>PVJH01000295.1:0-55988 GCA_004026705.1 Nesogale talazaci | reverse complement strand
CCTGAAGACCTGTCTCTGGGCTGTTGGGTTCATGATGACCCCCACCAGTCCCATGTAACAGAGTAGAACTGCCCTCTTTGCATGAGCCAGGTTGCCGTCTTCACAGGAGCAGATGGCCCGCTCTTTCTTCTGAGCAGTCACTGGGCGGGTTCTGTCACTGACCTTTTGCTGAGCAGCTGAGTGCTTAGCCACATTGCACCCTGGGGTCTCCTTCCTCTGCATTGCTGCATTGTAACTGTCAATTAAGGAGTCTGTTGGTTCTACAAGGCCTTAACTCCTAAGGCCTGGGCCTGAATTTTATTCACCCCAGCATCTTCGGAGCCTGGTGCCCGAGTGAAATCTGAGGGCCCTTGTGTTAGTCTGGATAGACTAAAGGAACAAATTTCATAGACATGCATATAGATATAGGAAAGGGTTTATATATATAAGAGGAACAGGACATTGAGAAAACATCCCAGCCCAGCCCAGTTCAAAGTCATAAGTCTGATATTAACCCATTTGCCCGAAATCAGTCTATAAAGTCTCCTTCCGACTCACAAAGTCACAGGTCAGGGGTGCAGAATCCTGGCGCTGGCAGGGTCTCCACATGGCTCCTCGCTTCCAGGGTTCAGGGTCCATCAACAGCAGAAGCAACTCATCGCTGTCAGAGGTCTCCATGTGGCTGCCCCAGCTTCAGAGTTCTGGCTCCATCAGGGCAAAGCTGTGTGATTTCTCCGCTGGCTCCTCCAGCTTCTCAGATGCTGCCATCTTGTCTTCTCCATGATTAATCGTCTCTGAGACTAACTCCCAACAACTGGGGAAGATAGCTTTTCATCTTCATGAGGGAAATTTCGCGAGATTCCCCAGAAGTCTCAGGAGAAAGCCATGCTCACATAGAGGCCTCAGTGGCTACTCAATGGCTATCTCCAGATTAACAGGCTAGACTCCACTCCTATATTTCAATCATAAAATTAATATAAGCACAGCCCTCCAGTGGATTCTATCCCACAGCACCTCACTAGGATAGAACAGAGCAGACAGCAGACAGCCTCACCTTTTTTTCCTGTGGGGCAACTGGAGGGTTCAAAGTGTTGACCTTTTGGTTAGCAGTCCGATGGATCCTTGGAGCCTGGTACAGGACCTGGCATTTGGCAGGTATCCCATCAACACTTGTGCCTGGATGGCCACATGATCTCTATAGCACTGTATAAGACTCAACAGAGAGTGTGGGCAGATCACCTGTCCAGAAACTGTCAACTATAGGTTGCCTGAGTTCAAGCACCATGGTTTCCACTCTCCCACCCCACCTTCTTTTATCTTTTTTCAGTTTCTTCATTTGCATTTCTAGATGAAAGTATTTTTAATGACCGATAACTTTAAGATTCAAACCAGATGCCAGTGAGTCCCAAAGCCACCCTATATGGGTACTGTCAATCTTCACAGGAGCAGACAATCTTGTCTTTCTCCTGTGGAGTGACTGGTGGGCCTTGCAATTAGTTAGCAGTCAGTCTAACCATTATCTCACAACCCCACTAGAGTACTTTCTTTTTGGGGGGTGTGGGGGAAATCACTGTTCTGGTGGAAGTGGGATGCCCAGCCTTGCTCCTGGAGGGCTACTGCTGGATTTGAACTGCCAGCCCAGTGGGCCGCTGTCCCGCATACAACCACTACACGACCGGGGTTCAGCCCAGGACCTAGAGTACTTTCAATGTCAAAATTGGGGCATAATCAGTGTAAAATACTAACCTCAAGTCTAATTTCCTTTCCTAGCAAGAATCAACCTATCACTAGAATTTGTTTGTAGTCCATAACCCTGACCAGGAATCACTCAACTTCATCAGTTTTAGCTCATTTCTTCATTACCAAGAATCTAGAGTCTCTAGTTTAACTTAGATTCGAATACAAAACGATCTTGAAAGATTTTTTTTTTTTTTTAGGCATCACTACCCTCAGGTGGTGGGAGTAGGAGGCCCAGCCTTTGCTCCTGTGAGCGGGAATTGAACCTCCATCCCAGTAGGCCGCAGTCTCGCGCACAACCACTACACCACCAGGGCTCAGCCCGATCTTGAAAGATTTTAATGGAAGAGACTTCCTGGTCAATGACTCCAGAGAGCACTTATAGGGAAGCTGGGCAGTGTGATGTACCCTAATGAGAAAGTACTACTGTGGGCAGGAGGCCCCATCTACTGGAGATCTCAGGAAGAGACACCTCACAGTCATCTCTCAGGAGGAGAGATGAAGCTGAGTCATTTATCCACCAGCTCCAACTTGAAATCATCTGATGGCTGCTTCTGGAGACAGGGAGAATACCCCAGCACTACTCACTTGCCAACCCCCCACCAGAAGTTATACACACTCCTGAAACTAGAAAAAGCATTCAGGTTCACCTAGAAACAAGCCACAAGCTTGTACAAGCTTGTACAGCAAGCATGTACAGCAAACTCTGAGGGAATATGGGCAGAAGACCCATACGTTCTCCTACATCTTCCAATACTTCAAATGCCTCATTGTTCCCTCCCAGATGCCTCTTCTTGGATTGTGACATCATAATTCCCATTGATAGAAATCTGGTGATCATCCCTCCCCAGTTCAGACATCTCCCTCAACAACATCCCTCCCAGGTGAGTTCATCAGCCTCTGGTTTGCACATTGCTAGTGTCAGAGGATAGCCTTGGGGGGCACTATTTAGAGAGCTTGGCTGCTAACGGAAAGGGTGGCAGTTCGAGCCTAACGATTGCTCAGCAGGAAAAAGATGTGGCAGTCTGCTTCTGTAAAGATGTCCAATAAGGGCTGAGCCCCGGTGGCGTCGTGGTTGTGCGCGGAACTGTGGCCCACTGGGACGGAGGTTCAATTCCAGCCGTGGGGCTGGGCCTCCTACTCCCACCACCGGAGAGCAGTGATGCCCCCCCCCCCCAAAAAAAAAAAAAAGATGTTCAATATTGGAAGCCCGTGGGGCAGTTCTCTGTCCTATAGGGGTCAGAATTGAACTCCATGGCAGGGGGTAGGTTTGTCAGGGTGTTCAAGCCTCTGAAAGACAAGTCACTCTTTTTGTTTTGTTTTGTTTTTCTTTTTTTTTGTGTGGGCATCACTGCCTCTGGTGGTCGTGGGCGCTACCCAGTGCCGCTCCTGAGAGCCACCGCTGGATTTGAACCGCCAAGTCTGCGGGCCGCAGTTCCGCACTCAACCACTTACGCCACCGGGGCTCAGCCCAACAAGTCCCTCTTTTGCTAGAAAATCCTTTTCTTCAGATTCCATATTTGTCACCTTGCAACCTCCAACTATTGTCCTTCATTCTGCCTCGTGGAGGTCCCACAGAATCACGAACAGCAGCCGAAGCAACAGCAACCATTCACAATGGCCTCCATAATACCGTTTCTAAAACCAGTGATCATGTTTTCACTCGGACTTTCTCTACTCCAAATCATGCACTTCCTTTTGTATTTTCATCTGAGAGACTCCTACAAATAAACAGCAAACAGATGCGAATCCTGTCTTAACATATTTTGCAGTCAATCTGTGTCAATCAACTGTGATCTCATTGTAGCTTCCATTACACTTTTCTGATCCCATCACTCAAGGTTAGTATGGTTTCACCACTAAGTGCAACCAAACATCCAAGAAACCGTTCGTCCTACATCATTCAAACTCTTATGGACAATCGAGGGGAAAAGAGTGGTACATTTCCCAGCTTGTTCCATGAGACCATTATCATTTGAAAATCCAAACCATCAATGGCAGTACATGAAAAGAAAAATTCAAAAAAATGTTCATGAAAATAGATGTTCAATTCTTCAGTAAATTTTGAGGCAGAATATTGTTTTTAAATATATATTCTATAGTGACTTCTAATAGTTGTTCAGTGCCCTTGAGCAAGTTCTAACTCACAGTCCCTCAGTATACAACAGAAAGTACACTGCCCAGTTCTGTTATGTTTGAGCACAGTATTGAAGTTGTTCTTGCCCACCCATCTCATTGAAGATTTCCCTCTTCTCAGCAGACATATACTTTACCAAATATGGTGTCCTTCACTAGGCTCAGGTCCCTCCTGATAACACATCCAAAGTAAGTGAGGTGAAGTCTTGTCATCCTCACTTCTACGCAGCATTCTGGCTATACGTCTATGCCAGATTTGTTTGTTCTGGCAGTTCATGCGACTTTTAATATTGTTAGTAGCACAATTCAAATGTGTTGATGCTTTTCTGGTCTTCTGTGGCAGTCATGTACTTGTGTCAATTTCATGATTGAGAGTCTAGGGGTGGAGTCTAGCTTGTCAATCTGGAGATAGCCAATGAGTAGCCAATGAGGCCTCTGTGTGGGTATGGCTTGCTCTTGAGATTTCTGGGAAATCTTGTGATATTTCCCAATTGCAGAAAGGAGACTTGACTTAGTCTCTGAGACGACAAACTACTGACAAGACGAGATGACAGCAGGCTGATCAATCCTGATTCCTGTAAAATGGAGGGGCTAAAGGAGAGGCCACATGGGCTTGCCCAGATGGAGCCAAATCTCTGGGGCTGGAGAAACAACATGAAGACCCCTGCCAGCACTGAGATGTTTCTACTGCCACTGAACACACAAGACTCTGCACCCACTCGCCTGAGATTGTCCTGGTGTCATTGCACATGCTTCATGAGTCTAAAGGAGATGTCATAGACTAGTATTGGACATATGGGCTAATATCGCACTTGTGACCTTGGATTGGTCTGGGTTGGGATGCTTTCTCAATATTCCATTCCTCTTGTATACAAACCTTTCCCTTATATCCATATGCATGTCTATGAATTTGTTTCTCTCGTCTACCTGGACTAACACATCTTCCTTGTCCATTGTTCAGTTTTCACAGGTGCACAAGGGGACTGAAAATACTAGGGCTTGAGTCAAATGCAGTTTAGTCCTCAAAATGGCATCTTTGCTTTTGAACTTCTGGAGAGACCTCTTGTAGAAGATTTGCTGAGTGCAAGACACCATTTGATTTCTCGCCTGCTACTTCCATGGGCATTGATTATGGATACAGGTAAAATGAAATCCTTGACGCTGTCAAGCTTTTCTCCATTTATCATGCTGTTGCTTATTGGTCACGTTGTGAAGATGCTTTCTTTATATTGAGTTCTAATCCATATAGACGGCTGTAGCCTTTGATCATCATCAATGTTTTGAGTCCTTTGTGCTTTCAGCAAGCACGGTCGAGTCATTCCTATATCACAGGTTGTTAATGGGCCTTCCTCCAACCCTGATGCTTTGTTTTTCATATAGTTCAGTTTCTTGGATTACTTGTTCAGCATACAGGCTGATTAAGTTTGGTGAAAGGATACAACTCTGATACACACCTTTCCTGATTTAAAATTATGCAGTATCCCCTTATTCTGCTCCAAAGGTGAACTCTTAGTCTATAGGTTCCACATAAGCACAGGTAAATGTTCGGGAATTCTCTCTCTTGGCAGTGTTACCCATAGTTCTGATGATTCATATCATCAAATGTCTGAGTCAAGAAAACACAAATAGCATCCTTGGCTTTCAGTTAAGATCCATCTGAAGACAGTAATGATATCCTTTGCTCTATATCCTTTTCTGAGTCTAGTTTGAATTTCTGGCAGCTCCACATTTACTGCTGCAACCATTTAGAATTGTTTGAAGCAAAATTTTATTGGCATGCAATATTAATGATTGCTTGATGCTTTTTGCATTATGTTGGGTAATTTTTTTTTTGAATGGGCACAAATTTGGGAATCTTTTAGTCAGTTGATCAGGTGGCTGTATTCCAAATTTCTTGACAAGGATTAGTGAGTGCATCCAGTTTTTTTTTTTTTAAAACATCTCAATTGGTATTCCATCAATTTATGGAGCTTTGTTTTTCATTAATGCTCTTCATGTAGCCTGGACTTCTTCCACTACCATTGGTTCTGGAAACTGTTGAATGTTGACAAATTCTTTTTGATAGCATGGTTCTGTATATCCTTTCTATCTTCTTTTGATGCTTCATGACTTGTTCAGTATTTTCTCCATCAAAACTTTCAATATTGCAACTTGGAGTTTAATTAAAACCAATCATTATTGGGGGTTCATACAACTCTTATCATGATCCATACATGCATCCATTGTGTCAAGCACATTTGTGCACGTTGTGCTCATCATTCTCAAAACATTTGCTTTCCACTTGAGTCCTTGGTATCAGCTACTCATTTCCCTCTCCTACCTCTCTCGCTCCTCCCTCATGAACCCTTGATAATTTATAAATTATTATTTTGTCATATCTTACATGGTCCGATGTCTCCTCTTTACCCCCTTTTCTGTTGTCCCCCCCCCCCCAGGGAGGAGGTTATATGTAGATCCTTGTAATCAGTTCCACTTTTCTAATCCACTTTCCCTCCATCCTCCCATTATTGTCTCTCTCACCACTGGTCCTGAGGGATTCATCTGTCCTGGATTCCCTGTTTCCAGTTTCTATCTGTACCAGTGTACTTCCTCTGGTCTAGTTGGATCTGTAAGGTAGAATTGGGATCTTGATAGTGAAAGGGGGGGTTGGGGAGAGAAGAGAAAGCATTTAAGAACAAGAGGAAAATTGCATGCTTCACTGTTGCTACACTGTACCCTAATGGGTTTGTCTCCTCCCATGACCCTTCTGTAAGGGTCATGATCCATGTTGCCTACAGATGAGCTTTGGGTCCCTACTCTGCACTCCCCCTCATTTACAATGATAGGACTTTTTGTTCTTTGATGCCTGATACCTGATCCCATTGACACCTCATGACCACACAGGCTGGTGTGCTTCTTCTATGTTGTGTTGTTCCTTTGTCTGCTTGTTTATCTTCAGAGGCTTAATTTTTTTTCCCTTCAGGTCTTTCAGCTTGAGAAATTCTGAGTATGTTCTTTGTTTGGCTTTGTTACTCCTTTGTATATTTTATTATAGTACTTTAATTTGTCAACTCTTTTACTTCAGCATTTCTTTCATTTGCTTAAGCGACTGGAGAAAGATGAAGTTTTCTACTCCAGTGAAGCTTTAGTGTCTCAGAAACCGTGAAGCATTTCTACTCTGTCTGACAGGGTTGCTATGAATCAAAATCAAGTTGATGGCCATGAGTTTACGTCTGACATTCATTTTGATCTATTCACTCATGTCTTTTTGATCGTTTTCTTGATGTCAACTCATAACTCATTTGGTCTTCAGTCATTACTGTTCAATGTGTCAAATCGGTTGAGAAAGTCTCTAAATTCAGGTGGGATATAATCAAGGTTGTGTTTTGGGTCTCATAATTTTCTTTAACTTCAACCTGAACTTTCCTATGAGCGACTGATGAGCTATTCTCTCGTTAGCACTGGCCTTATTTGGTTTTATATCGAGCTTCTCCATAGTCTCTTCCCACGGATACAGTCGATCTGATTATCGACTCAAACACAATACTCCTGGCCATCAAGTTGATTCTGACTCATAGGGACCTTATATAGGGTTCTCAAGGCTGTAATCATTATGAGAGCAAACATCCTCAACTTTCTTCATGGAGGAGTTTCTAGGTTTGAACCCATGATCTTGTGGGTAGCAGTCCCAGTGTTTACCTGATAGTGCCACCGACGTATTGGCAGTAAGTTGCTAGTCTTACAAAGTTCTATCATGCAAGCTCCAGCTTAGCTTCTATCACCAAGGCTCTATTTTCCAACTACTCTTCATTTCCAATTTCCCCCTTCCAATTATCCATAATTATCAATGCAACTTCATCGAATGTTTGATCAATTTTAGATAGAAACAGTTGATAGAACTCTTTGATTTAGGGCTGAGCCCTGGTGGTGGAGTGCGGCACTGCGGCCCACTGGCTTGGCAGGTCAAATCCAGCAGCAGTTCTCCAGGAGCAAGGCTGGGCCTCCCACTCCCACCAGAGGGCAATGTTACCCCCCCCCAAAAAAAAAAAAAACCAAACAAGCAAAAAGAACTCTTTGATTTCCTGATCACTAACTTACTGGTTAATGCATTCATTTAAATAATAATGGCATAAATTGGTCTCCTTGTAGGCAAACATAGATCCTATTATATCCAGCACTGTATTTCAAAATAGATCTTGAAATGTGATCCCATTCTTCTTGAGTTTATCATTCTCCACATAGTAAATTATTTGTCTCAATTAAAATGGTCAATATCAGTTCATTTCTGTTCATTAATGTCTAGGATATTGACCTTCATGTGTTCTATTTCATTTGTTTTTTTCCCCCTAGATTCTTACTCTGTGTATTCTATATTCTTGTTATTAATGGACATCTACAGTTGTTTCTTCTCAGTTGAGTCATGCCCCATCAGCAAATGATATCTTACAAGCTCTGCTCTATGCAAATCTGAGGCTGTCTCTGCTTTGAAGAGGCAGCACTACTCTAGTCGTATTTTGAGTGCTTTGCAACCTGAGGGACACATCTGTCTGATATACTCAATGTTCAGTAACTATTCATAAATTTCGCAGTGGCTAATCCATCAGAACTGGACCACCTATTCCCTTTTCCTAATATCAGTCTGTAAATTCTGCTGAAATCTGTTCAGCAATGGTGACCCTGCTGGTATCTGAAATACTGGTGACATAGCTTCTAGCATCACTGTCACATGGATGCCATGAGAGTATGACAAACTGTTAGATGAGTGGTAGATAAATAAGCTAGTTGATTTCAGGATTGCAAGGACTGTTCAACAATACAAAATTTAATAATGAAATTGACCACATTAATAAAGAAAAAAGGCCAATCTCAATGCAGGAAAAATTATTCAGTGACATCTTCATAAATGATAAAGAAAAGTTTAGGAACAGAGAATCAAAAGCTCTTCTTTAAGGGCTGAGCCCCGGTGGCATAGTGGTTGAGTGTGGGACTGCGGCCCATTGGTTTGGCAGTTCAAATCCAGCTGCAGCTCTCCAGGAGTAAGGCTGGGTAGCTCCCACGACCATCAGAGGGTAGTGATGCCCCCCAAAAACAAAAACAAAACAAAAGCTCTTCTTTAGTATGATAAGAGGTATTTACCATAAACCTACAACAAACCTCATACTTAACTTGCAGAGTTCCCTATACCATCAGTGAGAAGAGAAAGATGTCTGCTGTGAAGACATATTTCTAACATTGTATTGGAAGCTCTGTCAAGGGCAGTAACAAAACAAGTAAAACCGTTAATGATTCAAAAGGGTAAAACAAAGCTGTCATCACTCATGGATGATAGTGTAGCCTTCATGGGTACTTTAAACCTTCCACAGATGGTTATAGTTAATAAGAGTTTAAATAGGGTTCTAGAATTAAAAAAAAATCAAGTATATTACTAACAAATGACTGAAAATGCAATACAGAAGTTGTCATTTAAAATTACATTAAAAAGATGGCTGAGCCCCGGTGCTAGTGGTTATGCGCGGGACTGCGGCCCACTGGGTTGGCAGTTTAAATCCAGCAGCAGCTTTCCAGGAGCAAAGCTGGGCCTCCTACTCCTACCAGATGCCCCCCCTCAAAACAAAACAAAACAAAACAAAATTACATAAAAAGGTGTGGCAGTTAATTACATTAAAAGGTGTGGTTATGTTAATTTTATGATTGAAATGTAGGGGTGGAGTCTAGCCTGTTAATCTGGAGATAGCCATTGAGGCCTCTATGTGGGCATGGCTTTCTCCTGAGACTTCTGGGAAATCTCGTGATATTTCCCTCGTGAAGATGAGAAGCTATCTTCCCCAGTTGTTGGGAGTTAGTCTCAGAGATGAGGCATCACGGACAAGACAAGAAGGCAGCGTCCAAGAAGCTGGAGGAGCCGGCAGAGAAACCACATGGCTTTGCCCTGATGGAGCCGGACCTCTGAAGGTGGGGCTGCTACATGGAGACCCCTGCCAGCAGTGAGTTGCTTCTGCCACCACAGGATGCTATTGATGGACCCTGAACCCTGGAAGCGAGGAGCCATAGGGAGACCCTGTCGGCGCTGGGACTCTGCACCCACTGACCTGTGACTTGTGAGTCGGAAGGAGACTTTATAGACTGATTTTGGGCATATGGGTTAATATTGGACTTAGGACTTTGAACTGGACTGGGCTGGGATGTTTTCTCAATATCTGTTCCTCTTGCATATAAACCTTTTACTTATATCCATATGTGTGTCTATGAAATTTGTTCCTCTAGTCTGCCCAGACTAACAAAAAAGGGCACTTAAAAACAGCTACAACAAAAGATACAGAAAAGTTGTATGTACCAAAAAATAATTTTTTTGGCATCACTGCCCTCTGGTGGGAGTGGGAGGCCCAGTCTTGCTCCACGAGAGCTGCTGCCGAATTTGAACCGCCAAGCCAGTGGGCTGCAGTCCTGCACTCAACCACTACGCCACTGGGGCTCAGCTCCTCAAAATAATTTTATTGAAAGATGCTACATAAGATGTAAGTTAATTCAAACACAAGTTATGTAAATAAAAGTCAGTACTGTAAAACTGTCGTTTCTTCCCAAAGCAACCCACTTATTCAATGTAAGGTTTTTACTGAAATAGGATAAGCTGACTTAAAACTGTATATAGAGATCAAAAGGTCAAGAACAGTGAGTATACTTATGACAATGAAATATTACAAGGGAGTACTTTCCTTGCTAGATACCAAGACCACTAAATCCATAATAATTAAGACCATGGGTTTTGGTATATAGATAGAATAGTAGACTTAAAACAAATTATTGTTCAAAAACAGCTTCTTGTGTATACAGAAGCCTAATACATGAAACCTGGCATTCTCAATCAGTGGGAAAATGGGCAAATAATAAACGGCTCCGTAGGCTACCTCGCTTAAAGTAAGGTTAGGAGAGACTGGGGTTGTTTGGCTAGACTGGTATCAATAAGTGAATTGGTGATAACCTATCAGATTAGACTCCTACCTACTGAACACCACTGTTGCTGTTTTTGTTAGTTGATGCCAAGGTGATGCTGACTCATGGACCTTCCATATGTGCAGAGCAGACCCACTCCAAAGGGTTTCCAAGACCTTGACCTTCTGGAAGAAAATCATCAGGCATCTCTGAGTGGGCTCAAGTCACAATTTGTTGGCTGGTAGTAGAACACTTAATCATTTGCTCTATCCAGGAACTCCTTCCTCATATTATGGGCAAAAATAAACTTTATATGGATTTAAAAATTAAATATGAAGATAATGAAAAAGGATGTTATACATCTACGTGACAAAGATAAAAAGAAATGAAAAGGTGTGATAAATATGATTGGCAATAGTGATTAATTCTGAAGGAGAAGGTGGAGGAGTCAGGAATGGGCGTACTTTGTAGCATTGGTGGTTCAGTGGTAGAATTCTCAGTGACATACAAGCACACAGAAGCCTTCAAAGAAAGACATTCTAAGGAGACCTCAATAAAATGAACACTAACTTCTCAATGAAACAAGGGAGATCCGAATGCAGTTGGGTAACACATTAAAATTGCTCAAAAAACCTCCCACTCAACCAAGAAGCTATATTCGCTCCACAATCCTCTCCTTGCTTCCCCTCATCTCAACACCTGGTTTCAGCAGCATGTAGGAGGGCTATCTCTCATTCTTGATTCCTACTTTTCTCACTCCACATCCTGTTGACATTACCTTCAAAATATATTCAGAATCTGGTCCAATCATTACCACCTCATGACTAGCATTCAAGCCCTCAAATAGCATAGTTTCTCTCATAGGACTGCATGTGCTCCTCACTGGTTTCCATTCTTCTACAACCCACATTTTTCCAGCACCCCATTCCTAGCAGCCATGTGCTGCTTTTTAAACTATTTCTTATTTTGCCACCTGACAAAAAGCATCCAATTGTTCCTGGTTACACGTAGAATAACATGCAGGATCTCCCTCATGGTCCGTGTTACAGGATCTGCTTCCTGCTTACCTGGGCATCTGTATTTTCTCTCCTCTTTTTCCCTCCCTTCACTGCGCTTCAGGGTTACTGACCCTGCCAAAGTTCTATGAGATCTTATGGGCCTTTGTACCTACCGTGCTCTTTCAGCATTCCACTCCCAAGTATTCACATCTCCTCACTCCAAGTAGCCAAATCTACCTCACTCATTTCACTTAAGTCTCTTGTCTGAAAGACCTTCCCTGTAGTGACTCTAAAGAGATCCACAGGTTCTATCCTTTATACTGCTTCTTGGCATTCATCAATACATTAGCATACATTGTCTTAGCCTGTCTTTAGGATGTTAACCTTAAGCAAATAAAGGCCCTGTTTCCTTCATTGAGGCGCCCCGGTACCTGGGAGAATGCAGGACACACAGCATATATATACCCTTGGTAAATATTGGTTAAATGGGACACCATTCTAGTTCTAGTTCTTAACCCAAACTCAGTCCACTCCAATTAATGTCTCAATTATGTGAGATCAGAAGCTAGCTGTTAAGCTCCAAAACCCATCCAAACTACCATGAAAATTAAAGTGCACGAAACAGCCCCTGAGCTGAGTTGAATGGTGGCTACCTTTTGGGTGGTGAGTGATCAGGAAAGAGCCCTTGGGTGTAAGAAACAAACTTTACCTAGAAGTCGGTTATACACAGAGTTTCAAAGTTCAGGACCTGAAAGGTAATGGAGTGAGTAGGTGACCAGATTTTAAGTGGGACAACATTGACAGAGGTGGGGGTGGGTGAGTCTTGATTACAAATTTGGTCTGTATGGAGCAACAAAAATTTTCACAGAATGCAAAAATAGTATTGTAATACATTTTTGCATCATCTAGAATTGTAGTCACATATCGGAAGGCAAACTCCAACATCTGGTCTCTAACTCTTGGCTCATATTCTGTAATCCCCATATCCTTCAGGATTTGTGCCATCATCTGGGCATCTTTCGGCACGCTCTTGGGAGCAGTCATCTTGCCAGACTCCATGCAAACGTGATCAAACTTCTTTGGCCAAATCACCCACATGAACGTATTTCAGTCCTGATCTTGGTGCAAGTTCTTCGCCTGGTGTGGCTTTTCCAACCCCTGGTGTACCGGTGAGCAAGATGTTTGGCTTCAGCAAGGAGCTCACAGGGACGGCTCCGAGCGTCTGGGTCAGGTTTTCTATGTCGAGTTAGTTCTACCTGTGCTGTAGGCTCCTGCACGGTGCTATTACGGGGACTGATCTGCACGCGCGGACGTCACAGAGGAAACAAAACACTGAACGACACCCGGCCCAGGCCACCCGTGCGCACGCGCAGCCGGGAGCGGCCAACACGCAGGCGCACGGCGGCCCGGCGCCGTGGCAAGGCGGGAGGCAAAGTGTCCCGCGGACGCGCGAACTCTCGGATGCGCGGGGAGAGGGGCGCGGGCCATGGAGCAGCGGTTAGCCGAGTTCCGAGCGGCTAGAAAACGGGCCGGTTCGGCGGCCGGACCCAACACCTCAAACTCGGGCGCGCCCACCTCGGGCGAGAAGGCGGAAGGAGCCCGGGGCTGGCTAACGCGGGTCCTGGTGTGGAAAGCCAGGCCCGCAAGTCCGAAGGTCCAACCCAGCCACGCTCAGGTGAGAGAAAGAAGGCTGCACCCGCCCCCATCCCGCCCCCAACCCCCTAACCTGCTTTCCGTGCAACCGTCGCGGCCGCCCAGGCCCCGCCCCCTGCCCCACGTCAGCACCCAGAGCCCGCCCCCTCTTAATCCCTGGCTTGCCCCGAGCCGCTAGGGGCGGGGCTTCGCGGTCTCCTCCCTTTTTAGGGGCCGGGCTTAGAGTGTTCCACCCACCCGCCCCGGAGGGACACGTGGCACTGCCACTTTCTTTCCAGGCGGCCCCCAAGGCTGCCAGCGATTACAGGGAGCAAGTTAGGGACTCACTGCCAACTCGTAGCCACCCGAGAGGACAGGGTAGAAATTGCCCCTGTGGGTTTCTGAGACAGTCACTGTTTAGGGGCATAGAAAGCCCCCATCATCTTTTCAGCTAGGAGCTAAGGTTCTGGAAGAAGTCATCTTCACCCCTGAATTATCGGAAGTTGAATTACCGTTGTAATGTGCTGTGGCTTTGAGAGAGGAAAGATGTAATTCACAGGTCCCTAAACTACGGCCCTCGGGCCACATGCGGCCCGCTGAGAACATTTATCCAGCCCACCAAGTGTTTTTGCCTCTGCTGCTTTCCCCTGGCCCTCAGTGAATTTGCTCATAGTTTGTTTGTTTTTTTTTAACTATAGTCCGGCCCACCAGTGGTCTGAGGGACAGTGAGCTGTTTACAAAGTTCGAGGACCCCTGGATATTTTTTAAATGGCAGTAATTAAAGTGTCACTTGTTTCGTTCCTGGGACATACATCCAAATAGCTTGTGTTCCACACACTGGATTTAAATTTACAGTTTCCAAAAGGACACAGCTGTCACTGTCTGCGATGGCTTGTTTATGCCTCGCTGCCATGGCGTGAGGGATTCAGATTCATAGTGACCCTACAGGACAGAATAGAACTGATCCGTTGGGTTTCTGGGACTGCAGTGTCCTCAACCTTCCTAATGCCGCCACACTTTTATAGACTTCCTCATGGTGACCCCCCCTCCCTCCAACCATAAAATTATTTTCGTTGCTACTTCATTACTGCCATTTTGCTATTGCTATGAGTCGGCCAATGGGTCGTTCAGCCCCCAAAGGGGTTGCAACCTACCAGCTGAGAACTGTTGCTCTACAGGAACAAACATCCTCATCCCCCCCCCCCCTCAGAGTCCGGTTGGTGGTTTTGAACCGCTGACTATTGGGTTAGTCCAATTCATAACCTACCCCTCCCACCAGGGCTCCTTATCCAGTTTCAGGAATGAGTATCTGAGGAGAAAACCATTCGGATCGGTACTATAGCATGGTACTGTGAGTTAGGCTTTGGGCTGATAACTGCAAGGTGAGCGATTCAAACCCATCAGCCAACTAGGGAGTAAAAATGAGGCTGTCCTCTCCTGTAAAAATGTTCAGCCCTGAAACCCGATATAGGGTTCCTATGGGTCAACGTCCACTTGGTGCAAAGGAGTTTGGTTTGCATCTTGCAAAAGGACATCATTCACATCTCTTCGTGTCTCCATTTAGTTCCCACAAGTGAAATGGCCACATGATCACTGTGTGCATCTGTAGTGTCATTGGGGGCATGCAGTCCGAAACCCATCAAGAGAAAATGGGTGCTTTGAAATATGTGTTTCTTTGTGTCATCAGAGCATAAACGTTTCTTTTCATAATAAGAATGTGCCAGCCTAAAAGCACATTGCTACCTTAAATTATTTCCATTAATATCATTTATTATTAAATCATGCAACTTTAGGAAAAGCGTTTTTTAAATTGAGTGGAACTTAGAGCTACTCAATTTTGATTGGTATTATTCTTCACAATACCCAGAGTTCCGTTGCCTTGCAGA
This sequence comes from Nesogale talazaci, assembly GCA_004026705.1. Lineage (NCBI taxonomy): Eukaryota > Metazoa > Chordata > Mammalia > Afrosoricida > Tenrecidae > Nesogale > Nesogale talazaci. The sequence goes on along the minus strand of PVJH01000295.1, from coordinate 40,711 downwards.
GAAGGGAAAAAGTGCCATGGGGTTCAATCAATCCATTTCCTTGCGTGCAGTTTGTCTCAATTGTCTTTGGGGAACTTTATTGTTGATTAGAACTCACTGAGTAAAACAATTGCTTTAAGGTTTTAGAATTCATTTCCCCTGCTGTTTCCCACTGCAGTTAAAAACAATGCCAATCCCACACAATGTGTTTTTGACTCTTATGTCTCACTGCCAAAGGAACATGATATCATTCAGTTAAACCCAGGCCCAGCAGCATATCTAGGGAAGTAGCACCTATGGAAAATCAGTTTTATATTGCTGAATGATATCTCCCAGCTGGCAAGGGAAACAGTTCAGTGGCCAGCCCCCTCAAATGTGCCATGCCTGCCATTCCCCTGAAAAGCCAGCTTTGGGGGGAGCTTCTTATATCAGAACTCCGAAAGCTGACACCATGACGGGGGGAAGAGCAGAACTACTGGACTGCCAGTGGTTTCTGTCAGATGCCATCAAGTAATTGTCAACTCATAGCGACCCCTACGGACAGCCTAAGGAAACACTGCCTGCTCACACTCCGTCCACACAGACTGTTCTCTGCGTGAGCCGCTTGTGGCAGCATGGTGTCAGCCCATCTCCTTGAGGTTACCCTTCTCCAGTGACTGGCCCCTGCTGATATCATGTCCAGAGTACAGGAGACGTTCCAGCTAACGAGTATTCTGGCTGTTCTTCTTTCAGAACACATTGGGTTTTTTCTACCAGCAGTCCACGGTATGTTCAACATTGTTTGCCAACACCTTAATTCAAAGATCACTTCTTCAGTCTTCCTTAATCGTGGTCCAGCTTTCCCAGGAATATGAGGTGATTGAAAATACCATGGCTTGGACCAGGCACACCCTAGTCCTCAAAACAATAGCTCTGTTCTTTAACACTTTAAAGAGGTCCTTTGTAGCAGATTTACATAACAGTACAGTGTCTGATTTCTTGACTTCTGCTTCCATGGGCATTGATTGTGGATCTAAGAAAGGGGAAACCCTTGACTCCAATATTTTATCCATTTGACATGAGACTGCTTATTGGTTCAGTTGTGAGAATCTTTGTTTTCTTTTTATTGAGGTATAATCCACACCTCAGACTGCAGTCTTGAGTCTTCAGTTGCAGTGCTTCAGCTTCCTTTGGATTTCAGCAAGTCAGGTTTCTAGCATTTGGATATCATGGGTTAATGAGCCTTCCTCCCATTCGGATGCTGTGTTGTTTAGAGGGTCCAGCTTCTTGGATTATTTGTTCGACATAGAGATGGAGTATATATAGTGAAAGGATATGCCTTGACATTACCTTTTCTGATTTTAAACCATACAGTTTCCTCTTGGCCTCTTCAAATGACTGCTTCTTGGTCGGTGTACTGATTCTGTATGAGCACAATGAAATGTTTTGGAATTGCCATAATTTGTTAGGAGCCACACTGAAATGCCTTTACACAGTTACAGATAAGCATCTTTTGTTATTAAGCCAAGATCAATCTGACATCAGTAATGATATCTCATGGTTCACATCTTCTGAATCCTCCTTGAATTTCCTGAGCTTCAAGAATAGCTGCAACCGTTTTTGAGTTATCTTTAGCAAGGTGCATGTGATATTAATGATACTATTCAATAATATACACATTCTACTGGATCACCTGTTTTTGGAATGGACACAAATATGTATCAGTTGGCCTGAGAGCTGTCTTCCAATTTTCTTAGCGTAACGAGTGTATCCAGTATTGCATCAGCATGTTGCAACCCTACATTTTGCATTCCAACAATTCCTACAGCCTTGTTTTTCATTAATGCCTTCAGCTTGAACTTGTTCCTTCAATATCAAGGGTTCCTTATCATATGCTCCCTCCTGAAAAGGTTGACAGTCGACCAAACATTTTTTATGCAGTGACCCTGTATATTCCTTCCATCAGTTTTTGACGCTTTCCGTGTCATTCACTAGTTTTTCCATCAAACAAATAATAATAATTCTTAAAAATCTCTCTGCCATCAAGTAGATTCCGACTCATCGGATCCTTCATTATTGCAACCCGAGGGCTTGATGTTTTTCTTTAGTTGGTTCAACTTGAGGAAGCCATGCATGGCCTTTAGTTTTCCAGCTTTTCCAGCTCCCCTTTAAAATCTTTCATGCAACTTTGTACTTCATCATTTCTTCTATTTGCTTTAACTACTCCATGTTTAGTAATAATTTTCAGTCTCGCCTGACATCCATTTTCTTTTTTTTTGTTCTTTCCTGCCCTTTTAATCACCTTTTTCCCCTTCATATGTGATATCTTTTTTTTTCCCCAATAATTTTATTGGGGGCTCTTACAGCTCTTATAATATTCAATATATCATTTGTATCAAGCATGTTTGTACACATGTTGCCATCTCAGTTCCAAATATTTTCTACTTGAACCCTTGGTATAAGCTCCTCTTTCCCCCTCCTTTTTTTTTTTTAAAATAAATTCTTTTTTTTTTTTGCTTTTTGGGGCATCACTGCTCTCCGGTGGCGGGAGTAGGAGGCCCAGCCCCACTGCTGGAATTGAACCTCCGTCCCAGTGGGCCGCAGTCCTGCGCACAACCACTACGCCACCGGGGCTCAGCCCTAAAATAAATCCTTTTTATTGGGGGGCTCATACAAACTTCCATCATGAACAATATATGCATCAATTGTACGCAGACCACAGTTGTGTACTTGTTGTCCCCACATATGTGATAACTTTAATGTTATCCCACAACTCCTCTGGTTTTTAGTCATCAGTGTTCACTGCACCAGATCTATTGAGATAAGTGGGAGGTATTCAGAGTCATACTCTGGGTCTCACGGATTTTAGTCTTCTTCAACTTCAAGTTGAAATTGCAGCACATGTGCAATTGATGATCTAGTCAGAAATTGGTCCATGGCTTTGTTTGGACCAGGGTTCTGCCCCACACATTTCCTGTTCTGGTTAACATTTGCACATTTTAGTCCTTCCTCATTTCCCTTTATCAACCATGTCTGAGCTAGGTTGAAGCCCTGGTTCTAACTGATAATAATCAGCTTCTCCATTGTGTCTTTTCACAGATGTAGCACAGTGGATTCCTATGTGTCCTATTTGGTAAGGTCCATGTGGATAGTTGCAGTGTATATTAGTGGGGGAAAAAGTATTTGTATTGAATAGGTTGTTATCTCCACAAACTTTGATGTCATTACTGTCACCACCATATTTTCCAGCTACCGCTCTTTTTTTGTTTCCAACTTTTACGTCTCAATCACTAGGAATTATCAGTGGACCTTGATGATATGTTTCACTTTCAGGTTGCAGAAATTGGAAAAAAATAGTCAACTTCTTTGTCTTTGGTGTGAGTGGTTGGTACATACATTTGAATAACCGTTATATTAACTGGTCTTTTAGACATGTGGATCTTATCATTGACAAATAACATTGTACTTCAAGATATAACTTGAATGTTCTTTATTGCAATGATTGCAGCACCATTCCACATGAATTTATCATACCCTAGTAGACCATATAATTGTTTGACTCAAAAGAGCTAGTACCAGATCCATTTAAGTGCACTAATGCTTAAGATATCAATCTTTCTGTGTTCCAATTCCCTTTTGATGATGTCCAAATTTCCCTGGATTCACACTTTGCATATTCCACATTCTGATTATTAATGGAGGCTGACAGGGGACTTCTTCTTGTGGGTCAGGCCACATTAGCAGATGGAGGTGTCCAGTGTTTTTCTCTGTACACATCACTAAGGTCAAGTCTACTCTGAGAAGCAGCTCTTAACCAGTCATATTTTGAGTGCCCTGGTGGCATCCTGATGAGGAGTTGGGCTATATTCTGCAAGGTCAGCAGTTTGAAACTACCAACCATTTTAAGGGGAAAAAATGAGACTTCCTACTCCCCTAAAGGGTTCGTCTCAGAAATCCACAAGGGCAGTTCTTCCCTGCCCTATAGGAGCACCATGGGCTGGAATATATTCGATGACAGCTTGGTTTGGCTTTCCAACTTGAGGGCCTCAACCTCCAATACTAAATCAGACAGTGTTTCTCCACTCTTCAAAAGGGTTTTACTAGACTTAACATTTAAAAAAAGATTTTTTTTTTGGGGGGGGGCATCACTGCCCTCAAGTGGTGGGAGTAGGAGGCCCAGCCCCACTACTAGAATTGAACCTCCGTCCCTGTGGGCCGCAGTCCCACACACAACCACTACGCCACCGGGGCTCAGCCCTAAAAAAAGTTTTTTTTTAATAATAGACCTCAACTCCTTTTTCTTAGTGTGATTTCGTCTGGAGGCTCCAATGAAACTTGATGACCCTGCAGGTATTTGAAATACTGGCGGCTGAGCTTCCAGCACCATTCCACCACACAGGCCATAGCAGTACCTCCAGCTGGAGGTGGGACTACAAGTTGGTCCTTATTGGATGCTGCATTTCCTTAAGGTAGTGGTTCTCAGCCTTCCTAAGGCTGCGGCCCTTTAATACAGTTCCTGGTGTTGTAGCGACCCCATATGTGGGTGTGTTAGTCCGGGCAGACTGGAGAAACAAAACTCATAGACACGCATATGGATATAAGGGTAAGTTTATATCCATGAGGAATGGAACATTAAGAAAGCATCCCAACCCAGTGCAGTTCAAAGTCATAAGTCTGGTATTAGCCCATATGCTTGATATCAGTCTATAAAGTCTCCTTTTCACTCAGGAAGTCACAGACCAGTGGGCACAGAGTCCTGGCGCTGGCAGGGGTGTCCACGTGGCTTCGCCAGCTTCAGAGGTCTGGTTGCATCAGGGCAAAGCTGTGTGGCTTATCCTCCGGCTTCCTCAGCCCTCGGATGCTGCCATCCTGTCTTGTCCATAATTTATCATCTCTGAGACTAACTCCCAACCACTAGGGAGATAGATAGCTTCTCATCTCCATGAGCGAAATATCGTGAGATTTCCCAGAAGGCTCAGGAGGAATCCATGTCCACATAGAGGTCTCATTGGTTACTCAATGGCTGTTGTCTCCAGATTAACAGGGTAGACTCCACCCATACATCTCCATCATGAAATTTACGTAAGCACATGACCACCACAGTGGGTATATCTTCATGTGGGTGGACCCGCCTGGAGACAGACAGAGGAGCAGTGTCTCATTTCCTAAGACCATGGGAAATAGGCAGCCCCTGTGAAAGGGTCGAGCCCCAAAGAAGTCACGACCCCCAGGTCATTAAGTTGTTTTTTTTCCTCCACTTTTGCATCCATCTCTCAAACTTGTCTTTGAAGCACACTGTGGCTTGTCAGGCATTTCTTCCGCCTCTCTTTGTGGTTGCTTATGTTGGCTGTTCATGAACAGGAAACATCCACAGCCCTTCCCACCCTGCACCTGGCAGTACTTAGTGAATTCAAGCGGCCTCGTCCAACATAAAATTCCACCACATTAGGGAGAAAATGCTTGTGGCTGTTGTTGTTTGTTTATTTAAATCCTATGGAAGCCCTCCACCTTTCTCTGAGGCCACATGCCAGCCAAGCACTTGGTGCTCTATCTGGCATCGTGCTCCTCCTGTCCCCTACACTCACCCCATGCCACGGGATATGCAAGCCTACTGTCCCTTTTCTCCAAGTGACACACCATATCCTCGCCTCAAATTTAAGAATCATCTTTGGTTTCTCCATTCCCCTACCTCCATTCATCTTTCCCTTACATTCATTCATCTGTCAGTTCATTCATTCATTCATTCATTCACTCATTCATTTATTCACCCATCAAAATCCCATTGTGCGCCCTTCATAGTCCAGCTATGGTTGTAAATCCTGGGCGGCAGGGTGTGAAAGAGTTTGCACTGAGTTTGGTGGTGATGGTGGGAGGGGGGCAGAAAGAGGACACTTAAAGAACAAGATGTTAAATGCTACCAAGGAAGAAAACAAGGAGAAAATCCAGGTTATTGTGATAGTGCCTTTGCAGTGAAAGAGGCAGAGTGCTACTTAACACACTCTCCTTTAAGGAAGGAGACCCACCCAGGCGATGTTTGACAAGATGGAGCCCGTGTACAAATCATGTGGGAGCAGTCGTTGTTGTAAAGTGCCATGGAGCTGGTGCCAACACAGTGAACCTGTGGACAGTAGGACAGACAGGGCACCGCCCGTCCTGTACCAACCTTACCATCGTCCTTATGTTTGAGCCCGTCAGCCTCGCCGAGGGCCTTTCTCGTCATCACTGCCCCTCTGCTTTACCAAGCATGCTGCCCTCCTCCAGGGACTGCCGTCCCCTGGGAACATGTCCAAAGGGCGGGGGTTGGAGTCTCGCCAGCCTGGCTTCCAAGGAGCATTCCTCCTATACTTTTCCCGAGGCCGATGTGCTTGTTCTTTTAGCAGGGCATGGGACGTTCAGTGTTCATCTAGCACAGCACCACCTCCACCACCACAGCATGGCAAGTGGCTGGGCTCGGCCATGGGTGTGCTGGGTGACATTTTTCACGGAGGTGGGAGCAACTTGGGATCTGAGGAACGGGAAGCCCGTCCCCAAGCTCTGCCTGCATGTGCCATGGGAATCACGAAGCTTCTGCACACAGCGGTTACTGGTCTCAGTGCTGCACGAGGCAAACTGATCTGGGGAACGTCCCAAAGAGGAGGGAAATTTCCATCGCCCTCCCTGACCTCATTTGTCCCACTGCCTTCTGCTTCCCTCCCTCTACCCCCCACACACATTAAAAACAAACACACCAGCGGCCGTGAAGTGGACCTGACTCCGGTGACCCCTTGAGTGTCAGAGCTGTGCTTCTTCCCAGGGCTTTCAGGGACTGGCCGTGAGGAGGAAACCCCCAGGCCTTTCTCAGGGGGTGCCTCTGGGTGGACTCCCCTTGGTTAGCAGCTGAGCGTGTCCATGGTTTGCACCATGCAGGGCTTCCCTAAGTAGAGGAGCAGGGCTGTGGTGGGAGACTGCCATGCGATTAGAACCTCGTCTCTTCCTGGGACCAGCTGCATGACTGTCAGGCTCTGAGAATAGCCTCACCCATAAACTGGGAACAGTGCCCATCTTTCTGGATTCTAGGAGGTGAAGTCATGTTGAAGGCAATGAATCAATGGTGGCCGTGAGCACTTGTCTTTTAATTCTCACTGGATCATAAAGTAAATACCGTTGATTGGGAGGTTCGGGCCAGTTCTGCCCCTACAGTGAAAGCTGGGCCCATCGTTTTTTTTCTCCATTGTCTCTGTTGCCATGCTTATCTCTGTGGGAGCATCTCTTACTAGACCTGCTGCTTCAGCTTCTGACGGTCTGTTTCTACTCATTCGCCACTCGGCAGCCAGGGCTGTCTCACTCCTCACTGGCTGACATGGTTAGGTCCCAAAGACCAGGTCATTGTTTCAGAATTGGCAGAACTGGAGAATGTGGAGGTGGAGGATGGCTGCCTCATCGTTTTGTTTTGTTTTGGGTGGGGGGGCATCACTGCTCTCCGGTGGTGGGAGTAGGAGGCCCAGCCCCACTGCTGGAATTGAACCTCCGTCCCAGTTGGCCGCAGTCCCGCGCACAACCACTACGCCACAGGGGCTCAGCCCAATGGCTGCCTCATTATGATAACTTCCACATTATATCTTTATATCACCAACTGCCAGGCCATGTGAGCACCATAGCCCAGCCAAACTGACACATAATAGTCAGCGTTACTCTCGTCTCCCACCTGCCAGATAGACTTGGCTAAAGATGTAAGTTTGTGGTTTTTATTTTTTTTACGGTTTTTACTGTTTGTAAACAGAATATTGGATCATGAGCTAGTCCATAAGTGCGTAGGTGTCCCTGCCAAAGCCTTCAATGGCTTCCAGTTTCCAGAATCCCTATCACAACCGTCTGACCCTCTGTGGTCTGGTTCCAGCTCCCTCCCCCTGCTGCCTCCTTCACCACTCCAGCCCCCTGACCCCAGGACACTCCAGTCACTTGGTCTGCCTGTGACAAGACAGCCTCCCCCACGCTGATGCAGTCCTCTTTGGGGGCAAGAAGCATTATGCATCCTGGCCAAATCTTAAAGGGCGACTCACTGGTCAAATGTCTGGATGTGAGTGGTGATGCCGATGGTTGAGTTCAGGCCCTTTCCAATCAGAATTCCCTAGCAAACAAAACAATCGTGACCGGCTTGATGCCCCAAAAAGTTTTAACCAAATACAAACTCTCAGGCAACATACAGCAGCCGGCCATTATTTTTTATCAGGAGACCAAATGCTGAACGAGCAGTCCCTTTGCAGCTTCCCATGTCCAGAAGAATAGGGGCTCCTAAGGAAGCCATGAACGACACCCACAGCGGTGTTGAGTATTTGTGTGCGGGGCGCAGTGTCTGGCTCTGGAGATACCAAAGGAAGAAACAGAGCAGCCTGTGAACTCACTGTGCACTTCTAGACAGCCCAGGGATGCACAGGACACACAGAGAGAGACAACCACTTCACAGTGAGCTGGCTGTGCCGGGGAGGCAGATGGGAATTGCTCAAGAGACATAGCTTATGAAAGGCGCCTGCCTGGAAGGAAGGCGAGGAGCTCAGGACTGGAGCAGAGGCCGAGGCAGTGCCAGACGGCAGCTGGGGGTGTCTGTAGGTGATAAGACCAGTTTCACTGGAGATGGGGGAGTGAACATTACAGTGCCCGACAGCCACCTAACGGCTGGCAGTTTGAGTTCATGCTGAGGTGCTGTGGAAGAAAGACCTGGAGATCTGCTTCTGAAACTGTCAGCTGTAGGAAACTCTTTGGGGCTCACTTCTATTCACCCTGGGAGCACGGTGCTTTGGCAGCCACCCCAGAGCAACTGATGGCTCGTGAACTGGAGAAAAAGGTTCATCCACAAATGGAGCAATGGATATGGACTGTCTTGTACATAAAATCTTTTAAACCAAGGATTGTTTTTAATCCACTGTTTTTCATGTTGCAAGTTGTGACCCATTAGCAGGCGGCAAAGCCCGTTGAATCTTAAATTCCATTAAGACTCATTTAAAAAAACTGGAATAGAATAAAAAGTAGGCGTGCTTAAGGGTAACTAAAGGGTCAGGATTGCTATAGGAAGCACTTGTTTTTGATGTATATGTGTGTTCAAGGGGGCTTCGAAAGGTTTGTGGACAAAGAATGAAAAAGACAATCTAGGTGACTATGAAATATATTTCTAATCAGAGGCCATGGTCAGAAGTTTGGGGAACTACTTGATGAGCTCAAGACTGCCATCATTCCGTTCCGATTCCCTACAACGCTATAGACAGGGGAGACCTGCCCTGTGGGTCTCTGAGACTCTAGCTGTGGTTCTCATCGTTCCGAATGCCGCAGCCCTTTCCTACAGTGCCTCATGGGGTGGTGACCCCCCCACCCCCACCCTATCCACATTATCCTCGTTGCTTCTTCATCACTGTCATTTTACTATTGTGATGCATTGGGAAACCCCTGTGGGAGGGTCGTTTGATCCTGCCCTCCCCCCCAAGGGGTTGAGACCCACAGATTGAGAATGGCTGCTTTACAGGAGTAAAAAGCCTCCTATTTTCCCTCAGAGCTTCTAGTCGTTTAGAACAGCTGCCCTTGCAGGTAGCCGCCCAACAAATCATCACTGTGCCCCCAGGGCTCCTATTCAAGCTACTTAAAGCTCCCTTAACACCTCTGCCACCTGCTTGCACCCACCACTGGCATTTCTATTTGTTGATGAAGCAATGGGTAGTGTTTAAAAAGGTTGATTTAGTGGCTATATGGGTCAGAGGGGCCCTGGTGGCACAGTGGTCAAGTGCTCAGCTGCTAACTGACAGGTTGGCAGTTCCAACCCATTCACTCGCTTTGCGGGAAGGAGACCAGATGACCCGATTCCACTGAGAGTACTGCCCAGGAAACACTATGGGGCAATTCCCCTCTGTCAGATAGTGTCGACAGGAGGCAGAATCGAGGGTCTCTAACCACAGCCTCAACTCATTGGGATGACTTGGGGAGGAGAAGGAAAACCAGTTCAGTTGCATGCCTGAGCCCAGCTTTGAGTGATGAAGGCCTGTGCAGGGACATTTGCTATATGGGGTGGTGGGGGGAATAGGAGGGGGCCCAGGAATGGCTATAGCAGTGCTTCCTTTTTTTTAAAGCACAAAAGGCATTTTTGTTTCCGTTTTAGAATTGTGTCACTTACGGCATCTTAGCCCAATGCATCAACGCCACGAATGTTTATTGGCTCCATATGTGAAGCGAATGCTAGGTCTTTGCGTTATCAATTACTGGCACGTTTTTTGTAATCATGCACAAACGAGCTCCCTTTGGCAGCAGATTAATCCGAGGGAGTGTCTCTTCCAGGCATGGGAATCCAGCCAAATGCCGTGAGGTGGTCATTGGGTCACATCTCAGAAGTGCCCATCAGTTCTGATTCAAAGCTGGAGAAGGGCACATAAGCTCTTGGGAGATGATGGTTTGAGAGAGTGGGGCAGGAAAACAACTGAGATCTGCCCCTTTACCCCACACTTAACTTTGCTCTGCTTGGTGTTACCCTAGCCAGCTGCTCAGCCTGGTGGCAACACAGCACAGCTGCCGCAGCCGACCACCACCAGCCCTCCGCCACCCTGCCAGGACCCGTCACCCCCCGAGGACCCATCTTTCCGGACGCAGATCACCCTCCTGAAGGTTCTTCTCTGGTTAGTCCTACTGGGACTGTTTGCGGAACTGGAGTTTGGCTTGGCCTATTTCGTCCTGTCCTTGTTCTACTGGATGTATGTTGGGACCCGCGGTCCGGGGGAGAAGAAGGCAGGTGAGAAGAGTGCCTATTCGGTGTTCAACCCGGGCTGTGAAGCCATCCAGGGCACGCTGACTGCAGAACAGCTAGAGCGGGAGCTACTGCTCAGACCCCCGCAGGGCACCTAGTGCCGCTGCCCGTGGCCAGGCTCCGCCACAGCTTCCGAATCTCGGCTGGACTTGAGGCCGCCTGCACCAGTCTGTGCTGGGGCGACCGTGCAGCCCTTCAGCGATCGTTCCCGGATCAGCCAAGACTTTTCTCTGGGGTTTTGGTGAAGCTAAATCACTGACTGGAACAATTTTATAAACATGTCATACTCGAGAAGGGGCATTGTTTGTCTCATTCAGGAGAGATGATTTGAGAGCTCTAAAAGGGCATTGTGGAAATTAGCTGCTAAAAATATCCTGCTATGTGAAGTTGTGGTTAGGCACATAAGGTCTGTGTATTAAAAGTTAAACTTTCTTTAAGCCTTATATATATGTGTGTGTGTATAGATTGATAAATATATTAAATACAAGTTAACAAGTGGACCCCAACTCATGGGGACCTCCACGTCTCAGGTTATAATTTGTGCTCCATGGCGTTTTCAAGAGCTGGATTTTGGTAAACACATGCCTGCTCTTTGTTGTAAGGTACCTCTGAGTGGGCCGAATCGCCTTCACCATGGACACCTATCAGAGGGTGGGCAGCCTCTGATATACACACAGCAAGGGTTCAACAGGCAGTTGTGTAGCAATAATTATTATTTATTAAATGATAGATCATGAGAGAGAGAGAGAGAGAGAGAGAGAGAAAGGAACAATAGGAGTTACACATATATCGTTTCATGGTTCATGCTCACCTCCACCCAGCTGGATGGTCACGTGGAGAGAGAGAGTGGGGGGAAGGGATTGCATGATGAGGGAGTGCAGTCCAGAGCTGAAGGGCAGGAGAGAGGCAGGCAGGAGAGAGAGCCTCTCTCCTATGTCCCATCCCTATATACCCTCTGGAGCCAAGCCAGGCCCCTAATTACAGGCAAGGTCATAAGTCACAGGAAGAGGTTGTGCCATATGCACACATTATAGAAAAGGGAGCTATGGGGTGACAAGACCAGACCCCAGACTCCTGAATGTAGCTGAGCAGGTTAGGCTAGAGATCATTAACATCCACAGGCGTCAAAGGAAGGGAACCCTCATCCTAACAGCAGGGGAGTCAGCTCTGCTGTGAGACACAAAAGCCTCAGCTAACATGGAACCAGAGAGAACAGCTAACTTAACTTCCATATCAAATGCTGGTAAACAGTTTGCTTAATATTTGGAGTATAATAATTGTGGAAAAGTTCTGTCCACCCTAGACAGAGCCTCCCTGACTGTTTCTAGCATGTGGACAGTTGTTAGCTGTAAGCGTTTTTGTGTATTTGCCCTTGCTTTTGCTTCCAGCAGCCATTCTCAATTTTCCTCCCTCCATCATATTGTGAAATAATAGAACATCATTTTTTTTTCCCAGAAATAGGTCTCCACTGCCCGCCACCATCTCAGCTCTCCTGTTCTTCTGCCCAGACTCGAAGGAAGAGAAGAGACAGCCAAGTCCTCAGTGCCAGGTGTAGGGAGGGTTCCATAGTCAACATGAGCAGAGCTGAGAAGTGTTCATTCATGGTACTTTCAGCCTGGGAAAAAAGACTCGAGTGTGTACACAGGAAGGGCTGGGAATGGTGTTCAGATTCACCAGCTGTTTGGCTTGTTGCTTATTTTTCCTAGGGCTTTAGAGTGAAGCAGCCCCTTTGCCCTAAGCCTCTGGTGTGAGACTCTGTAAAGAATGATAATCAGACATGATTTCTGTGTTTCTTTGCCTTTCAGCACAAAGGGAAAGTTTGGGTTTGTTGGAATCGGGCCAAGCAAACCATTATATCTTTTTTTTTTTCCTAGCTCATACTGATGAATAAGAGGACTGGAGTTTTGAAAGCACTAGACTTCCCCAAGCCTGAGAGTTTAAGAAATGAATGGTGCTTTCAGTAGGTTGTGCAACTTCTGAGTCCATCAATCGATTCTTATACTATGAAAGAAATTTTAATCTCTGTGAGACATTACTAAGCCAAATGGTGTCCTTGGGGGTGACATAACAGTGACGGCTCATGGCTGCTGCCAAAAAAGGCTGGCAACTCTGGCCCATTCAAAGTGCCTTGGAAGATAGGCCTGGCAACCTACGTTCCCCCAAAGCCAGCCATTGAAAGGAGCTCAGTTCTGCTCTGCGGGGCACACAAATAGGGGTGCCATGAGTTGTAGCTGACTCCGGGGGACCTGGGACTGGTAGTAAGTCATTGGTCATCATGTCATTCCCACTGATGGCAACCCTAGTGGACAAAGCAGAACTCTGTGGTTTCTGAGGTGGTAACTCTTGCAGGAAGTAGAAAACCTTGTATTTCTGCCACGAACCCCACTACCCAAACCAAACCAAACTGCAGCCCTGGAGCCCATTCAGATTTCTCGCAAGGTTGTAGTTCAGGGTAGAATTGCCCTTGTTAGTTTCCATGACCATGTTCTTTAAAGGGAGTAGAAAGCCAGCCTCTTTCTCCTGATTAAGCCCATTGGAATCTTATATTTATGAAACAGCCTTATGAGGAGTTCGTCCGCATATAGAATTCCATAGTTCAACCATATAAAGAAGGGTTGTACAATTTTTACCACGGTCAATTTTAGAACATTTTCTTTTCTCCCATACTCATTCATGTGTTTTTTTCCCCCAGTTATGGCAAAAACACAAGAAAACATTCTACAACAATGTCTACATGTATAATTCAGTTTCATCAGTTATACTCTCCCTGTTCCCCCATGGTGATATCCTTCTCCAAATTATTCCACCACCATTAAAATGAACCAGTGCCTTCAAGCAAAAACTTAATCCTTCATTCATGGTAGCCATAGGTCAACTTTCACTTCTTTTTTAGTAGTCTTCTTGATAAAATATTCACATATACACTTTCATAGTTTAATTACTTTCAAAAGTTGTGTATACTTTTATCACAACTGGTTCTGTTTTTTACAGTTTTATTTACATTTTTTTTATTTTGGCATCACTGCCCTCCGGTGGTGGGAGTAGGAGGCCCAACCCCACTGCTGGAATTGAACCTCCGTCCCAGTGGGCCGCAGTCCCGTGCACAACCACTACGCCACCGGGGCTCAGCCCTTTATTTACATATTTTACATATCCTACAGTTCAACAGTTCAATCATTCAATCATGTCAAGGAGAATTGTACATCATTACCACATCCATTTTAGAGTATCCCCTCCCCCCATGGTTGTGCATCGCCTTTAAAATGAGTTGTGCAATCACAATCTATTTCAGTGCACCTGTCCCCTTCATTATTTACTCCACAAATCCCCTTTCCCTCTCTGTCACTCAACCCACACCCTTGTAATCCCTATTTCCCTTTGTATCAGTTAATATCATTATGCATTTACTCCTGTGCCTCACAGCTGAGAGACCCAACAGAAAACAATAAAAAAAAAATTGCACTGAGGTGGTAAGGTTAAAATCATAATAGTGTAAAGACAAAAATACAAGTAGTGTATAAGAACGAAAAGACCAGCTGAGCCCTGGTGGCACAGTGGTTGTGTGCGGGACTATAGCCCTCAGGGTTGGCAGTTCAAATCCAGCAGCAGCTCTCCAGGAGCAAGGCTGGGCTTCCTACTCCCACCAGGGCAGTGAGGCGAAAGGAACAAAAAAGAAAAGACTCCCTTCAAAAAGTCAAGGAAGAAATTCCAGTCATGGAACAGTTAGAGATAATTGCACTCAAAACAAATTTAGATCTAGTCAATAGGGTGGTCAGTTGGCCAAGTGTAGCATTTGAACCAGCACAATCAAGGTTACAATGGTCTCTGCCTGATAGTAAGGCTATTTGAGGCTCTTGTGTAGAGAAGATGTGCCAGGGGTCTGACTAATATTCTTGAGTGTGTTTGGTTCTTGATGGGTGTTTGGTTCCCATCGTGCCCCATAGCCTTGTACAAACTGGGAGTTCATAGTTTTTGTTCTGATGCTTTTCTCCTCACCATATTCAAGTTTCATATTCAAGTTGTTATCTTTGGATCATACAGGCTGGTGTGCTTCCACGTGAACTTAGTCGACTCCTCACTGAGATGCTTGAATACAAGCCTTTAAGACCCCAGATATGATCAGTATCAGACATCAAAGAACAAAAAAAATCATATCATTGTGTGCCCATCTTCATGATGTAATTGCTGAAGACAAATGTGTCCACAAGTAAATGTGGTGAAGAAAGCTGATGGTGACCATCTATCAAAAGATACAGCATTTGGGATCTTATAGGCTTGAAGGTAAACAAGCAGCCATCTAGCTGAGAAGCAACAAAGCCCACCAGCCCATGTGATCATGGTGTCAAAAGGATCAGGTATCAGGCATCAAAGAACAAAAAAATCATTGTGAATGAGGGAGAGTGCAGATTGGGGACCCAAGACCCATCTGTAAGCAACTGGACATCTTACAGAATGGTCACAGGGAGGAGATGAGCTAGTCAGAGTATAGTGTAGCAACAATGAAACATACAACTTTCCTTTAATTCCTTAATGCCCCCCCCCCCCCCCACACACACACACTATCATGATCCCAATTCTACCTTACAAATCGGGCTAGACCAGAGGTTGTACACTGGTACAGATAGGAAATGGAAATGCAGGGAATCCAGGACAGATGATCCCTTCAGGACCAGTGGTGAGAGTGGCAATACAGGGAGGATGGAGGGAAGGTAGGGTTGAAAGGGGGAACTTGGGCTGAGCCCCAGTGGCACAGTGGTTGAGTACAGGACTGTGGCCCATGGGCTTGGTGGTTCAGATCCAGCAGTGGCTTTCCAGGAGCAAGGCTGGGTAGCTCCCACGACCACCAGAGAGAGGGTAGTGATGCCCCCCCCCCCAAAAGAAAGGGGGAACTGATTACAAGGATCTACATATAACCTCCTCCCTGGGGGATGGACAACAGAAAAGTGGGTGAAGGGAGATGTCAGACAGTGTGATAGGACAAAATAATTTATAAATTATCAAGGGTTCATGAAGGTGTGAGGAGGGAGGAGGTAAAAATGAGCCAATACCAAGGGTTCAAGTAGGAAGCAGATGTTTTGAGAATGATGATGGCAACAAATGTACA
Organism: Nesogale talazaci; assembly: GCA_004026705.1. Taxonomy (NCBI): domain Eukaryota; kingdom Metazoa; phylum Chordata; class Mammalia; order Afrosoricida; family Tenrecidae; genus Nesogale; species Nesogale talazaci. The sequence goes on along the minus strand of PVJH01000295.1, from coordinate 24,890 downwards.
AATGTGCTTGACACAATGGTTATATGTATGGATTGTGATAAAAGTTGTATGCGTCTTCAATAAACAAATAGTTAAATAAATATGTTAAAAAATAAAAAAGACCTTAGAAACTATTCTGCTTGATAGCCAGGCACCATCTGCTTTCTTCATACTTTGCTGTAGCACCCTTATCTTCGGTGATCATTTCATGAAGGTGAGTATTGAGCAGGGTCCTGATGTAAGGACTGCGTATTCTTAAGTTGGAGCGAGGATTTAGTGTGAGTTCCAAGCCCATTCATACAGCTATGGTATTTTTGTTTTGTTTTGTTTTAATTTGCTGTAACTTGGGAGTTAATCCATGTCATATCATTCCATAGTTTAATCATGTCAAACATAATTTGTACAATTATAGATGCTTATTATTGTTTTCTTCCTTCTTGCCAGATTTACTTATTTTAGCAATTATTCAGCTCAATTTAAATTTAGCTTTCAAAGCTTGAATACCAGGTACCCTACCAGTCATTTCAGAAGTGATAATGAAGCAAAAGCAGATTTATTTTGTTTTTTGAGCATACAGTAGTAAGTGGTATGGAACATCTGAAGTAGTGTGAGAGGTGTTGAGACAGACTGAAACTGACAATAACAAGGGGAAGGTAGGAGGGGAAAGGGTAACTGATCACAGTGATCTCCATATAACCTCCTCCCAGGGCAACAGGAAACAGAAAAGTGGGTGAAGGAAGACAGCAGTCAATATAAGGACTTGGGAAAAAAAATTACAATTTATTAAGAGTTCATGGGCCTGAACCCCAGTGGCGTAGTGGTTGTGCGCGAGACTGCGGCCCACTGGGACGGAGGTTCAATTCTAGCAGGACGGAGGTTCAAGGGGCTGGGCCTCTTGCTCCCACCACCAAGACCAGTGATGCCCCCAAACAAACAAACAAACAAAAAAGAGTTCATGAGGGAGGGGTGGTGGGGAAGGAATGGAGGGGGAAAATGAGCTGATACCAAGGGCTCAGGTAGAGAGAAAATGTCTTGAAAATGATGATGGCAACATATGCACAAAAGTGTTTGACACAATGGATGGATGGATGGATTGTGATGAGAGATGTACAAGCCCTCGATAAAATGATTTAAAAAAAAAAGCATCGGAGGAGCATGAAAGAAGGGTTATTACGTTTTGTGGCAGACGGACTCTGTGTGTCTGCCCATCCCAAACCTTTGCTGCATGGGAGTTTGACTGTGAATTAGGTCATCCTTCCAGCTCTTAAACAGTCTTCTCTTCTGCAACTGCTCTATGTAGAAAGTAAATATTTAGGAAATAACGATGACAAGATATGTACAAGTGTGCTTGATACAATCGATGCACAGATTGTTTTAAGAGTCCCCAATAAAATGTTTTAATAAAAAAAGAATTCATTTGTCTAGTTCTTTTAAAGTTGAATGGAAACTTCCCCACCAAACAAAATGCCTATAACTTTGATCTCGGGAGGTCTGGTTAAACTTGTCCTGGCAGAAAGGTAGAGACTTCTCATAAGGAAAGAAGAGATTTATCCTCTGTGGCGACCACCTCAACGGGTTCTTTGAAAATGTGGTTGTTGGTAGCCAAGTAGAACCTAGATTTCTTGACACCCCCTCCCTCCTGCCTCTTGTTTATAACAACAGCAGTAGCTGTTGCACACAATAACAGCATTAGCTTCAAGGAAATGTGGGCACTGAACCATCTAAATGCCCGGGAGGGAGGACAGGGAAGGACAGTAGACACGTGCTTGCTCTTATCAGACCATTAATCTTAAGGCCTAGTCTTGATTTCCTGACCTTGGAAATGCTGACTGGATCCCAGCACTTCTCTGGGGGTCTGACCATTAGCCCAATCAGCAGCGCCCATGAAAGGCTCCTCCTGTCGTCAGGGAACTTGCCAGCCCAGGCCTTGTTTGGTCCCTGTGATAGCTATGGCCACATTGTGGCCGTTCCTGCTGAAGGTCTACAGGTAAATTGGTTTTTGCTTTTATTCACATGATCCCTTCTTGTCTCCCCACAGGGACTGCTAATGAGGTAGGAAAGTACCAGAGAGTGCCATCAAATGTGCTCCCTGCTACTTGAGCAGGGCCATATTCCTCACGAACCGAACCGAACCCCACAGGACAGTGTTGAGCCACCCCAGGCAGTCATCTTTGTAGAAGCTGACTGCTGCTTCTTTCTCCCCAGGACCAGCTTCCAACCAGAGATTATTTGGGCTAGAAGCCAAGCATTTACCCACAGTGCCACCAGCATGCTCTGATTTCTCACGAGAGATTATGTCTAGTGATCCGGATCGGAGCACAGTGCAGGCCCAGGGCCCGGCAGTCTTAGATGTTTCTAATGAGCGCAGCTGATCCAGAGCCCAGACTGGTCTACCGTGACCATGTTCTCTCTTAGCTCTCTCGTTTCTTCCGGCCCAGTGCTTCCAGGAGGGCCTGTCGACTTAGTCACGGGGCCTCAAGGTTGCAGGATGTGGGGAGGAGCCCCTGGGTAAAGAAATGGTTGAGTCTCCACTATCCCCCATGACCCCTCAGTGGAGTGGTTTCCCTTTGCCCCCCGGGGTCGCCATGGGTTGGACTAGACTTAAAGGTAATGCATAACAACAAGGCCCCAGGGGGCAGGGGCTGGTGAGTGGGGGCAGGAGAGGGGAGAAGGGACATGTCCCTGTTGGCCGGTACAGCCTTCGTTTTCTCACCTGCTCTGCCGTCTGAACTGTGATTATGAGATCCTGTCTAGTGTCTTCCAGCACCTAGCAATGCGATGAATAGCAGAGTGACACCCCGCCCAGTCCCCAGCCATCCTCACCATCATTCTCAAGTTTGACCCCATTGCTGCAGTCACTGTATCAACCTGTCCCTTTTGGGGCGGCCCTTTTCTGTAGGGGGGTGTCCAATTGTCTACAGATGGGCATTGTGTCTCCACTCCACCCCCTCCCCACCCCCGCCCCAATTCACCTTAGGTATAAGTTTGTTCTGGGTCTTACATGTCTGGTACCTGATCCCATCAACACCTCATGAGCCCACAGGCTGGTGTGCTTCTTCCCTGTTGGCTGTTTTGCTTCTCATCTAGATGGCTGCTTGTTAATCTCCAAGCCTTTAAGACCCCAGATACTATATCTTTGATAGCCAGGCACCGTCAACTTTTTTCACCTTTGCCTCCTGCCTCTTTCCTCTCTTTCCGTTTACTTTCCTCTTGTCCCTCCATCATGTTTGACTTTCATTCGGGTTTAGTGATTCCTTGCTGCTACATTGTCCTTGATTAAACCCCACTATGTCTTTCTCTTTGTTGGTTTTAGTTCACTTGTTCTCTTGTCCCTGAGTTGATCCCCTACCCCTACCCTCTTCCTTTCCTCCACCTCTCACCTCCCTTCCCCTGTATCTCCCTGGAACCTTTGGTACCGTTCTTTTCATCTGCTAATTATTTATCCCACCTATCTTTTTTATATAGACATGCGGATATATTAATAGGTGCAAAAACCCAGCAAAGCCAAATAAAACAACAAAGGAAGTCAAGACCAACCAAAAAAAATAACAACAACAAAAAGCCACTGACAAAAAATGGAAAGGCCTATGAATAGTTTAAGGTCTTTTGGCTTTGATGAGTGTTTTCCAGTCAAGTGTGATGGGGTGCCACACTCTGTCTCCCAAGTCTATTTTGATATGCCCAGGGATTTTATCACTTTGCTGCCCTTGCTGCCCTGTTGCACGCCCTTCCTGTTTCACCCCAGTGTGATGGGTCAGGTTGTGCACAATTCCCGCACCATGTCTCCAGTATTGTCCCCCACAGTGCTATGGTTTAGTGAAGGATGTCATGTCTCCTAATGGTCCTCTCTATGGGCTGTCTGCTTTGAGCAGGAATATTGTTCTTGGGGTTTGGTGGGCCAGGTTGTCCTCCCCTCCCTCTCTATTCCTTTTTGTTTTTCCCCTATGTGCTAATCAGATGCACTCCTCTTCCCAAGCTGCAGTTTCAGTGCTGTCCTCTGAAGTGCATTCTTCTGAGGGGGGTGTGTGTCCACATAGCTGACTTCTCTATTGTTTCCTTGGCACATGCCTGTATATTGTATTCATGTCTTGGTGCATCACTCTCCCTTTCCAATAGCCTACCTTTTCCCTGTGTCTAGGTTCTCAGGTTTGTCCCAATTCACTTATTAATGGCCCTAATAGTTTGGGGTTTTACTTCAAAGTCTGTGATCCAACTTGAGTTTTCTCTTGTGCGTGGAGTAAGGTAAGGGTCTTCCTTCATTTTTTTCTGCAGGTAGATTTTCATTTTTTCTATCACCACTTATCAAAGAGGGCATCTACTTCCCATTTGATATTTTTGGGGGGCCCTTATCAAAAATCAGTTGTCTGTGTGCTGATGTTTTTATTCCTGGGTTTTCAGCTCTTTTCCATTGGTCTGAATATGTGTTGTTATACCAGTACTACACTGTTTTGACCACTGTGGCTGTATAATATGTGCTGAAGTCAGGTAGCCCAAGCCCTCCCATTCTGTCTTTCTTCTTGAGGAGTTCTCTGCTTATTCTTGGCTTCCTCCCTCTCCATATAAAGTTGGTAATCAATTTTTCTGATTCTTTGAAGAAGGATAATGGTATTCATATCAGGATATCTTTAAACTTATCTAGTGCCTTGGGCAGAACTGATAGCTTTATTATATCAAGTCTTCCAGTCCACTGAGCATGGGATATACTTCCATTAGTTGAGGTCACTCTTAGTTTCTTGTAATAGTGTTTTGTAGTTTTCCTTGTATGAATCTTTTGGATTTTTAGTCAAGTATATCCCAGATATTTCAATTTGTGCTATTGTAAAGGTTTTACAATGGTTTTAATGGTCTCTTCTGTGATCTTGTCTGATGTGTGTAGCCATCTGATAGACTTCTATTTGTTAATCTTGTATCCTGCCATATTTCTCTATCGTTTCCAACATTCCACTTGTGGAATTTTGAGTATTTTCAATATAGAAAATTATGTCATCTGTGAATAGTGATAGTTTCACCTTTTTCTTCCCCAGATGAATACCTTGGATGTCATTTCTTTGTCTTATGTTGTTAGTTAGGACCTCTCGTACGATATTAAATAGGAGTGGAGACAAGGGGCATCCTTGTCTGATCCGCTTTTTCAGTGGAATTGTTTCTGTCTTTTCTCCATTGATTATTATGTTGACTGTTGGTTTTTCATATATAGTTTGTATAATATTGAGGAATTTTTGTTCCATTCCTATCTTCTTGAGTGTCTCAAACAGGAATAGGTGTTGGATGTTGTTGAAAATAATTTTTTCACGTCAATGTGGTGAATAATGCTAATGGTTTTTCGCATGTTGAGCCATCCCTGAATCCCTGGTGTGAATCCCACATGATCACAGTGAATTTTTTATATGCTTTTGTTTTCTTTTTTTTTTAATAATTTTATTGGGGGTTCATACAACTCATCACAATCCATACATTCATCCATTGAATATTAAGAATATATGTACATTTGTTGCCCTCATCATTCTCAAAACATTTGCTTTCTATTTTAACCTTTGATATCAGCTCCGCACTTTTCCCCTCCTCGAACCCCTGTTTTTGTATTCTATTGGCCAGTAATTTGTCAAGGATTTTTGCATTGATATTCATAAGGGGTATTGATCTATAGTTCTCAATTCTCGTGGGCTCCTTGCCCACCTTAAAGTATCAGAATTATACTAGCTTCATAGAAAGAGCTCGAGATTTTTTTTTGGGGGGGGGGGGGCATCACTGCTCTCTGGCGGTGGGAGTAGGAAAGAGCTCGAGATTTTTACGTCGTTTTCTATGTTCTGGAAGAGTTTGTGTAGGATTGGTGTCAGTTCTTCCCTGAATGCTTGGCAGTATTCTCCTGTGAAGCCATTTGGCCTGGGGAATTTTTTTGTTGTTGTTGGTAATCCCTTGATGACCTTGATAAACTTCTATTGTTATGAGTCTGCTGAGGTTCTTTTTTTTGTTTTGTTTTTTTTGTTTTTTGGGGGGGCATCACTGTTCTCCAGTGGTGGGAGTAGGAGGCCCAGCTCCACTGCTGGAATTGAACCTCCATCCCAGGGGGCCGCAGTCCCATGCACAACCACTACGCCACCGGGGCTCAGCCCCTGAGGTTCTTAATGTCCATCTGGGATAGTTTAAGGTGGGATTGTTTCTCCAAGTATATGTCCATGTCTCCCAAGTTGTTGAATTCATAGTACTGTGCAATTATCCCTTTGATTTCATTAAGGTCTCTTGTAATGTTCCCTGTTTCATTTCTGATCCTTGCTATTGAAATTTGTTCCTTCCTTTCTTTGGTTAGGCTTGCCAGTGGTCTATCAGTTCTGTTAATCCTTTCAAATGAAACTTTTAGCTGCATTTACTTTTTCCATAGTTTTCTTGTTTTCCCCCTCCTGTATCTCAGCTCTAATTATCATTATTTCTTTCCTTTTGCTATCAGTTGGATTTTTCTGTGGACTCTGCTCTAATTGGTGTAATTTTTGTGTCAGCATATCAACCATAACTCTATTTCTTCTTCATGTGTGCATGTATTGCTATCAACCTTTCTCTGATAAATGCATTTTCTGTGTTCCAAAGTTTTGGTACATTGTACTTTCATTTTCATTGGTTTCTAGAAATTTCCTGATTTCCTCTCTCACCTGGGCCAATACCCATTGTTTTTGCAGTAGAGAGTTATTCATTCTCCAATTGTTTGTCCTTGTTTCCTCAACATTCTTTTGTTGATTTCCAGCCTTAAGGCATGGTGGTCAGAGAGAGAAATCTGTTTAATCTCTATGTACCTGAATTTACTCAAGCTCAAATTGTCAGTATGTGGTCTCTATTTGAATATGTACCACGAGGGCTTGAAAAGAATGAATTTTTTTTTTGCATTTGGGTGGAAAGCTCTTGAAAATATCAGATCAAGTCATCAAATTGTACTGTTTTTTTTTTTGTTGTTGTTGTTTTTTGTTTTGTTTTTTGGGCATCACTGCTCTCCGGTGGTGGGAGTATGAGGCTCAGCCCCACTGCTGGAATTGAACCTCCGTCCCAGTGGGCCGCAGTCCCGCGCACAACCACTACGCCACCAGGGCTCAGCCCCAAATTGTACTGTTTAGATCTGTAGCCCCCTTGTTAAGTTTCTTTCCCTGTGACCTGTCTTTTTCAGGGAGTGATGTATTAAAGTCACCTACTATAATTGCTGAACCTGTGATTTCTTTTTTCATCTTTTGGAGTGTTTGATTTATGAGTTTCATGGGTCTCATTGGGCATGTATATATTTATTATGCTCACTGGTTCTTGGTATTCTGTTCCCTTAAGCATTATATAGTGCCCCTCTTTGTCTCTTGTTATGGCTTGTATCTTGAGATCAATTTGGTCAGAGATTAAGTTTGTTATCCCTGCCTTTTTTGCATTGTCATTTGCTTAGTATATATTTTTTCCAGCCTTTAATTCTCAACCTGTTTTTATGTATAGGCTTGAGATCTGTCTCGTGTAGGCAGTAGATCAATGGGTTGTGTTTTCTAAGCCAGTATGTTAGTCTCTGCCTTTTAATAGCTGAATTCAGTCCATTGATGTTCAGTGCTGTTACATGCATCTGTAGACTCTGTGATGTCATCTTGTACTTTTTGTGTTGGGTGCTTTCCAACCAACCTATCATATTAGTTTGAGTTGTGTGTATGTGTGGTTCATTCTTGCCTTCCTTCCGCTATCTTGGGGGCTGTTTTCTCTTTGTAGCCCTCTGGGTGGATGTGATGGTTTCTTATTTGAGGTCTGTTGATCTGCTCATACTGGGTCAGCAAGGATCTTTTGTAAGGCAGGGTTTCCTTTTATGTATTCTTTGAGGTTTTCCTTGTCTGGGAAGATTCTTACCTCTCCATTTATCTTAATAGATAATTTGGCCAGATATACCATAGTATTCTTGGGTTTGTGTTATTTTCCTTCAATTTTTGGACTCTGTCACTCCACTCCCTCCTCCTCTTCATCGTGACTGCTGATACGTCTGAGCATACTCTTATTTGGGTACCTTTATAAATGACTGTTTCTCCCTAGCAACTATTACGGGTTTCTCCTTTTCCTCATAGGTGGATAATTTAACTATTATATGTCTTGGTGACTTCTTCTTGGAGTTCAGTCTGGCTGGTTTTCTTTTGACTTCCTGAATGGTTGCTTGATTTTCATTTATTAAGCTGGGGAAGTTTTCCTCTAAAAATTCCCTTGTTGTTTTTGCTGTTGACTTCTTTGTTGTGTCTTGGTCCAGTAGCCCAATTACTCTGATGATGTTCCTTTTCATAGGATCAGACATGACTCTCAGGTTTTCTTCAGCTTCTCTGATTGTAGTATTTGACTGCTTTTCTTGTTTGTTGAGGTCTGCCTGGTTATCATCTAGTCAGGGATGCTCAATACATCAGTCAGGATCAACCTAACTCTTAAGTCTAACCCTAACAATAACCCTAAAACAACCTTAACCCTAACTCTAAGTATAACACCAATCCTCCTCTAACCCTAACCCATCTATTTTTTAAAATCATTTTACTGGGAGCTCATATAACTCTTATCACAATCAATACATACATCTATTGTATGCAAACCACATTTGTACATTTGTTGCCATCATCATTCTCAAAACATTTTCTTTCTATTTAAGTCCTTGTTATAAGCTCCTCATATTTCCCCTCTCTCCCTAACCCCCTCCTTCATGAACTCCTGATAATTTATAGATTATTATTATTTTATCATATCATACATGTCTGACTTCTCTGCTGTCCATACCCCATAGAGGAGGTTATATGTATATCCTTGTAATTGGTTCCTCCTTTCTACTCCATCTTCCCCTCCACCCTCCTGGTATCACCACTCTCACCACTGGTCCTGAAAGGATCATCTGTCCTGGATTCCACGTGTTTCCTGTTCTTATCTGTACCATTGTACATCCTTTGGTATACCTGGATTTGTAAGGTAGAATTAGGATCATGGTAGTGGAGGGTAGGAAGCATTTAAGAACTAGAGGAAAGCTGCATATTTCATTGTTTCTACACTGTACCTTGACTGACTTGTCTCTTCCCCAACCTTCTGTAAGGGGTTGTTGCTTCACCTACAGATGGGCTTTGGGTACCCAATCTGTATTCCCCTCATTTATAATGATATAATTTTTAGTTTTTTTGATGCCTGATATCTGACTCCTTCAACACCTCATCATTACATAGGCTGGTGTGCATCTTCCATGTGGGTTTTGTTGCTTCTGAGCTAGATGGCTGCTTGTTTACCTTCAATTCTTTAAGAGAACAGATGCTAAATCTTTTGGTAGCTGAGCACCATCGGCTTTCTTCACCACCTTTGCTTATGCACACATTTGTCTTCAGTGATTGTGTAGGGAAGGTGAGCATCATGGAATGCCAATTTAATAGTACAGTGTTCTTGTTTGAGGAAGTGCTTGAGTGGAGGTTCTATGCTCATCTGTTATCTTAATACTGACCCCATCAGTATATGCACATAGTTCTATTTCCCCATCATCACATATAAATATATTTACCTATGTACATGCCTGTATTTAGATCTTTATAAATGCCCTTTACCTCCCAGCTCTTTCCTCTATTTCCATTTACTTTTCTCTTGTCCCATTATAATGTTCAGCCTTCATTGGGTTTCAATAATTTCTCTCAGTTACATTACTTTTTTAATGCCATGCAATCTACCCACATTACATTTGCGATTGACAAGTAGATCATCGTTGATGTATTAAGCACTCCTCCACACGACTGATGTGATTCTCTGCTTCTTCAAGTCTGTTGGCAAAGTCTTGTTAATTTGCTACAGGATTTTGTTTTTCCTTCCTTTAGGTCTTGTATTTCTCTTTGGTGAATTGCCCCTATATCCTCTATCATGTCATCCTTTTCTGTATTGCTTCCCTTATATCCTGTATGATTTTAAGCTGCATTCTGAAGGTTTCTTTCCATGGCAGGTCAATGTCTGCTGCTTTTATGTACATTGTTAAGTTCATGACTCCTTCTGGCACTGGCTTCTGTTTCTCTTGCTTTTTGGTTGAGGCTGGTTGCTGTGGGTTTACATGTTACTTAGAGGAGTCTGGCACCATCTTCCAGAGTCGAAGAGCACTGTGCTCTCTCTTGGGGGATTCATTTGAGCTCTTCTTCAAACTACCTGCAGGTAGCTCCTCTAGGGGGTCAGCCTACCCCTGTACCTTCCTGTAACTTCATTCGTACCGTAGCCAACCAATATTCAGTTATTTGGAATGTGTGTTGGATAGTCCTCTCTTGGGACTCTGGTCAGATGGTTGTGGGCCCACAAGGATGGTGTTTCACTGGCTGATCTTTCAGAAAGCCATGGTGGTGTGTCTCACAGGGCTTAGAATGCCTTTGATGGTGTGTGGTGTTTCCTTCTGCAGCTATAATTCAACAGAGGGCAGGTGGGCATACCCTCTTTAGTGTAGAGCACCATGGATGGCAGGTGGAATTATCCCAGTCAGAGATATCGCTGAGGAAGTTGGGTGGATTTTCCTGCAGTAGCATGAAGCACCACAAATGGGGTAGGAGTTCCCCCAGTCACTTACAGGCATTGGGAAGGAGGCAGGCATTTCCCCTGACATTTGAAGCAGAGACTCCACAGCTGCTTTGGGTGTAGTGGAGAGTGAGCGTGTTTTCCCAGCTGTGTGTAAAGACAATACTCGCAGGTGGGACCCCCTCCCCCCAACTGGGCTGTCAGAGTTGTCCTAGGCAGAGGAGAGGGGTCTGAAGCCAGGTAGTGGCTTGTGAAAGGAAAGAGAGGTAGAAGGGAAGAAAAAGAGAGAAAGGAGAAAACAAAGACGAGCAACAAACAAACAAACTAATGCACACACACATGCACACACAAAGCAAAAATAACAAAAACAGTAAAAAAAAAAAAAAAGAAAAAAGCTGCATCTGCTGAGACTGGTGGGAAAGAAAGATGAGATAGAAGAGGAAAAAAAATAGATGAAAGAAGAATAAAATAAAGGAAAAAAGGCTGAGCCCTGGTGGTGTAGTGGTTGTGCACGGGACTGTGGCCCACTGGGATGGAGGTTCAATTCCAGCTCACAGGAGCAAAGGCTGGGCCTCCTACTCCCACCACCAGAGGGCAGTGATGCCTAAAGAAAAAAGAAAATAAAGAAAAAAAGATAAAGAAATAGCTGAGCCCGTGCCATGTAGTGTGTAGCACTTCCACAGGAGATAGACTGGAGCTCCCTCCCCTCCATACACACACCCTGAGTAGGTAGAGTTGCCCTAGGCAGAAAGTAGTCGGCTGAAAGCCAGTAGGGGCATATGGAAAGCTGAGAGGTAGTGGAGAGAAGCAGAAAAGAAGAAGAGAGAAGAAACAAAAAAAAAAAGGGAGAAAAAACACAACTTTCTCACTGAGACAGACTGATGGAAAAGAGGGAAGAAAGAGAAAAGAATAAAATAAAGAGCAAGGAGATAGCTGAACCCTGTTTGACTGAACGAGGGGCCAGAGGAGTTTGAACCTTGCCCCAAGGTGGTAGATTGGTGTACCTTTTGCATGCAGGGTCCTACCAGTGCTGGGCAGAGTTGCCCTAGTGGACAAGATCACCGCAGAGGCCAGACATAGGTTTCCTCAGCAGCATGAAGCGCTGTAGAAGGCTGGCACAGCTGTCTGTGTGGTGTGCAGCGCTCCCAAAGAGTGCAGGCTGGAGTTCTCCCTGCTCTTTGAGTGGAGTTGCTCTGAGACCGAATGCATTGGGAAAGAGAAGGGAGAGAGAAGAAAAAGAATAGTAAGGAGATAGTTGAGGACTGATCACCTCACCGTGTGGCTGGAGGAGTTCCAACCCCACCTCAAGGTAGCAGGGTGGTGTGCCCACTTGGTGTAGGGTCCCACAGATGCTGGGCAGAATTACCTGCAAAGGCAAGATCATAGCGGAGACCAGGTCGTGGTTTCCGCAGCCATGTTGAGTGCTGGAGCTATACCAGTGGGTATAGCTGCCTGGTGCTGTGTAGGGTCTCATGTAGGACCCCAGGACAGCAGGGGGTCCTCCACCCACACCAAGGGCAGGCAGGTCCTCCACAGCTGTGTGTACGATCACTGAGGGTGGACAATAACTCCCCCCATTTGGCTTGTGGAATTGTCCCAGCTTGTGCCAAGACGACTGATACCCCAACAACTCAAGAGTTTTTTGTTTTCCCTTGGCCAGATGGAACTGAATTAAATTAAATTGGCCTTCTGGCTCTGGCCGCTGGGTATGACAGTGAGATATTCTGAAACTGAGACTGGACACAGAGGGTCTTTGTTACGTTGAAAGTCTCTGGATTCTGTAGCTAACTTCTGGCATTCCTTAGCACTGGCTCCCTTTTTTGCCAATGTATGCTAAAAGGCTCATTCTGCCAGTTTGTCTTGGAATTAACCAATGAGCCTTGGATTTTCAGTTTTTACCAAGAAGATATTTTTTCTCATTTTTAAATTGGGTTTATGAAGTGCCCTGATTTTGGAGTTGACCCCCAGAGGAGGAGATCAAAATTGCTTTCTTCTCGGCCAGCTGGAACTGAATTCATCCCCCGGGCTATGGCTACCCACTTATGCTCTGCAGCACCCAGTTCCCACTCAGATAAATTTCCTGATGTCTTTTCAATTGTTTCAATCTATGGCTACCGGTGCTGATGCTGTTCCCCCAGGCTATGAGTACAAGACCGCTCACAGTGCAGGGGAGCTCTGGTGTGAGTCCTGTGACTAGCTTTGAGGCACTCCTTGCGTCTAACATCATGACCCCTGTGGGACAGCAGCCTGGGGAATTGTTCTTATTGTCAGTCTAAAATGCTGGTAGCTGCTCTGTTCAGAGCCCGCAAGCCCAGCCCAACGAACCTAGAGCTTTTAAAGGACCCTAGTACCCTGATTCTAATTTTAGGATTCTGCTTACCAGTCTCCTCCACTTTACCTCCCAATTTTCTGGTTTGGCAGCGGAAGCTCCGGGCAAATCAATCTGACTGGACGCCATCTTCTTCTGTCTCTCTCCTCCTTCGCTCCATGAGGTTTTCAATGGCTGGTTTCCCAGATACATCACCAGGCCTTCCTTTCAAAGCACCTCTGGGTGAACTTGAACTTTGAACCTTTTGGCTGGCAGCTCAGCACATGAACCACCTTTGCCACCCAGAGACTCTGATTAGGCAGAAAAGCTCTGAGCTCCCCCCTTGCTCCCCGCACCCCCGCAAAAAAAAAAAAAAAACACCTTAGGAGGTAAACATTATTTTTCATTTATTTCCATAAATCATTTTCTTTGGGGCTCTTTTACAGCAATCCATACATCAATTGTATTAAGCACATGTGTACATATGTCACCATCATCATTTCCAAAACATTTTCTTTCTACTTGAGCCCTTGGTATCAACTCCTCTTATTTCTCCTCCCTCCCCCACCCTCCGACTCTTGTGAACCCTTTGATAATTTGCAACTTATTTTTATTTTCTTATTTTACCCTGTCGACTGTCTCCCTTTGCCCACATTTCTGTTGTTTGTCCCCCTGGGAGTGGGGTTGTACATCCATCCTTGTGATTCGTTCCCCCTTTCTACACCTTCTTCCCCCTGCTTCCCCCTACCGTAAAGTGACCAGATGTCCTGCTTTTTAACAATTTAACAACATCCTGTGACATTTTTTGGTGGGTGGGGGCATCACTGCCCTGGTGGGAGTAGGAGGTCCAGCCTTGCTCCTGGAGAGCTGCTGCTGGATTTGAACCACCAACCCTGTGGGCTGCCACCCACAGCCACTACACCACCGGGCTCAGCCCCCATCCTGTGGCATTTTAAAATCAAAACAAATGTATTACAATACTGATTTTGCATTCCATGAAAATTCTTGTAGCTCCATATAGACCAAATTTTTAATCAAGAACCCCCACCCCAGCCAATGGTGTTCCACTTAAAACCCTGCTGTCATGATATTGTTACTCTCGTTATTGGTCCCTGAGGGTTTTTTCTATCCTGGATTCCATGTACCTGTACCTGTGTATAGGCTCTGGTCTAGCCTCATTTGTAAGGTAGAATTGGGGTCACGATAGGGGGGAAGGAAGTATTAAAGAACTAGAGGAAAGTTATGTGTTTCATCGGTGCGATACTGTACCCTGAATGGTTTGTCCCTTCCTTGTGACCCTTGAGTGAGAGGATTGGACATCCCTTCCCAGGAGGAGGTAGACATTATTGGTAGAGACCATTGCTCCTCAGCTGGGTGGCAGAGAATACAGCTAAAAATCTGTTATTCTGCCTGCCTTTTACACTGTTATCAATCCACTAGGACAGATTTGATGGTGTTCTGGACTTGGCACTGTTGGGGACACAACAGTCAGCCTGTGGAGCTCCAAGAGGCAGCCAGCCACCAGGGGGTAGCGTAGAACCACCTAGACACAGGCGAAAGTGAGAGTGGGGGGTAGAGCTTCACATCAGCATCACTCGCTGCATGTTTCTTAGACCCATTTGTGCAGTTTTTGCAGGCCTTCTTCTCACACTAAGATTCTCAAAGAATAGAGCTCCTGAGTTGTTAGTAGGTGCCACAGAGTTGGTTCTAACCCATAGTGACCTAATGCACCCCAGAAGGAAACACTGCCCCGCCCTGAACCCACCTTGCAACCAATCATTCTTATATTGGGGCCTGCTGTTGCACTCCTCATTTTCACTGCCCCTCACCCTTTGCAAGCATGATGTCCTTCTCCAGGGACTGGTCTCTCCTGACAACATACCTCACGTAAGTGAAACGAAATTCACCATCTGTGGTTCTAAGAAGCACTCTGGCCATACCCATCAAGGCCCTGGGAAAGTCACAGGAAGCCTCCAGGAAATGGTCTATCTACATCTTTCAAAATGAAGTAAGATCCCCTCTCTGGCAGTGTAGGACACAATGCTTATGTGTATCTGAGCTCAGGATGGGTGGGGGGGACTCAGCAGGGAGACACTAGGGAGTTACAGGGGCGGCTAAGAAACTTTATCCCTGACAGTTGATTTCTTCCACAACATTGCTGCATGGGGCTACCTGGAAGTTGAGGGAGAAGACAAGGTGCATGAACAAATTACCACAGTGCAGGCATCTAAAGACTTTATCACATGGGAAAATAAAGACTTTATTTTCACTTTAATGTGGGATATGCCAGGTATTCTTAACCACAAGACGTGGATGAATGGTTTACCAAGAAGGGCCTGTGGACCCCCAGAACGGGAATTGTCTGCAATCTAGTTAAAAACACAGATCCTAGCTATGACCCTGGGATGCAGCTTTTCAGCAGCCTCCCTGAAATGATTAGCTGACTGGAGAGTAGGACCACAGATGTAATTCGTAAGTTATACAATCAGAAGAAAATTTAGGGATCATTCAAACCCCCCAAACCCTCAAAAGCACTGTCATGGAGTTGACCCAAACTCTTAGTGACCCCTTAGGACAGGGTGGAACACTGGTTTCCAAAACTGAAGGTAGGTCTTGCTGGGAGCAGAAAGCCTTAACTTTCTCTCTCAGAGGGGTTGGTGGTTTCAAACTGCTGCGCTCGCAATTAGCAGCCGAATGCATACCCCACTATGCCACCAGACAGCATGGATCACTATCTCTGGAGTGCATACAGTAATTAAAGGTGCCTTCTTTTCAAAGTTTTTCTTTAAAAGCACATGCTCGCTGAGCCCTAGTGCCGCAGGGTTTGTGTGTGGAACTGCGGCCCACCGGGTTGATGGTTCAAATCCAGCAGCAGCTCTTCAGGAGTAAGGCTGAACTTCCTACTCCCACCAGGGCAGTGATGTGGAAAAAAAAATCCCAAACTTTGTTCCAACAAGTTTGCAAATGTGGTCTGCATACAATTGATGGATGTATGGGTCGAGATGGGAGTTGTATGAGCCCCCAATAAAGTGATTCTGAAAAAAAAAGTGGAGGAAGGGGGAAGAGGAGCTTAACCCAAGGGCTCAAGTGGAAAATATTTGGAAATGAATATGACAATAGGTGTGCAAACATGTTTGATACAATGATGTATTGAATGTTATAAGAGCTGTAAAGAGTCCCCAATAAAATCATTGGGGGAGAAATTGAAAGAAAATAAAAAGAAAGACAGGCTGAAGACTTTGCCATTGATGCCCATCAACATGATCTTCTTTGAAAACAGGCGGCCTTTGTAGAGGTCATTTATTAACATGATGCCTTGCCCAAGTAGGGTGTGGCCAATTCACTATGAGCAGTGTCTTTGCCAACAGAGAAGAGAGAGGCACAGAGGGAGGATGAACATGCGAAGAGAAGGCACAGATTCAAGTGATATGCCTAGAAGTCAAGCAATTCCAGAAATGGCCAAGAGTCAGCACAAACTGGACTAGCCAAGGAAGACTCACCTCCTCAAACCTTCAGGAGAAGTAGGGTCCATCTGGCTCTGTGGTGTCAGACTTCTCGCCTCCAGAAATGCCAGGCACTTCGTTTGCTGCTGTCTTTAGTCACTCAGTCGGTGTGATTTTTAATGACAGGTCTATGACTATAATAGAGTGTGTAATTCATACAAACCAGGACATCATTTAACATAATAATTCCTTCCCTGCCTCTTGGACCTGGAGGAAAAATTTGTGCCGGGTTGTATCCTCTTCCCATATTTATTCAATTTGTATTCTGAGGAAAACACCAGGGAAGCTGGATTAAATGAAGAATTGGTGAAAGACTTATTAACAAATTTTAATATGCAGATGGCATGACCTGGCTTGCTGAAAGTCAGAAAGACTTGCAGCCTTCATTACAGATTACAACTCATTGTAAAGTCCTCACCACTGGACCAATAGGTAACATTATGAGAAATGGAAAAAAGTTGAAGTTGTCAAGGAGGTTATCTTGCTTGGATGCTTAGTCAATTCTCATGGAAGCAGGACTCAAGAGATCAAAAGATGCATTGCATTGGGCAAATCTGCTCTGCAAGGCCTCCTTAGAGTTATGTTAGACAGGATTCGCCAGAGAAACAAAACCACAATGCTAATAGTTTTATATATATTTGATAGGTAGATGATAAGTAAATAATAAGAAATAAGCAATTAATTAATCTATAAAGCAGGAAAAAAAGCACATGCTCATTGCAGAGTGTTTGGGAGATAAAGAAAGGGATTAAAGAAGATGTTTGGCCTTTTCTACATGTATGTAAGAATTGGGCATATAGTAAGACAGCTTTCCTCCACTTGCTGAAGCCCCCGAATGATAGCAGAGTATATATCACCCTCTTCTGCCCTGGGCTTTTCTATTCTTTTTTAGGATTTTGGAATTTTTTTCCGGATTAATAAATTTATATTTAGCCAAAAGTCATTATTAGAATCATCTTTGTGAAGAGTAGAGAATTAACATGAAAAAAGGTGAGAGATATATAAAGCATAAAGAAAGTTCTTGTACAGGTAGTCCTAGGATTGTCAAAATTCAACTTAAATACAGCCTAAAGCTAAGAACCAACCCCTCAATTTATTACACAAAAAATCCAAGGTACATACAATGATTCACAATAACAAAAGAGTGCATCTGGAATGTTCATTGTTATCATTGTATATTATTATATTATAAATATTTTAGTGTATATGGAAGCATTTCTTGAATATTTTTGGTTTGTTTCCTATAGATTTTTAAAAAATCATCTTATGGGGCTCATAACTTTTATCACAATTCATACATACACCTATTATATGCAAAGCACATTTGTATGTTTGTCGCCATCATCATTCTCAAAACACTTTCTTTCTACTTAAATCCTTGGTATTAACGCCTCATATTTCCTCTCCATTCTCCATCCCTCCCCCATGATTTCTTGATAATTTATAAATTATAATTTTGTCATATATTACACTGGCCGATGTCTCCCTTCACCCACGTCCCTGTTGTCCACACCCCTGGGAGGAGGTTATATATGGTTCCCCCTTTCTATTCCACCTTTCCTCCACCTTCCCGGTATCACCACTCTCACCACTGGTCCTTAAGGTATCATCTGTCCTGGATCCCCCATGTTTCCAGTTCCTATCTGGTTCTACCAGTTCCTCTGGTCTACCTGGATTTGTAAGGTAGAATTGGGGTCACGTTGGGGCGGGGGCGGGGGGAGGAGAGGAAGTTTTAAGAACTAGAGGAGAGTTGTATATTCATTGTTGCTACGCTGTACCCTGAGTGGCTCATTTCCTCCCCATGACCCTTCTGTAAGGGAATGTTGCTTCACCTACAGATGGGATTTAGGTCCCCAATCTGTACTTCCCCTAATTTATAACAATATAATTTTTAGTTCTTTGATGCTTGATACCTGATTCCACGGACACCTTGTGATCACACAGGCTGGTGTGCTTCTTCCATGTGAGCTTTGTTGCTTTTGTGCTAGATGGCCACTTGTTTACCTCCAAGCCTTTAAGACCCCAGATGCTATCTCTTTTGATAGCCAGGCAGCATCAGTTTTTCTCATCACATTTGCTTATGTACTCATTTGTCTTCAGTGATCATATCAGAAAGGCGGTCAAGCAATGATACGAGTGTTTGTTCTTTGATGCCTTATAACTGATCCCTTTGACACTTCATGGTCACACAGATTGCTGTGCTTCCTAGGAGTTAGGAATTTATTGATGTACATTTGAAGTTTTTAAGTATTGGATTAGCATCATTCAATATTTATTTATTTTAAAACTTTACCAGTGGATATGGATTCTTGGTACCCAGCATCCATCCATTTATTACGGAGGCCCTGTTCTCTGCCAGTTCTCATGCTGCCCTCAGAGCCCACAGAAACCATGTACTGGGCTCACTGTTCAAAAGGAGCTTACAGTCTAATCGTGTGTGTGTGCGTGTGTGTGTGTGTGTGTGTGTATGTGTGTGTGTGTGGTGGGCAGCAGCAGGGCAGCGGCAATCGGACAGATATGGTATAATGTGATAGACGACTAGCAGAGAAGGTATCTAGACAAGACATCTAGAACAAGATATTGAAACATTTGGGGATTCAGGGAAGGGTTTCTGGAGGCTGTGGCATGTGCTGAGTTTGAAGGAGGATGGGGAATTTTCCAAGGAGAAAGACCGCGGATGAAGCTGTGACAACACTGCCTGGGAGAGAGGCAAGAGTCGGAAAGGAGAATAGCTTGCTTGGACAAGAGGGATTGATGCACCATCAAGGAGAAAGATGAGGGCATTAAGGAGAAAGAAAAGGAATTTTAAAATCCTGTCTGTTCTCGTGGGTTTGCATCCATTTTGGACTTTATTAGCCTGTTCTTTGGACTTGCTCTGTTTGATATACTGCTCCTTCACTTTCCATTAATGTAGCAGGAGAGTATGTCCTAAATCTGGGCGACACACTTCTATTATTATTATTATTATTATTATTATTATTATTATTATTAATTTTTTTTAGGGCCTCACTGCCCGGGTGGTGGGAGTAGGAGGCCCAGCCTTTGCCCCTGTGGAGCTGGAATTGGACCTCCATCCCAGTGGGCTGCAGTCCCGCGCACAACCACTACGCCACCGGGGCTCAGCCTATTATTATTTTTATCAGTCTTTTCTTTTCCTTTTTAACCTATTCTTTAACATTTGTTTTTCATATGAATTTTAGAATAAATTTGAGCTGAAATTGATTGGTGGAATTTCTGCTGGTCTCACATTAAATGTACAAATAACTTGAGGGAAAGAGAGACCTGTAAGCTGTTGCATTGCTCTCAAAGAACAAGGTATGCCTACCACTTATTTTTGTTTTTAAATGAGCAATCATAGAAATCTTTATTGAACCAAGCTATCAAAATATGAAGTCATTGTCTCTCAAGGTATCTTCTAGCTAGGTCGATACAGGTTTTTATTCATATATCACACCATTTACATAATTCACATATCATACAATTCAATAGTTCAATCATATTAAGAAGAGTTGCATGATCATCACCACCATTAGTTTTAGAACATTTTCTTCTTTCATGTATTCATTGTTATTCGCTGCCTATTTCTCCCCAGCCTCTCCTGCCAGCCTCTCCAGCCTCCTAGCTCTATAAATTTACCTATGTTGGATCTCATATACAGAGAAACACACAACAAAACAAATCCCTGAAACAATAACAAAGTAGAACAGAGAAAACCCTCGACAGAAAAGACAGCAGAAAATACTTAAGAAATAGAACACATTTAAAATAAGTCAAAAGGGAGATGCCAGTGATAACGCGTTACCATTTAATCCGACTGCAGCTGCAATAATCCACCCTCTGATGCACTCTGAATGATAGCAAGGCTATTCACATCCCAGGTCTATGGTCAGAGGGGATTCGCCAGAGGCTTAATTCAGGTGTGTTTCCCCTTCACCTTTTCCCCCCAAACTGGAGCAATTTTAAAAATAGGTCAAAAGAGAGAGAGATAATGATATTACATTTTAACCTAACTCCATCTGCTTCAGTCCATTGTACAACAAGCTCTGTCTGATAACAAAGCTATTTACGTCTCTGGACTGTGGTCAGAGGAGATTCACCGGAGGCTTAATCCTTGGGCTACCACTTTTAACGTCCTTCAATAACACTTTCAAGCTTGCTTTATCTTGCTCTTGCTGCATCCTGTTTATTCCTGCCTATGGTTCCTTTTATGAATGCAAATTGGGTCTTTCCTTCATTCTTCCAATGGCTCGCCATTTTTGTCCAAGAGTTAATGATTTGGGTATAATACTTTTGGACTTTGCTGAGTTCTCTCACTAATTACAATGCGTTGATCCCCCTGGGTATGCCACATAGCTTTTATTTAATTTCAAAGCAATGTAAAATTAGGTCTGATCATTTCCAATCATTGTACCTCTTGTTTTGTCTCTTTGTCTAATTACCTTGACTAGAACACTCAGAAATATTAAGTCAGAATAGTAAATGGGATCATTGTGCTGCCATGTCCCACTCTGTGCTATACTTGAGCCCATTGTGGCAGCCACTGGGTCAAGCTATCTCGTTGAGGGTCCTCTTTTGCCATGCACACATACCGGGGCTGCTTTATTTTGTGTTTTTCCAGTAAGCCTGATGTTGGATAGACAGACTGATATTTTAAAGAATCATTCCCTTCCATTGTTCTTTTACTTTGCATTAAGAATAGATGCTGAATTTCATTCAATTTTCTTTCAGTTAGAGGTGATTGATTATCTGCTTATTCTCTTGGATTAATAGATCCAGTCAATTATGTTACCAGTCTCCTAATGCCAAATCAGTTCATTTAATGGGTGACAGGTTCTGTTTGTGGATATTTTATGTTCAGCAATGATTCTCATGAGTTTGGAGTATTACTAAACTTAGTTTTCTCTCTGATTTTTGGATCTAGAGATAGCCTGTGGACAACCAGGGACATGTACATTCAGCTGCAAACAAATGAGAGGAAGATAGGAAAATCCTCCTGCCCCTACTTGCACTGAGGAGGGATTCTTATTCCCACCCAGCAAGAAGCTGCAGGCCTCCATGCAAGACTAGAGCAGTTACTTAGGCCTGTCTGTGAAGACACAGGCTCTTTTTCCATCTCATTTCAATTTTCTTAGCGTCCTCAAAGCGATGGCTGAAGTTTCAGGTTCCTATTCCTCCCAGAAAGCTGGCAGGCTGGAGGAGAGAGAAGGAGGTGTGCCGGGTAGGCCTGGCCCCATAAAGAAGCTTTCCTGGGACCCACCAGGAGCCTCCATTGTCACATTGTTAGTCCTCTCAGCCATGACTGGAAAGTGACACCGAGTAGGGTTGGAGACTGTGGTGCCACCAGAAACAGGTTGCATCACACCTCTCTTCCTTCCCTTCCATGATCTGGAGCTTGAAAGGCTCTGATTCGTGGCTATGGTGGGGCATCCCAGCCCAGTCCAGATCGAGTCCATAAGTCAGATACTAGCCCATATGTCTGATATAGGTTGTGTTAGTCTGAGTTAACTAGAGAAACAAATTCATTGACACTTCTTATATGTAAACGTGAGCTTTATATCAAAGAGTAATTATATATTAAGAAAAATTTCCAGCCCAGTCCAGATCAAGTCCATGAGTCTAATATTAGCCCATCTGTCCTATACCAGTCCATAAATTCCTCTTCAGAGTCACACAACACATGCAATGGAAGATCACAGGCCGGTGCGTGGAAAGTCTTATGGGTCCAGTGGTGGTGGAAACATCTCAGTGCTGGCATGGGCCTCCACGTGACTCCTCCAGCTCCAGAGTTTTGGTTCCATCAGCAAAGTTGCATGTGGCTTGTCTGCAGGAGGATGAAGCAGAGAGTATATCCTGCCTCCAGGTAGAAAGACAGGAATTCCCAGAATCCTCAGGAGAAGGCCATGCCCACAGAGAGCTCTCATTGACTCTAACCTGATTGACAAGTGAAATTCCACCTCTTCATTCAAGTTGATTAAAAGATTATGTAACAGCCACACCAGTCTTTAATTCCTCTTCAGATTGACAAAATACCTGCAATGATGCTGAATGCAGGGAGATCACAGACCAGTGGGTGGGGAGTCTTATGGGTCCAGTGGCAGGGGAAGCATCTCCATGGTGACATGGGTCTCCACATGATTCTTCCAGCTCCAGAGCTTTGGTTCTATCAGTATAGCTCCATGTGTCTTGTCAGACGGAAGACAAAGCAGTGTGTGTGTGTGTGTGTGTGTGTGTGTGTGTGTCCCACCACCAAGGGAAAGACAAGAGTTTCTAGAATCCTCAGGAGAAGCCCATGCCCACACCAAGGTCTCAATGACAGATTAGACTCCACCCCTTCCCTCAAGTTGATAGTAGGTCATGGAACTGCCACAGGCACCTAATAGCAGCACCATAGAACCACTAAAGGGGCTCTGGTCATGACGTTGAGTAAGGGTTAGGCTGCTAAGCTCAAGGTCAGCAGATTAAAAACACGAGCATCTCCTTGAGAAAAAGATGAGACTCAGTCTGAGCTCCGGTGGTGTAAGTGGTTGAGTGTGGGACTGCGGCCCGTGGGCTTGGCGGTTCAAATCCAGCGGCGGCTCTCAGGAGCGGCACTGGGTAGTGCCCGTGACCACCAGAGTGATGCCCCCCCCCCCCCAAAAAAAAGGTGAGACTCTCTGCTCCCATAACCTTGGGAACCCTATACAGGGTCCCTGTGATTTAGGATCAACCATGACCATGGAGTAGGGCTGCGATGAATTGGACTTGACTCCTTGGCTTGGAATGGTGCAAGGGGAGTCCTGGTGGTGCAGAGGTTAAGGCAGTCAGTTGTCAGCTCCAAACTAGGCATTTCCACCTCCCCCGGCCCCCAGCCATTTCATAGGAGACCTGGCAGTCTGGTTCTGTGAAGACGTACAGCCTTGGACACTGCACAGAGACGGGTGTACTCTTGTCATACAGTGTAGCTGGGAATCAGAATTGTTCGGTGGCAGTAGTTTTGGGTTTGGTGGAACCTACCAGTCAGCTGTTCACCAAAAGGATATTAGCTGGAACCCACCCATCCACTTCTCAGGACAAAAGTCCCAGTTATCTACTCCCTTAAATAGGACAGCCTAGGAAACCCAATGGGGCAGTGCCCCTTGGCCACATGGGATGCCTATGAGGGGAACCAAATCATGACCTCCTGTTTTCCTTGAACGGGGTTAATTTCATCCAGTTCGTCCAATGTATTTGCACAAAATTGAACCAATATATTTGCACTGAGTTGACTTTGAATATCTTCTGTATCTTCGATTATTATCATCATTCCCTATTTGTATATTTGGTGCAATGTCTTCCCAAATAGTCAGTTTGTGGATTTATTCATTAGTTCTTTTCATCTTTATGCTCTCTAACTAACAGGTTTTATTTTGTTATCCCCCAACCTTTTCAAAAATGTCCTTGTAAGGTGTGTGTGTGTGTGTGTGTGTGTGTGTGTGTGTGTTTGGAAGAGAGACATCTTCTCTACAAATTTTTCTTGAATTAAGTACTTGATATAGATAATCCCATTCTTATTTTTAAATATATAATTATTTAAAGCCATGGAATTTAACCTGAACTCTGCTTTAATTATGTCCTCCAGTTGTGATATTTAATGAATGCTTGCAGTATCATTAGTCTTTCCTGAATAGTCTTTAATTTCTATTTTGATGTCTGATTTAGTCCAAAAGTTACTTTATGGACAATTTTAATTTCAAGGTGGTATGATCTTTTCAGGTTTTATTGCATTACAATCAGAAATCGTCCTATCTGTATAATATTTTACAGTTAGGATATATTGAGATTTATCTTTATGGCCTAATCCAAGGTCAGTTTTTGCAAGTGATCAACAGCCCTTGAAGAGAAGGTGTGGTCTCTAATTTCCAGGTATAGCTTTTGATCAATTAGAAGCAAGCCCATTATTTCTTCTGGTTCGCCTTCCTTTGTTCTTAGTTGTTTTTCATCTGTCTGATCAGTGGACTGAGAGATGAAAGCTCTTCTGTATCTCTCGCTTTCCTTTGGTTCTTCTTTATGAATATCAACGCTGCTTTTCTGATGAATCAATATTAATGCCTGCTAGAGTTTCATTATGGATTGCCTCCTTTATAAAGAACCCTCCTTTCTTTATTGCTTTTGTCTTGAGTTCACCCTTTCACCCTTATCTGATATTAAAATTATTCTCCTGATCAAATTTTGTTTGTCTTTGCCAAGTGTGTCTCTGTCCAAACTGTGTTTTCATCCTGATTTGTTTTCATGAGGGGTATCGTTTGTATATCGAGAAAAGTTGAGGTTTACTTTTTAGTGCACTTGGAAATATATTCCCTTTGGTAGTTTAGTTTAACTCATTTATCTTTTTTTTAAAGAAAAGAAATAGTTTTATTGGGGACTCTTACAGCTGTTATAACAATTCATACATCAGTTGTATCAAACACTTTTGTACATACGTTGCCATCATCACTTTCAAAACATTTTCTTTCTACTTGAACCTTGGGTATCAGCTCTTCTCCTCCCCCCCTCCCCCCCCCCGGCAATTTGCCTTTTATTAAAGTTGCATCTCTCTTTTTCTTTGTGTACAAGGTTATATCTACTTATGATTAATAGAAAGTATA
>PVJH01000294.1:39680-363778 GCA_004026705.1 Nesogale talazaci | reverse complement strand
ATTTTTAAAAGATCGTTTTATTGGGGGTTCTTACAGCTCTCAACAGTATTCATTGCATTGATTTTATAAAGCATATTTCTATATATGTTACCATAGTTACTTTCTAAACATGTACTTTCTATTCGAGCCCTTTGTATCAGCTCTTTTTTCTCCTCCCCCCTCCCACCTTTGTGACCACTTGATAAGTTATAAATAATTATTATTTTCATATCTTATATGGGATGCTGTCTCCCTTCACTTATATTTCTGTTGTTCATCCCCCTTGTGGGGTGTTATGCATCAATCATTGCTATCAGTTCCTCCTTCAGCCCCTTCCCCCTCACCCTTCCCCCTACTCTCCTGGTATCCCCATTCTCATTTATGTTCCTGAGGAGTTTATCTGCCTGGATTCCATGTGTCATGAGCTCTCATTTGTACCAGTATACGTGCTCCGGTCTAGCTAGAACTGAAAGGCAGGACTGGGATCATAAGAGTGGGGGTAAGGAAGCCTCAAAGAACCAGAGGAATACTGTGTGTTTCATCAGTGCTCTACGGAGCCCTGGTTGACTCATCCCTTCTCTATGACCCTTCTGTGAAGGGAAGTTCTATTGCCTACAGATGTTTGGTGTCTTGCTCAGAGACCACCCCTCATCATTCTGAACAATACGTTTGTTTCTTTCTTTGTTTTGGGTCTTCTGATGCCTATTACCTGATGCTGTTGACACCACATGATTGCACAAGCTTGTGTACTTCTTCCAGGTGGACTTGTTTCTTCTCTATTAGATGGATGCATGTTGAACTTCAAGCTTTTAAAACCCCAAATGCTATACTTTTTCATAGTCAGAGACTATCAGCTATCTTCACCACTTTTGCTTAAGCACCCATTTTGTCTTTAATGATCCTGTCAGGAGGGTGAACATTATGGCATGCCAGATTGTTAGAACAAAGTGTTCTTGCATTGAGGGCGGGCTTGAGCAGAGGCCCAATGTCTGTCCACTACCTCATCTATGTACATAGGCCAGTATCTCTATTTTTATGAAGTAATATATTTACATAAGTGCACATCTATGTTTAAACCTCTATCCATAGCTTTGCTTCCTAGATCTTTCCTCATTTGCTTTTACCTTCCTCCTGCTCCACCATCACGATCGCCCTTCTTCTGCCTCTTTGTAATTCCTCTCAGTTAGATTGCTCTTGCTCCAGCATCACAAGAATCTCGATGTCATCCTGGTTACTGATTTGAATCCCCCAGTTGTTCCTCTATGACATTGTTAGCTCACTGCTCCTTTCCCCCACCTTCTCCATCTCCCAGGTCCCTCCGGAACTGTCAGTTCTATTACTTTCTCCTTTGGCTTGCTTCTCATGCCTATCTTTGATAGGTAAGCAAACAACAAAAACAGAGACAAACCAAAAGATTGAATAAAAGAGACAAAGCATGCCTATGTTTATGCCTCTAATAATGATAGGCACATAGGTCTATGTATGTATATTTATAGGTTAAGCATAAAGTAGCACATGGATATTGGGCCTCTACTCAGGTTCTCCCACATTGCAAGAACACTTTGTTCTAATAAACTGGAATTCTGTGATGCTCACCTCCCAACATGATCACTGAAGATAAAATGGGTGTATAAACTAATGTGTTAAAGAAAGTTGTTGGTGCCCGGCTATTATAAGATATTTCATCTGGGGTCTTAAAGGCTTGAAGTTAAAGAAGCAGTCATCTAGCAGGGAAGCAACAAAGAGCCCACATGGAAGAAGCACAACCAACTCATGTGATCCGGAAATGTGGAGGGGATCAGGTATCAGACATCAGAGGGCTCAAAACAAACAACAGTCATTTTGATGCAAATGAGGAGGGTTGGAATGCCAGTCCCAAAAGACTATCTGTAGACAGTTGGATTCCCCTCACATAAGAGTTATGAG
Organism: Nesogale talazaci; assembly: GCA_004026705.1. Lineage (NCBI taxonomy): Eukaryota > Metazoa > Chordata > Mammalia > Afrosoricida > Tenrecidae > Nesogale > Nesogale talazaci. Next base: position 361,873 of record PVJH01000294.1, on the reverse strand, counting down.
GAATGGATGAGTAAGCCAGGGTGCAGAATAGCACCAACGGAACACACAACATTCCTCTAGTCCTTGAATGTTTCCCTCTTCCTAATATCATGACCCTAGTTCTATCTTACAAATATGGCTCGACTAGAGCATGTGCACTGGTGTAGATAAGAGCTCTCAATACACACAATACAGGATAGATAATCCCCTAAGAACAGTATTGGAGCAGCGATACCATGAGGGTAGGCAGGAGGTGGGGGGGATGGCAACAATCAACTCGCAACCCCGTTCCCCTCTCCAGAGACCCACAGAATGTGGGAGACGGGAGACAGCAGGTGGTATAACATATGAAAATAAAAATAATTTATAGATTATCAAGGGTTCTTGAGGGTGGGAAGGTGGAGGAGGGAAGGGAAAAAAAGAGGAGTTGATACCAAGGGCTCAAGTAGAAAGAAAATGTTTGGGAAATGATGATGGCAATATATGTACAAATGTGCTTGATAAAATTGATGTGTGGATGGTTATAAGAACTATAAAAGCCCTCAATAAATGATTTATAATTTAAAAAGTACAAAGAAATGCCCCTTCTACCTTGAAGTCTATTTAGGGGGCTCCTCAGGGGTTCTGTGGCTTTGGTTTGCTCCTATTGCTGATCTGTTTTGTTCCTTTCTTGGTTTGCCCCACTGTGGGGGTGGGAGACAATGGCACTGGGAGAGTAGGGCACTAATCCATCAGAGGGAGGGGTTGTCTATGTCTCTCTCCTGTGTTTTCAGTGTTCTTTATATCATCCCACAGCTCATCAGGTTTTCTATCATTAATATCCAACGCCTTTTTTTTTGATAACACATGTGACACCAGTCTTCTTGAATCTTTCATCCCTAGCATAGTAAGTCATATAACTTCTGATTCAGAAGGACCAATCTCAATCCATTTCAACTCAATAATACCTAGGAAAGAGACTCGAAAGCATTTGCTTTGATTCTGATGAAAAACACTGAAAATGTCATGGACTGCTAAAGTGACAAACTGATCTGTTCTGGAAAAAAGTATGACCAGAGGCAAGACTGGCAAGGCATCATCTGACATACTTTGGACATGTTGTCAGCAGAGATCAGTCCCTGGAGAAGGCCATCATGCTTGTTAAAGCGGAGGGGCAGCAAAAGCCGAGGACAGCCTCAATGAGATGGATTGACACAGTGGCTGCTATGATGGGCTCAGGCCTAGAAATATTTGTGAGGATGGCGCATTTTTGGGGGGGGGGGCAATCACTGCCCTCTGGTGGTCGTGGGAGCTACCCAGCACTGCTCCTGGGAGCCGCCGCTGGATTTCAACTGCCAAGCCGGCGGCCTGCACTCCTGCACTCAACCACTTACGCCATCAGGGCTCAGCCCAAGGATGGCGCATTTTGATTAATGTTTTGGTTCATGCTTGCATGGGTTTATTCCAAACAAAATGCATTTTAAAATGTCTCTGCCATCAGTTAATGGCTGCAGCGATGTCTTCTCAGTGATACATTTGTCTGTCTCACTAGAGTGCTTTAAATAAATACATATAATATAATATAATATATGTGATAGATACATTTTGTGCCATGGAACAAAACCATTTGGAAGTCAGAGCTAATATGAAAATTTTAACAAGACTCAAGCGGACATCTTCCCAAATCAATGAAACTTTACAAGTTTACAGGAATGCTGCCCAAGATAAAAACAACAGTTTTTATGATGGATCAAGTGTTTTAAAGAAGGTCAGGAAGACCTCAAAGATGAGCCAAGTGAGGAAAGACTATCCACCTCAATGAAGGAAGAAATGGTGACACAAGTCCAGCAGACCAGAGCCTTACCATCGATGCCATAGCTACTGAAGTTGGAATCTCACATTGTTTGGCATTTGTGATTTTAAGTGAACATCTTGATCTCGGCAAGTTTCCGACTTGATGGGTCCCCAAAGCATCGTGCAAAGATCAGCTTGCTCACAGCAAAAGTGAATGTAATGAAGGTTTTATGGAAGGAAGCATGACTGAGGATGGATCTTATGTTACCAGGATTATCCAGAGGGTGAGGTCCAAGCAAACCTGTGACTTCCAGGAGGATCTGCGGGGCCAGTTCAATGAAAGGCAGAGAAGTCTGCTTGGAAAGCTAGAGCTCACTGTTCTCTGTGGCTCCAAGTCAATAATCTTGATGTATTTTCTGGAAGCACACCGGGTGATCCTGGCAACTTACTAGTAAGAAGCTTTAAGAAAACCAAAAATTGCATCAATGAGTGAAAAGTCAGCAGAGTTGTGCAGAGGAGTTTTTATTTTTCATCACAACAATGCAACTGCTCATTCTTCTATGGCAATGCTTCTTAGACATGGATCCCAACCTGAATGAAATTTTTGAGGGTTATGAAAAGTTTAGCAACCATAAGGTTTCTGAAAATGCAACGAGCAAAAATCAATGCAAAATCAAATATTCAATGAATCCACTGTGTTTCTGGAAGCACTCATCTGTGCTGCAAATTTTTCAGGCAAAAAGGGGTCCTGAGTGGGAAAAGCGTAGGGAAGCCCTGTTAGGGGACCAAGGGCTGTTACACAAGCATTTTGTTGGAAAGTTTTATCCCATCTCCCGAGCAGCCCTCATATTGCCCCTTCAGTCTCCTTTTTGTCCCTCAAATTCAATGAACACTGAAAAGGAACATAATTGGAGTCCCAATTGTGTCAAGGACTGAAGTCCAGGTTGCCCAAACTTCACCTTTGATCTGCTGTAAATCTGAGCATGCAGAATTCTTCAGCAAAGGGTTAGAGAGATGGAAACCCCACTTTCAGAAGCATATAGATCTGGGTGGAGGGTATTTTGGAAACAATAGCGTCTTGTTTCGATATTTCATTTAATGAAGGTTTCTATTTCTGTTTTCTCCCCCATAATTATCTTTTTTCTTATCTCCATAGAAAATACTTTCTGAAGAAGTCAACTCTCAGTTCCAAGAATATACAGACACTATTTATGTACTTTTCTTTAGATCGTTATAATTTTAGCCAAATACCTGCATGCCAGTTTCTGATACCTCAGTCGCTAGATAAAAGCCCAAACCGAACTCACTGCCATTGTGTAGATGCTGTCTCATAGTGACCCTATGAGACCTGGTTGAACTGCGACTGTGAATTTTGGAGACAGTAACTTTACGGTAGGAGAAAGCTCTATTTTTCTAAATCAGACAGGTGGGTGGTTTTGAACTGCTTATCTTACAGTTACCAATGCAATACGTAATCATTATGCCTTCCAGTCACAAGATAGAGGTCACAAAGTCCATAACATCTCCCTTGGCCTGTCTTGAAACAACAAAGGTCTTGTCTTTTCATGAGGATCTCACAAAGACCAATTCTTCCTAGCAAGGAGGAAACTAAAAAGAATAAAGGGAGGTGCAGTATTTCTGTACCTGTCTTTGTTTTTCACACAAAAAAGACTGGCTAACTGCTGGGTCAGAGATTTTTAGAGACTCATCCTGTTTTATGTGTGTTCTGCAGTACTCAAAAGAAAAAAAGGTAATGGGTCATTGTGACTTCTAAGAAAAAGTCTTTTTCTCCTCTTCTTTTTGTTTGTTGCCCATCTAAATTCCAGAATCATCAAAGAAGAGGGAGGGGATCAAGTTTTTCAGAAGAATTGGCTTCCATGTGGAAGTAATGTTCCATCCCCCACACAGACGCAGGCGTGTTCTGAAGAGAAGGTACTGTTTGTCTTACTGAATCACAATTTGCACGCTTGATTTGCAAAGAGAAGCCTTGTGTTGTGGCCAATATGTGTTACATAAAGTTGCCCCTGAGACTCATCCTCAGAAACTGGATAAATAGAACTGTGTACTCTGACAGAATGACTCCTTCAGAGATTATCCTAGGAGGATAGGAGAACAAGCTACTCTGTAAGAAATGGGTGATTATATATTTATATCTTTATATTTATAAAGATATATTTATATTATATTTTATATTTATAAATTACATTTATATTTATAAAGATATATGTTTATATATGAATGTATATATTCATGCTGTATGTCAGAAAAATCCAGAAGATGGATTTTTTCCTCCCAAACTTCTTTTTTTTTCTGCAGTTGCTAGCCACGTGCTTAACCGCTGTGTCACCAGGGTGCATGTGCTCTCTCTCGCTCTCTGCACACATACACATATACATGCATACCTAAATTCATATATGGAAACATGACTGTGTACAGAATGAATATATTATGTATTTATACCTCTACCTTCTGCTCTGGATAACTCAATTTTTCTTAGTCTCCTTAAAAATCATGTCAGTGGAAGATTTGGATAGTTCTAGAACCTACAAATGAATGTCAACCTTGGATGGCAGGCAGAAGACGGCTATGGCTTTCAGAGAAGGAGAGGGTTGCATAGAAAGATGGGGAAGCAGGTTTCCTGGGCCCTAGTTTAATTCTGAAGTGACACAAAATGTCAACGTGGCCTCTGCTGCATTCTCATGTTTTTTAGAGGTCTAGCCAGCCTTTGCAGTTAGCATCTACCAATCTTAGGGGACAGTGTCGTGGAGTAGAAAAAGGTTCGGTGGGAACCCTTGGTACACCTTTGGGAATCACACTAGTCTGTCTTATTAGGTGTCAATTTATCACTGGGTATAACTTCCTTTGTCATGTGGACAAAGCAAAACAACAGTAATGTTCTCATAGTGAAGAAGGGGTCAAACTATGATTCAGGTTGGACAGAAAATGGCGAGGGTCAACTTAGAACAGAAACTCCTCTTTAAACCCAGATTTCTTAGACGTGTTTTTTTTTTAATTTCTGCACACAGCTTACCTAATTAACTTAAATGCCTATGAAATCTAGTGTAAATAAGTACTTTTTTTGCTTTGAATTGAAAACAAAACAAAATGTTGCACAAATGACATTTGACACGTGAGGGAAAGAAGTTGCCTATGTATAAGCTAAAAGAAAGCACTCTCATTCCTTCTTTAATCATTTACTGGGAGCCAAGCACTGTGCTAAGCACGGAGGACACAAAGACTAATAAGACATAGTTCATTTGGGGCATCAGGGATCAAGGAGAAGTTAGAAAAGAACTCATCTAAGGATAGTCATCGGTAATGAGTGACTCAGTTTGACTTCCTGCCATTGCTGGATTCCTTAAATGAAGTTACCACCCCTCTGTCCTTAGAGATTTGCATCTGTTATAATTCCAAACTGGTTTCAATGGAACTTCCAGAAGAAGACTGCTGAGGAAGAGAAACCTGGCATTCTGCTTCTGAACATTCATCAATAAAAGTTCTATGAATCACTACAATCTAATTCTTTTGGTGCATGGGGTCACCCTGAGTGGAGGGCTAAGGCACCAGCAGTAAAAAGGCAATCATATGTACTGGGTGTGATGGAGACAAAAAAGAAGAGGAAAGGTACTGAATAGACTCTTGGAAAAGCTGAATTTTTCACCATATTTTTAATGCTGTTTTGTGGTAAAATTAGTTGCCTCAGCTGATATTCGGATCGGCTTATACTCATGTATATACGGTAAGTTTTAGAACTCATAGAGAGCTCTTGAGTTGAGTCTTAAAGGGATGGAAAGTATGAAAAGTGAAATAGAGCCTATATTTCATATTAAATATTCGAATAGTGCCCCCAAATCTTAAAGCTCTAGAGTGACCCAGGTGCACTGCAGCGAATTATGTAATATGGTACTTCTAGCCATGGTTATTGTGACTCTCAGAACTATCTAAATAAAGTTCTTTGGCTCACCCAAGGGATTAAACAATTTACTGCTAATGCAAATAAGAAGTCTGAATTTGTGATGGTTAAGGTTATATGACACTTTGATTGGGCCATGATATTCAGTAGTCTGGCAGTGATGTCGTTTTCGATCCAGCTGGTTTATCCTGGTGTAATTATCCTCCATTTTGCTCCACTCTTTCTATGGTTATGGTTTGGAAGTGAGTAGTTTACTGGGATGTATCTTGTGTCACTACTTTACCAGAGGGTGGGACTCAAGCAGCCACCTTATTCTAGACAGCATCCTTCCCACCCTTATCGACTTTCTCAACTAAGTGATGCTTCCTTGAGGGTGCGGTCAGCATTGCATTTATACAAATACTCTGGCACAACTCTCTCTCTCTCTTGCTTTAGATGTAGTATCTGGGTAGTCATCATCAGACCTCTGGCTCTTAGAACTTGAGGCAACAGCTTACTATCTGATCTGATCCACTAGCTTCCAGAACCTTCTGATTCAGTAGCCTGTCTTCTGATCTGCCAATTTGAGCTTGACACCCTTGGCAACCATGTACCTAAAGAGAAGCCTCCAAACTGACACCTTCCAGATGGGTTTAGAACTTTCCAGCCTCTACAACCCTGTGGGCCATTTCCTTGACATTCCAAGAGTTCTGTGAAATGTGGCAGCGAATTATGAAACCAAAAGACTGAAGGGAGCATGCTGGGGGGGGGGGGCATTGATGTCAGAGCTAATGGTGTGGTTTAGCACTTTGGGTATTTGAGAAATCTTTAACTTCTGCCTCACAGCAACCAGCTAGGTGCTGATCCTTCTGAAGTACATTACTCATCCACTAGAAGAATATCCAAAAAATGGCCAACCACTAGAGTAAGGTGCCATGCCCTTGGCTTCTTTTATCTGGAGGCCTCAAAATCTTCTGACTCATCACCCTCCAGCATTTTCCTCCCCATTTCCTTGTGATTTGGCTTCCACTGATGACAGTCAAGTTGATTCTGGATCCACATTTCCAGTATTGTTTTAGGTAGTAATTCAATTTTCTATGTGGAATGAGTCCTCACCCCCACCCCATTTACACTGTGAGAATGAACAATATAGGGAACCCCCCTAAAAAAATTTTGGAGGGAAAAAAGTGCACAATCCTATCATTTAATAGCCTCTTAAACATTTTATGTAGGTGTGGACCAACTGCTCTAGCTAGTAGTGGAGTCTTATTATAGAAAATCATTTTAATCTGCAGAGTGTCCATAGGGACCACTATATGGTCATGGGTATAATTAATAGCAGAATAACAAAATTGTTGGGGAAACATTAAGATTTATTCAGTGCCTACTATGTATGTACAAAAGCAGAGGATCCTGTGCCATCTTATTGGTGTCATCTTATTTTGTTGAGGACACACCTGGGGTTTGCACAGGTTAGGGAGTTTTCCTAAATTCTCAAGCTTAAAAATAGCAGATTGAAGACTTGAATACAAGTCTTCTCTTTCTGTAATCTCACTCTAGAGAGTGTTCAGCCCTAAACACATATCTATTTTTTAATGTGATGATAATATAAACATGAATAAAGATGCATGCTAGTCTATGTTCTTGAGAGGATCAGAACCAGTGATGCTTATATGTATTTACATCAAGAAAATGGTCCTTACAGTTGTTAGAAGTGGTTAGGTCTAGTGTGGTTTCAAGTCCATTGAGTAGATGATAAGATGGAGACTTCTCCTGACTCACAGCTTCAGAGGCTGATGGAAGAGCACTATAGGTTGCAAAGGCAGATGAATCCAAAGTCAGCAGGTCAAGCTTGTGACTGGAGAGACAAATGAGTCCATGGTTTGCAGGTCAGATGGTAGGGTGCTGATGATTTCTAGGACTGGCAGGCAAAATGGCAGGTCAATGGCTGTAACCCAAAGAACCAGAGGTCAACCAGTCAGGTGAAGGATTCAGACCCACCAAAATGCAAACAAGCTTTCCCATACCATTCTTCTGTAGAAAGTAGGCCACACCCCTGAGGAAACATCCTTTAAATTACATCAGGGTGTGACCGGAGTAAGGGGGTTGTGCTTCACCCTAATGTTCTCACAAATGCTTTCCTGCTAACAGTAGATCCCATTGTGGAATTGACTAGCTTGTGTTAGGTCTTATCATGGGGGATATCTTGGCTTCAACTGCCAAAACCACTGAGAATTCTGACCCAGCAAAGTTGACACAAAAACTATCACAATATGCCAATTCAACAACTTCTACTTGTAAAATTCAGTGACATTGATTGCACTTCTTGAGTTGTGTAACCGGTCCAGTTATCCTTTGCCATCACCATTAACAAAAACTGAATGCCACCTAAGCAAAATCTTGCTCTCCTTCCCACCCTTGATAGTAGCTTTTGGGGCCTATCTATTTGCTTGAAGCTCTAGTGGCTAATTGAAAAGTCAATGATGTGAGTCCATCAGGTGTTCCATAAGAGAAAAAAATGTGGTTAGTCTGCTTTGGAAACCCTATAGAGAAGTCTACCCTGTTCTATTGGGTCCCCATGAGTAAGAGTTACATGTGTTTATTTCATTAAGTGATATTGTAAGTTTGGCTATTTGTAATCATTTAGAGGTACCTTGGAAGACAGACCTGGAGATCTGCTTGATAATGTTATAGAGCAGTTCCACTCTGCACACCTAAGATCGCCAGGAATCAGAAAGGACATAAGAGCAATGAACAGCAGGACTATATCAGTTGATTTCATATAAGAGAAATCATCTGTATTTGTCCTTTTGTTGCCAATTTTTTTTCACTCAGCATAATGTTTCCATGCATCAGGATTTCCTTTCTCTTTATGACTGAGCAATACTCCATTGAACAGATATCCTCCATTTTGATTATGCACTCATTTGTCAAAGGACATTACAATTGTTTCCATCGTTTGACTGTTGTAAAACATGCTGCAATAAGCATGTACCTGTGTTGTGAAAATAAGGGAAAAAAATGAAGGAATGCAATAATTAAAATCATTCATTGCCATTGAGTTGATGCTGACTCCTAGGGACCCCTGTGGATTTCCAAGACTGTTTACTGGAGTAGAAAGCCCAGTTCTTCTCCCGTGGAGTGGCTGGTAGTTTCAAACTGCTGCCCATTTGAAGCTCAGCCCAATACGTAACCACTATACCATCAGGGCTCCTCACAATTATTAAAATAGCTTAGCCAATTGTCCAGAGGTCACAAAGGCCCAAGACCTAGAAATTTGAGGCAGGGGAAGATACAAACATTGATTAAAAATGAAAAAAGAAAATTCTCATGTTTCTTTGGCCTTCTGGCACTAGGTAGAGACGCACTTTTATTAACAACCCCCTTCCGGGCAATGCTAGTGAGGGGTAGAGTTCAAATCTAAGGCCATCAATGAGTAAAGGATAAGAAAGCTTACCCCAAAAAACAGAAGACAGCCAACAGAAAGACTCAGGGCAAAATCAGTCTGAGGAAGAGAAATTTAGTGAAAGTCGGAAAGTTCTCAAACTCAAAAAGAGATTGTGTTTCACAACTTCTACAAACAAATTCCAAAATATGTATACTTCTAGGAAGAAAGTTAGCAAGAGGTTAGGAAATTGCCAAGGTCCTAATAGTCAGTTCTTGGTATTGTAAGAGCACAGTCTGATTTGCACATCTGACTGAAATATTTTCCTTAGCAAGCACATGCTTTCCTAGTAGTGATACTTAATATTTCTGCTAAAAGGATAATCATAGTTTTGAAAGTGTGAACACTTGAGTCAAAAAATAAAATAAAATTTATCGATCTCATGCTATATGTCCCACTGTAATGTAGGGCATGGGAGAGACAAATGTAAACAGAACAGATGCTAGCTTTCAGGGAGCAGACAAGAAATTATGTGCATCAGGGTAAAAGCTAAAATGAAAGTAGGGCAAGATGCTCACTGAAATGCAATAAGGGCTGCTAGTTGCCATCAAAAATGGCTCCCACTCAGGGGGATTTTGCATGACAGAATGGAACCTAGCCTGGACTCCATCATGCTCATTATTGTTCATATACTTCAGTACATTATTGAGACTATTTCTTTTCAGTTCATCTACCAGTAATTGAGGGCATCACTTATTTTTTCGATTGCCAACTACTGCCGAACACAAGAGTGTCCTTTGTTTTTGCTAACCACTTACGACTTTGATGATGTGTCCCAATCAAATGAGCTATGAACGTGCTATCCTCTGCATATTTCATTTCCTTCACCAATATCACATCTCCAATGTATTGATTCTTCTTCTGTCTTGTATTTTATTGAGAAGCATTTGACTGCCTCTCAGGCAGTTGAAAAGACCAGCTAGGGCTTGGGCTAGCCACACCCTACTCACCAAAATGATTGTTGTTTTTAGGTTCCATGCTGTCGCTTCCAACCCATAGTGACTGTAAGAAAAACAGAGCAAAATACTACCCAGTCCTGTGCCATTATCACAATTGTTCATTTGCTTGCATCCATTGTTGCAGCTGTTGTATTCAATCCATCTCATTGAGCAACTTCCTCTCTTTTACCGCCCCTCTACTTTACCAAGCAAGATGTCCTTCTCCAGATCCTATCCTCTCTTGACAACATCCACTTGTGATGAAGTCTTGCCAACATTGCATCTAAGGAATAGAAGCCGGGTTTCTTCCAAGACAAATATCTTGTTCTTTTAGCAGACCATGATACTTTCAATATTCTTCACTAGCACCACAATTGAAACATATCAATTGTTCTTCAGTCTTCCTCGTGCAACATCTAACTTTCACATGCATATGAAGCAATTGAAAATACCATGGCTTGTGTCAACTGAGTTCCAAATGATGAGTAAGAGTTAATGAGATGCACTTTCAGTGAAGGGAGGATCATATGCAAAGGGATCTTGTTGAGAAAATGGAATGTGTGTGAAACTGACTATAGTATTGATTGTGGAGCTATGGTTAAAAAATGAATGGGGAGATGAATAAGGATTAGCCTTGTATGCCTTGTCAAACAGTGGACTTTTGGCACAGTGGACTTTTCCTAAGAAAAATGGGAAACCATATAAGGGACTTAAACATAGAGAAGAGATGATTTTATTTGGGTTTTAGAATGATCATCCTTCTGAGTATATGCATATATGTTTCAGAGAGATTCATTTGGCTATCTGGAACATGAGGGTAAGAGATGGACGAGATTGGAGGCCCCATAACTACTAGGCATTAGTCACCATAGTAAAGAGTAGAGATGAGTTGAACTTGCCCATGGTTACATCATTAGAACTGAGAAGAAGGTCCATTTAAGAGCTTTTGAGGTGATAGATTAAATGAATAGAATCCTAAGATTGAATGTGCCAAATGAAGTAAGGAAATAGTCAAGAAAGTATCCCAATTTTCTGTTATGGATGAAGGGGCCAACTTCTTAACTGTAGAACAAAGGCAGACGGAGCAGATTTTTGAGAGATGGTGCCTTCCACTCTGAAAATGCTGCTGGAGGAGGATGTAGGGCATCCATAGGGAGCTGCTGCCTATGCTGTAAGAACCATGAATCTGAATCGAAAGAGATCTGGATAGGGAGTGAATTTGGAGGTCATCAGCATGTGGGTGGCATTTAAGCTAAAATGTTGGTGTCAAGGCTGGCTACAGCAGTGCTGCCTTCTAAGAGGGTTTAGAAACTCCTACCTCAGAGCATGACCTTATTTGGAAAAAGAGCCCTTAAAAATATAAAGGAGGATGTAATTAAAATGTAATTAAAAGTGGAAGTGGTGACATTTATAATCAAGAGGGGCCAGTCCCTGGACATCAGACTTGGTACAGTAGAGGATCAGCAGAAAAAGAGGACGGCCCTTCATGATATGGAAAGACACAGTGATTGCAATAACAGGCTCAAACAGGATTATGAGGATGCCCAATAGCCACAGTGCTTGTTCTGCTGTACACACACACACACACACACACACACACATCTATCTTTGGATGGGCTGAATAAAATACCCATGTTTAATGAGTCAGTTTGGGCCCTCTGGTGCAGATGAAGACAATAAATTCCTGTTGTTTTAAGCCACCCAGTATGTTGTAATTTGTTATCACAATCCTAGGAAATTAACACAGATGTTTATGACTCAGTTACTTTGGCTGAATTGTGAGCAATTCATTGCACCTCCCACCGGCACCCCTCCCTAAATATATTGTAAATCTGTGTAGATATAATCCCATCTGGGGAATGGCATGTTCTTCATTATGCTAATGAGACTATATCAGTGCAGACGGTCTTAAGTCAATCACTTTTGTGATGTAAAAATAGCAGATTAAAAACCCCACAACTCATGGTCATTAAGTCAATTCTGGCTCATAGGGTACTTACAGGATTGAGTAAACTGCTCTTGGGGCTTTCTAAGGCTGGAAATCTTTTATGGGGGCGGGGCATTACTGTCCTCTTATGGGAGTAGGTGGTCCAGTCTTGCTCCTGGAGAGCTGCTGCTGGATTTGAACCGCCAACCCAGTGGGCCGCAGTCCTGCACACAACCACTACGCCACTGGGACTCAGCCCCTCCAAGGCTGGAAATCTTTATAGAAGCAGAAAACCTCATCTTTCTTTCAAGGAGCAGCTCATGAATCTCCATCCTTGCAGTTATCAGCCTAGTGCTGAATCCATTACCTAGACAGGGTCATGTCGACTAGGCAAGCACAGATGGAGGGGAAGATACCTGCCACATGCAAATTGCCAAGGAACCTAACACCAGAAGCTGAGAAAAGACAAAGAACCTCCCCGGAGGCCTACAGAAACCTCTCCCTAGAACCAGTACCCTAGATTCAGACTTCCATCTCATAAATGGTGAGAAAGGAGAGGACTATTTATTATTATTAAACCATCTACTTGAGATATCACTGTTCTAGCAACATTAAAGAACTACAACAAGGTGCTGCCTTAAATTTTGTACCAAAGTGAGTGCCTCCCTCCCCTCACTCAACTCCCTGTCCCAAGCAGATAATGGATGATGGATGTAGTACGCTGTCTACCTGAGGTTACTGCCCAACCTCCACAGTGGCAACCTGAGGGAGCCTCTCACTCCCCCCAAGAGGTGGGTCCCTGGAGAATGCAGAAAGATACCAATTGTAGCCAAAGCAAACAGTCTCAAGGAAACAAATTTACTTTGAGATGGGCAGGGAGGCAGAGGGAAACATTCCAAAGTGAAACATGAACTATTTCTGCAAAAGCTATTCTTTTGGATCCCTGCCTCTTCTTTTCTCTTCCATGAGGAAATTCATGAACAGACTTTGAGAAGAGCCACAGTAATCAGCATCTCCCCAATCACTTCCCTACTTTGTTCCCTTGTGAAAGGTGCAGAGAGATTTGATTCAGAGAAGCTCAGCCTCCTGAGGAGAAAACAACTTTTCATGAAACATCTCTCATCCAAAGCTTCCAAGTGTGCCCTGCAGTGGTTGTGGAACTACTGGGGGACCAGGGGCATCCAGGACGAGGCAAAATATTTGGTAGCTGGTGTGTCCGTGAAACTCCAGGCCTGGGAGCCATGAAGCAGATGGAGGAGAATAGACTTTTGCTGACCTGTGAGATGGGGCTGTGAGGGTTCTGAACACTCTGAGCTGGCTTCATTTGGGTTCTTCATGTCAATGCTCTACCTCTGAAGAATCTCTCCTGGAGGACTGTCCTTGAGCTATGAAGGGCAAGGCTCAGACATTTGGTAGAATCCACAGACATTTGGAAAAAGAGGGATACAGACTAATAGATTGAATTTCTCCATGCTCTACATTCAACTTAAAAAATGAAATACTACAGTTGCAATCAAAGTCTTCTTAAAACCTATTATTCACCCTTGGAATAATGGATATATAAATGGTGGTATAGTCTAGAAAAGTCAAAGAATACATCGAAGACTAAGGTGTACCTGACCCAATCCGTTGAGCATTCAGTCACCTTCTAAGCTTCTGAAAGCTGGACAGTGAGTAAGGCAGACTGAAGAAGAATGGGTGCCTTTGACTTATGGTGTTAGAGAATAATACTGGATATCCTATCGACTTCCAGAAGAGTGAGCAAGTCTGTCTTAGAAGAAGTACAGTCAGCATGTTTCTTAGAAGCAGGGAGACCAAGGCTCTGCCTCAAATACTTTGGACACGTCACTAGGAGGGACTAGTACTTAGGGAAGGACATCATGCTTGCTGAAGCGGAGGATCAGCCAGAAAGAAGAAAACCCTTGAGGAGAAGGATTGATATAGCAGTTACAACAAAGGGCACCCACAGCAATGATTGTGAAGATGAGTAGGAATAGACGGTATTTCACCTTGCTGTACTCGGTGTCACAACTGATTTGGAATGAATGGGATAGCATCTAAGGACAAGATGTGCAGAATCTCCTATAGTGTGTGAAAGAAAGGAATCAAGCGGTGTGTCTCTTCACATAGAACTTTCTCAAATACAACCTTATGCTTGATGCCTTTCATGGGAGTTTTCAGGGAAACTGGAACTGACTCACTCTTCCACAACTCTAAACTTAGAATGGGACCAGAGAGATGCCATCTCTTTTCTCTTCCCTTTCCTCTACACTTCTCTTAATCTTTTACTTCTTTCCATCTCAATTTGTATTCTTCTATGCCTTTCCTGTTTCTTTCCCTATTTTTTCACTTCATGTCCGTTGGAAAGGCCTGGAGTGGGATGACACACTCTGGTATTATCATTCTGCTCTCCATCATCCCTTTTAAAGATAACACCAGCTGAAACCCCTTGCCATCAAGTCAAGTTCTAGGCATGGAAACCCAATGTGCTGCCAGGTAGAACGTGCTCTGGAGAGTCCTCAGTGCTGTGACCTTTCAGAAGCAGAGCATCTGGTCTCTCTTTTGAGGAACCTCTGGGTGTTTTCAGATGGCTGACCTTTCAGTGCACTATCAGATGCCCAGCAATGAGTACCACCTTTAAGCTCATTTGTTATAGACAACAGTTGCCATAGGTTATGCTGTCTTAGGCTATGGCTTATTATGTGCTCTTGCCACCAAGATCTTATTTGATCCTAACAATTCCTGTGATGTATATGAGGTCAATATTAAGCCCATTTTACAAATGTGAGAATGAGATCCAAGTTCAAAGCCTCATAAGGTCTGTCCTTATGAGCCCCAGACATTTTTGGAGTGACCCCCATTGACTTACTTCCATGGTGCTACTGTAGCCAAAGAATTCCACAAATTCAAGAACAGAAACTTACTTGCTTGCAGTGAGGCTAAAAGACTACATCGGGATCTTGGCTATATTGATCCCGCTTCTGGGCCTCTCTTCTAGTTTCTGGTGACTGCTGGCAACCCCTGGCATTGTGTTGCAGGTAGGCGGTTGTCACTTGGCGCCACTCTTTCCCTGTGAGTTCAGAAGTGCTTAGGTTTAATACTGACTTTGCACTTCACAAGAGCAGCTCTGCTCTGTCGCACAGAGTAGCTGTGAATTGGAATCGACTGGCTGGCCCTGGACTGGCCTTCAGTGTTTCTTAGCATTGCTATATCATCATTGACATCATGAAAGGGAACCCTGTTTCCAACAAGGCCGCATCCTTAGTTCCAGGGTCCAGGACTTCAACCCATCTTCCTGGAACACTCACACAACCTGGACAAGACACACAATCACAGAGCTCCTCGTGGCGACCCTCTGAGGGCGGGAGACCACTCAAAGGCAAGTGCTGGCCTCGAACACACACAATTTAGATATTTTGTTCATCATGGACTTTTCCGGCATTGCCTTTTGAATTCTTAAAAACACTGAATGACAATATGATTTAGTTGATGATCATGGTTTTTAAAATATTTCTATTTTAACCTCACATGTTATGCCTGCACACAGGTAACCAAGACAAGCAGGATGATTACTCCCTTCACCTTTGTTCCCGCCCCAATCCTGACTTTACCTGGTACTGGGTTTCCCTGGGATTTCTTCTAATGAGGCAAGTTGATAAGAATGTGTTGCACCTCAATGTGGCAACTGCTGTCTTTCTGACCCTTCTTGTCAGAGTGCTGGGCTTACAGGATAACAGACACAGTGCCAGGTCGGTCTGTGGGAACCTACTTGCTCAGCATGACCCAGGAACACCGGGGACCCGCTTGGAACCCTGATGTTCTGCCTGAGAAAGAGAAGACCCTCTTTCTTCTGCCTTGCTCTTGCCATTCACTAGATAGAAAATCCTCCCTCTTTGGGTCCAATGTTGCTGAGCATAAAGAAGTCTTTTTCTGGGAAGGAGCTTTTTAGAAACAAAGTTCCATGGATAATTCCTCACCCACCCTGCTACCCCCAGCTGTTAGACTTTAGAAGAACAGAGGGAACAAGTTGATCAGGGTTTTTCCTAGAAAAGTCCTTCAATGGACCCATTATGGGAAACAGATCTGTTTTTGTTTCGTTTGATTAATCACAGTGTCCTCTTTTCTCAAAGCAAATGTGGCCTTGGATCTTCTGAATGAACACAGTCTGTGCTGTTACGGAAGGGCGGGCTGCTTGGGGCTTAGCAAGGTCCCTGAGACCTGGGGCAGGTGGGGTGGTAGGTCCTGAAGGCCTAGGCTTTTCATCTTTCACAGTGGTAAGAGCTCAGGTTACCCATGGGTGAGGTCTGTTTCCTTTGTGTTTTTGTGCCAGCGTGAACAGAATATCAGCCTTTAAAGATTTCTGTGCTGTTCCTTGAAAGTTGGTGAGTGAAGGCAGCCAGAGAATTATATAACAGCAAAGCTCGCTTAAAGTGCCATCTCCTGCACGGGTGTGGTGTTTCCTGTCTCATGGAATTCTTTGATTTTTCTGGTTTTTGTTTTGTTTTACTAATTCCAAAGGAAAAGAAGAGACTGATTTTATGAAGAAATGAGAGCATAGCTCCATGCTCCTTCACTGCTGTGTGTTCTCTCCTTGAATGAGCACAAGTCCTAGGACTTGGCTTTAACATACACAAACTAAGCCCTTTCAAAGAAGATAGGGGAAATAGGGTTCATTTACCTAAGGCATCTACAACATGCTATTCCAACCCATCGTCACCAACTCCAGGAACAAGAGAAAGAAACACTGCCCGGTCCTGTGCCATCCTCCAATCATAGCTTTGTTTGAGCCCATTGTCACGCCCACTGTGTCAGTCCAACTCCTTGAGGTTGGTTCTTCCTCTTCTTCACTGTTCCTCTACTTTACCAAGCATGAGGTCCTTTTCCAGGGACTGGTCTTTCCTACTAACATGTCAAAAATTCCTGAAACAAGTCTCAGCATTCTTGCTTCCAATGAGCATTCAGGCTGTACTTCTTTCAAGATACACCTGTTCTTTCTTCTGACAGTATATACTCCACAGTCTTCACTGGCACCGTAGTTCAAAGGCATCACTTCTTCAGTCTTCTTTTTTTGCATTGCCCAGTTTTCAGATGCATATGAAATGATTGACCGTACTATGGTTTGACCCCTGGTTCAAATCCAGTATCCTCTCTCTAGTTTTAACAAGCCCTGCCCTGGTGGCTTAGTGGTTATAAGTGGGTTGCTAAGCACAAGGTCAGGAGTTCGAAACCACCAGCACCTCCTTGGGAGGAAGACACATCTTTCTTGTCCCATCAAGAGTTACAATCTCAGAAACTCAGAGGCAGTTCCACCCTGTCATTTAGACTTCCTAGGCGTGGGTCTCAACTCCATGGCAGTGATATTGATTTTCTTGGTTTGGGGTTAGGTGCATCCTAATCCTCAAAGTGACATCGTTATCCTTTAACATATCAAAGAGATGTTTTGAGGTAAAACTTCCCAAAACAACATGTTTAGTTTCTTGACAGCAACTTCTATAAGGATTGAGTATGTGGCTCCAACAAAAATGAAATCCTCTACAATAGGAGAGTTTTTGTTCTCGGTCTATTGACATGTAATCTGTGCTGAAGGCTGTGGTGCGCTGTGATCTGTGTCAGCAGGTGCCTCGAAGTCTTCTTCACATTTAGCAAGTACGTGTGTAGACTCCTGGCTATAAATGAGCCTTCCCCCAATCCTGACACCATGTTCTTCA
The DNA here is from genome assembly GCA_004026705.1 of Nesogale talazaci. Lineage (NCBI taxonomy): Eukaryota > Metazoa > Chordata > Mammalia > Afrosoricida > Tenrecidae > Nesogale > Nesogale talazaci. The sequence goes on along the minus strand of PVJH01000294.1, from coordinate 344,211 downwards.
ACACAGTCAAGCTCCTCTAATCATTTCTCAGCACACAGACTAAATAAATGTGTGTGTGTGTGGGGGGGGGAGGTTAGGATACAACCCTGACACTTACGTTTCCTGATTTTATCTTTTCCCAAGCCATTTTATTAGGAGCTAATCCAGACATCATACCATTCCATAGTTCAATCATATCAAGCAGTCTTGTACAATTGCTTCCACGATCATTTTAAAACATTTTTCTTCCTACTTGAACTCCTTGATATCAGCTGCCCTTTCACCCTCTCACCCCAACAACCATAATGCGCAGGAAGTATTATTCTAAGTATTGTCTCCATAGGTTCATCAATCCTGGGTTTCACATACCCCAAATCAGAAAAACACATAAGCAAGACTCAAGAAGACTACCCACAATGACAAAATACATCAGATATAAATTCTAGTATGAAAAAAAAACACACAAAACCTCATAAAATATTGAAAAGCAGATCAAGTCCAAAGCGTATCAGAAGTGGGATCAAGTAACAAGGCTTCAAGTCAGGTTAATTGTTTTAATCTGGTAACCAGTTTATTCCCACCCCTCAATTATGGTTAGAGGGAAATCACTGGAGGCTTATTTCCTGTGTATTTTGGGCTCCCGCTGTTATTCATAGCCTTCTGCAAACAGGAATCCCACAATTAAGCTCTGATTCTATTCCCCCCTTCAGCTTTGGATTATATAAATTGCAATCCTTGGATCATGGATGTTGGTGTGCTTCTTCTATGTGGATTTAGTTGGCATCTCACTTATAAGGCTGCTTGTTTGAAAGCAAGGTTTTAAGACTTCCAGATAACAAGGCACGATCTAATTTCTTTACCATACTTGTCTATAGCACTCGTATCTTCCATGCCTCCTTCATGACAGAGGTTATTGAGCAGAGCCATGTTGTAAGAACTACTTGTCCTTATAATGGAGCTAGAACCAAGTGCGTGTCCCAAATCCTGAATTGATGGTTTTATTGTTTTTTATTTGCCTTTGGTTCACCTTAGAGACATCCTTATTACTTTTTTTTTGTTTTTTTTTTTGGGGGGGGGGAGGCATCTCTACCCTCTGGTGGTCATGGGAGCTACCCTGCGCTGCTCCTGAGAGCCGCCGCTGGATTTGAACCACCAAGCCCACGGGCTGCAGTCCCGTACTCAATCACTTATGCCACCGGGGTCAGCCACATCCTTATTACTTTATGGCAGAGGGTCCTATCGAGCATTTCCCTGGGGCATAGGAATCTACTGTTTATAGTGTCATTGACTAGCCATGGTACTAATTCTTAAAACACGGACTAGGGAGAGAGCTTAAACTAGTGTAGGCTAACTACATATAGCAATCTCTGATTTATTCAATTCTACAGAATAAATCCTTATGTGGCTGACCACTATTTTATACACACAGTGGGAGTCAGATGTCAGGTATAATTTACAATAATATTCACTGACCATGTCAATCACAAGTCTGCCAGAATAATACATTTTTTAATACAGAAAGTAGGACACTGAAGTAGGAAGCAATTGTTAGTTCAGTTTCTGATAGTTCAATACTCTTGGTAAAGTGGTCTTCTGCTTCTTCACATATCATGTAATTTCAACCTTAAGTCCCTGGGTTAAAGGTGTGTTTGAGGTATAATCTAGTTCACCTGGTGGAGTTTCCACATTGCATCCCACTGGTGTGGCCTTTGAAACGTTTGTGCGCCTCGAAAACCCAGGTTTAATAATGCAGTGCTATGTTGCACTTGGCCTGGCTCCCTAGGGAGTGCACAGGAACTGGGACCAATGTGGTTTATTAGGTGCATATTACCAGGCATATACATTCCTTAGGGGCCTTAAAAGTATTGTTAGTTATTCCCCCAGCTGCCCCCCTCCTCCCACCACACACACACTTGAAAGTTGCCCCTCCCCTGATTTCTTGATTTTAACCCTTTGATTTTAACTCTTTGTTCTGTTTGAATGGCTTCCTCTTGGTCTATGTTCAGTCCTTTCTTGAGGACAATTCCATGTTTGGAATTTCTATTCTTTTCAGTATTATCCATAATTTGTTAGGATCTACCAAATTGAATGCCTTTGCATAGCCAATAAAATAGAAGTAACCATTTTTCTGATATTGTCTACGTTCAGCTAAGATTCACCTGACATCAGCAACAATATCCTTTGTTCTATATCCTCTTTTGAATTGGGCCTGAATTCCTTGTAGTTCCCTCCCAGTGTACTATTTGCCACCATTTAAAAATTATCTTCCGCAAAATCTTACTTGCATGTGACATTCATTGTTGAGATAGTTAAGGTTTCTTGTGGCAACTGGCTGATAAACACATGTGAGATTAATTGAAGGTCAGAGCGAGAAATGGCTCAGTGAGTCTTGCCTTTCGAGTTCTCGGGTCTCTTGTTTTCTGATCGTCGGGCCATGGTGCAGCTGCCTTAGCCAGTTCCCTGCTTTAGCCGCCAAGGCTCACTTCCTTTGAGACATGCCTGAGGAGAAGCCATGAACCTCCCCTGATGCAGCCCTGGGTGCTGGAGCAGCTACATGAAGGTCCCTGCCAACGCTAAGACGCTGACACACTCAGTGACTCAGCTTTCCTCCTGCAGTCTGCATCATTGTGTGAGTTTGGTGAGATTGAGAAGGACTTTGCACTTCGGTGTCAGGCATCTGGGCTAATGTTGAACTTATGGCTTGGACAGCACTGGGTTGGGATGCTTTCTTCATGTATACTTACCCTTTATATAAAACTCTCTCTTATATATGTGAATTTCTGTGCACTTGTTTCCCTAGTTTACCCAAACTAACACAATCATGTTCAATAATTTCCCTGTTCTGTTGGATCATTTTTCTTTGAAATCAGTACAAATATGGATTTCTTCCAATCTCTTGGACAGATAGCTGTCTTCCAAATTTCTTGCCAGAGTTAATAGGGTGCTTCCAACATTGTCTACATTTGTGGAAACATTTCTGTTGGGATTTCATCAATCACGGGAGCCTTGTTTTCACCTTGTTCCTAAATACCAGTGACTTTTGCAGTGGGTGAACGTGTGCTGTTTGGGGGCAATGACTCTGTATTTCTTCCATCTGCTTTTGGCACCTCCTGCTTCCTTCAACATTTTACCCATCGAATCCTTCAGTGTTTCAACTCAAGGCCTTACTTTTTTTTTTTTTTTTTCAGTTCTTGAGAAATGCCAAGCACATTTTTCACTCCTTTTTTAACTCCAGGTGGAGGCACATTTCACTGTAACACTTTACTTGGGATCCGCGGGGCAGTGTTTGAGGTCTTTAGTGCAGTTCTTTTACTTCTGTTTTTCTCCCGCGCCCTTTTGCTGTTCAGGGGCATCCAGCTGATTCTGACCGCTAGCAACTGGATGTGTAACAGAGGGAAACCCTGCCTGGGCCTGTGCAGGCCTCACAACCAGGCTTGTGTTGGAGTCCTGGATTGCAGCTAGGGTGTGCATCTCTCTTGTTGAGTCTTCCTGATTTTTGCTACCCTTCTACTTCACTAAGCATGCCTTTCTCACACTGGTCTCTCCTGAAAAGAGGCCCAAAGTACAGGAGATGAAGTCTCACCATCCTGGCTTCTAAGGAGCAGTCTGGCTGCACTTGCAAAACAGATTTTATTGGTTCTTCTGGCAGCTCACTATTTTCTGCCAGCACCACAAGTCAAAGACATCCATTCCCTTTAACCACTCTATTTTAAAAAACTGTTCCAGAATATCTTCTGACACCTACTCTGGTCTTACCTTTCTCTCCTGTTTTCCTAAAACAACAAAAAAACAAAAAAACACTTTTGCTTTCTTCATATATGATATACATACTGGTTTGAACTTAGAAAGGATAAAAAGAAGAAAGAAAAGCTTTCTAGTGTGTGTGGGTTTTTTTTTTTTTTTTTAAGAATCTGGAGGAATTTCACAGATGTTGAGCCTGATTCTCCTTTCAAAGGACACATGATGTTAGAGGAAGAGAATGCTCCAAGCATTGGAAAACCCACTGCAATGCTTTTTTACAAAGTGCTTTTGCAAAGGGTTAGCAAGCCCCGCTCCCAATCAGAAGCATGAAGGGGAGTCTAACCTAAAGCGGCTGTGGAACAAGGGCACACCAGGCGTCGATCCCAACCAATCTGCATATCTCCTTGATTCGGCCTCCATTTTCTTCCCATTTTTGCCGTTTCCCATCTCTCGGTCTGCCTGATGGCAAGCACCCCAACTGAGATCAGACTGGGAGCTGCTAGGTTTCCCCTCTAGCCTCACCCCAGCTTCCCATCTCCTTCCCTCTATACCAGTGGGTCTCACTCAAGGGAGACATCTGACAATGCTTGGAGACGCTCAGGGTTGTCACGACTGAGGGTAGGTGTACACTGGGTTCTTATGGGCAGGGACCAGGCGTGTCGCTGAACACCATGCAATGCATAGGGCAACCCCACCGAAGAAGCACCCAGCCTATGCCCACGGGACTGGGAGGTGGAGAAGCCTGGGCATCACAAGGAAATTCCAGCCTCCGGGAGTTGCCAAGAGCGCTCTTCTGCCTAGCAACAGGATTGGCCTTTCTCCCACGGCTACTGCCACAAGAGTTAAAGCCACCGTCTCGAATGCCCTTTGGCAGAAGCCCTGTGTCCCCTGTGGCGTTTACTGTGGGTTATGCAGTGCACCAGCCGGAGCTGACGCGTTTTCTAATTTATAGGCACAGGGCGCCTGTCTTCATTTAACACAGGCCTGCTGGCAGCCGCCCTGCTCTGCCCTGCCCTGCCCGGGAGGAAGCGCGTTCCACCGAGGCCACCGCGGCCCGCGCCAGCTGACCGCTCCTGGAATATGGGGACGGTGTCCGGAGGCACCTGGGGCCGAGATGGCGCTGAGCACGCGGTCTCTCCTTCCGAGCCATCCGTCAGCAGGCAGGCCCTGCCAGAAGATGGCCTATTGAACATTTCCAGGAATAGCACTGCCAAGCCTGTCAACTGCTTTCTTGGAAGTACACTCAATAAGGATGGCAGGTCTCCAGCGGGAGAGTAGAAAACCTGGCCTGGATCACAGGAGCTGGGAACGGCTGGGCCTGGCTGCAGGCTCTGGCCATTCCTTGACAGTTTTTCTTGGGTTTCTGAGCTGTAAAACCCCTTCTAGAGTATTCCCGATGTGGAGGGGAGATGGCCACGCCTTGCAGAAGACCCAGAGCTGACCTCCTGCAACCCTGTCCCCTTGCAGCGGTCACCAGCCGTCCAGGCTTAGAGCAGGGTCTCATCTGTCCCTCCCTCAGCTGTGACCAGCAGCAATGTGAGCCGGATGCAATCACTCCTTCTCTGGTAACCTTTACTCCCAAACAGTCCCAAAGGAGTATGAGCGGGGAGGAGGGCATTACCTTCCCCGCCTCCCCTTCTTTCCCCAGAGACACTGCCGACCATAGAGCAAACAGGCAGGAAAGATGTAACTCTGACGGATCTTGCCCTTCATTCTCCTTCTTGCCAACCCAAAGAATGAAGCTTTTCCTTCACAAAGGCCCGACATTCCTGTTGGAAGCTTCCAGGTCCTGAGATAGGGCCTTCTATGACCCCACTGGGTGGCAGTAGGGTGACTTCCAAGAAAAGCTTCCAAGAAAATGTTTCCAAGAAAAGGCTCCTTGAGGTCTTCGGCACCATGTCAAAGCAAGGGATTGAAAGTGCGATGCTGTCTGGGATATGTGGGCAGAGGGGAGTTCTAGTAATGTGGATTAGAGAGCATGTCTGGGCCTTCTTTATATTACCCAGAACCACTGACTCCCACTGAGTTACTGCTAGGGCGGGGGTGGGGGGTGGGGGAGTTCTCAGTTACATCACAGAAGGCCAAGTTCAATTTGAATTTTAGGCAAACAGGTTTTTTTGAAGTATAAGTGTGTTCCAAATTTTATTCATGGTTTATCTGCAATTCAGATCTAACTGGACATCTTGTGATTTTCTTTAAGCCTGGCAACTCTGTTTGGGAGACAATCGGGCCTGTTGTTAAATTAGTAACAGGAAACATGGATCTTTCTTCAATTTACCAGAAAGCCCATCCTTTACTTGCTTCTTGTGACAAGTTAAGGGAGGAGGGAAGAAAACAGCAATGACGAGGGGGCGATCAAGAGGGAAGGGAAATAGTTATAATAAAGGAGAAAAAGCAGACCTAAATGAGACAGAAGAAGCACTGAGGGTAGAAATGAGTGTAGAAAAACTGCCAAAGGATCTAACGAGGTGGATTACTCATGATTTTCACAGAGGACCAGGTCACTGGCACATGCCTTTTCAGTTACTAAGCCCTGATCCCAGAGCTTCCGCCACTCTGCTCAGTCTGGCAGCACACCCCGGAACTGCTAAGGAGAATGAAGTTTCTGGACTATCTTATCCCACAGTCAGGCAGAACTAAACCTATGCCTGTATGGAGCCCCTGGACTTGAGGGTCCTTCCTAAATGCACACACTTATGCTGTCTTCTATGGATGATATACCTTCGAAGAATTAGAACACAAACAAACTATGAAGTAATTACAATGATCCCATGGGAGTTCTGTCATTGCTCATGATGATAATTTAGGAAGCCTTCTAGGAGCTTCTTTTGGTTCTAGGTCCATGTGGTAAAGAGGAAGAGCAGGCATGGCGACAATTGAAATTTTCTAAATTATTATTGCTCTTTTTTTATTTCCCTACTCCTTAACTAGCAACTTCCGCCCTCTCCTTCACATGCTAACCACTAGAGGTTTCTTTGAGTGTGAAACCTTCTCTTGATTTAAGCCTGGTGGTCTTACACGATATATGTCATTGTTTTGAAGTGCTTTGCAGATTGGATCTGTGACTATTCTTTAACGTGTCATAGCAGTCCCTTTATATGTAGGGACCACAGTTAGTGTCTATCCATTCTTGCATTGGTGGCCACTGAGGTTGCTACCCTCCCTTTGCTATTGTGTATAGTGCTGTCCACTTGGGTGAGCATACATCTATTTAAGTGAAGGCTCCTCTTTCTGTAGGAAACAGACCAAGTAGAGGGATCGCTGGGTCATGTGGCATCAGGATTGGAGGAAGGCTTGTTAACAACCTGCAATATGCAAATGACACAGACTTGCTTGCTGAAAGTGCAGAGGACTTGAAACTGTTGTTGCTAAAATCAAGGATTACAGCCTTCAGTATGGATTATGACTCACTGTAGTAAAGACCAAAGTTCTCATAGCTGCACCAATAGGAAACATCGTAATAAATGAAGAAAAGACTGAAGTTGACAAGGATTTTGCTTTACTTGGATCTACAATCTCTGCTCATGAATCTCGGCAGCCATGAAGCAAAAAGACACATTGCATTAGGTAAATCTCCTACACAAGATTGATTTTTTCAAAAGCAAGGATGTTACTGTAAGGACTAAGATTCACCTGATCCAAGCCATGGTATTTTTCAATTACCTCATTTGCATGTGAAAGTTGGACATTGAATAGGGGAGATAGAGGAAGAATAAATGCATTTGAATTGTGGGACTGGTGAAGAATATTGAAAGTACCATGAACTGCTAAAAGCACAAACTGATCTGTCTTAGAAGTACAGCCAAGATGCTCTTTAGTGGCAAAAATGTCAAGACATTGTATTCAATACTTTGGACATATTGTCAGGAGAGACGAGTCCCTGGAGAAGTGCATCCTGCTTGCTAGAGTGGAGGGGCAGTGAAAAAGTGAAGGCCCTCAATGAGATGGACTGACACGGTGCCTACAATAATGGGCTCAGGTGTCAGATCAGTTGGGAGGGTGGCACCAGGCAGTCTTTTGTGTTTTGTTTTGTTGTGCCCAGAGTTGCTATGGATCAGACCTGACTGCATGACACCTAAAACTAACAACATGTTACTTCCATTCCCAACTTTTTGAGGAAGCACCATCCTGTTTTCTACTGTGGATGCCCCACCTTACAGTCCCCCTGGCAGTGTGTGAAGTTTCCAGTTTCTAGTCCCTAACCAGTATTTGTTGTTTTCTGCTTTTTATTTTTACTAGTAATTCTGAAGTGGGGTTGTGCATTCAAAAAGGGAGATTCAGTCAGTTTGTCTCATGAGAGTCAATTGCTAAGACAGGAGCAGAAGGGAGAGTGAGAGTATTTATTGAGTGCTAGGGTCCATAGAAGACAAAGGGAACTTTGTCCATCAAAAGAAGCTTTCTCAAGCAATAGGTTAGGGGGTATTTTATAGTTAGGGAATGGGGAACTGGGTCTTCTGGAACAGCCTGGCCCAAGTGATAGTTTGTATGGTACTCAGATTATTCCTTTTGCTTAGAGGGGCTGGTCGGAATCCCAGCTGCAGGTATTGTTATATGTGTTCCGCCCTGCAGATGGATATGAGCTCATCTCAGTTTCTAAAGAGAAAGAGCAACAGTTAGTTCATCAGGAATCCTAGCAGAATTGCAAATTAGAGCAAAATGGAGTGGAGTACAGGTTTAGCCTCAGCTCAACCCCGTGCGGCAGTGCAGTATTAGGAATGAAAACAGTGCTATCACATCAAGTATTTGGGCCTGTGATAAGCATGTAATATGCTTTCTTAAATTGTCATAATCCCCTGGGAAGAACCTCGTGACAAAGCTAGAGGCGTTAGACAGAAGCATAATCACCTAGAAAGCATGCATTGGACAGGCACTTTTAGGATCAGGCAAATATAGAATTGCAGTAGAGAGAAGAGCCAGGTTCCAGAAGAGAGTGACAGAGAATGGGGAGCAGTCAAGTGGCACCGGACTGATTTTACAAGATGAAAATTAGAGCTGGATGCGTGAGTGCATCGATCACTTTCATTCTGAACTCCAGTTCAGATCAAGAGGCATCAAAGGAGCAGTCTCAACCTTTGAAATTGTTGAAGTAGAGAGTCTTACATCTACAACTGAAGAAGGGTTAAAGGTCTTCGTGCCAAAAGTGACCTGCTTCTGACAGTAAACTTTCAGTAGAACAACCAAGCAGATCTGGAAGAAGTCAAAATTTATATGGGCAAAATTAGTCTGTCTTGGTATTCTTAACTGAATGGTCTTTGTAGATTCCCAACTTTTCACACAGCTTATGTTGTTTCTGACAATCTGTGTGTCTGTGACTTTATGTGAGGAGGCTTCCAAAGTTGAAACATTTGAAAAACTATTTATGATCCAACCTAGGATGATCCTAGCTTTCCAACATTCCCATCTTACCAACTGAAAGAGAGTTGGCAAAAGATACTGATTTGGAGGAAGTGATTCACAAATTCAGAGTTCGAAGGCTCGAAAGGAAAGGTCTGATTAGTGGAGATGTTCAGTAAGTGCAGAAATCATTGTGTGCTTGCATCTATTTATTTTCGTGATAATATGAATATATGCATTTCTATTTCCATGTGCATTTGCCTACAGTTTCTACATTATTTGGGCCATCATTGATTTGCCTACTTAATCCATTAAGTAGATCTCATGTGGGCAATGTAACCACATGAAGAAATGCATGAAAAAATTGGACTACAGGGCCTGCTCCACTCAGAGTCAAATTGACACCTCCAGCCCTCCCTAGAAGCATGTGCAATACTCTCTGTTGTGGGGAGGACTTGGTATGACACACCCACATGGAAACAAACACAGAAAAAGAGAAAGGGACAGTCTAAACCCCATATCAGCACACCAAGCCTGGAGGATGACTTCCCTGCACAGAGCTACTAAGACACAGAGAGTAGGGTCAGCAACAGGTAGAGACATGATGTCCCCTCAATAGATCATACGGTGACAGAGGACAATATTTGGGACACACAGCCAATGAGCAACAGGAGCAAAATTTAGCCACAAAACCCATGAAGAGTTCCCAAAAAGGTCTTCAGGCTAGAAGGGGCAGCTCCCAGAATTGCCCCAGGACCAGTGAGGAGACAGTCATTAAGGTCAGTGGACAAACCCGGAATTATGTTGGTTTTTTCTTTCCTTTTTGTTTCCTTTTTGTACTGTTTCTGTTCATGCTGGGTTGCCTACTTATATAAGATAAGCATGGGAAGTAAACTTGAGGAGGAAGCAAGGGGACCAAAGGTCCCGGAGGGACAAGGTGGGGAGAAGGAGGTGGGGTAAAGGAGCAGTGAGCAAGCAATGCCACAGACAGGGGAACAACTAGGGAATTAAAAGCAACCACAAGGAGGAAGTAGAGGTCTTGGGGGGTGTTAGAGCAACAGCAATCTAGATGAGAGAAATTACTAAAAGGTAGAAGTAGGGCGACCATGATCATGGGGCAGGAGAAAGGTAAAAGGAAACAAGAGTGATCTAGGAAGCAAAGGTATAAACAAAGGATAGAGGTATAAGCAAAGATGTGTACATATGTAAAAACATTCATTCATAAAGATAGAAGATTGGCCAATGTACCTATATTTATATGGCAATACACTGAAGTAGTGGATAGACTTTGGGGCTCTCAATATAAAAACGCTTTGTTCTAATAACCTGGCATTCTGTGATGCTCACCCTTCTAGCACAATTGCTGAAGACAAAATTGTTGGGGGCTGGTGGCCGCCCAGGCCAGGATTATGGACGTAGCCAAACTTAGCAGTTTCCTTATTGCATCAGCCGCCCTGAGACCCCGCCCTGAGACCCCTGGCTGCTGCAATTCCCTGATAGCCTGAAATAACTGACCTTTACTGCCATTAGGCGTTACACTGAATGCTCATTGATTTAAAAGCACACCATATTTGGAATGGAATGTGTGCCCTCTACCTCATCTCATGCTCTGAGATAAATACTGCTCGCTGAGCCTTGAATAAACGGAGTTTGATCAGAATTTGTCTTGCTCCCTGTCTCTGTGTCTTTTCTTCATCCAGGTTCGTCGCTTCCTAAGGTCCCCACGTGAGGGTCTCGCTGGCCGAGACCCCAACACAAAATGGGTGCACAAATGGGGTTAAGAAAGCTGATGGTGAGCGCTGAGCCCCAGTGGCGTAGTGGTTGTGCGCGGGACTGCGGCCCACTGGGATGGAGGTTCAATTCCAGCAGTGGGGCTGGGCCTCCTACTCCCACCACCAGAGAGCAGTGATGCCCCCCCCCCAAAAAAAAAGAAAGCTGATGGTGATAGTCTATCAAAAGATATAGCATCTAGGGTCTTAAAGACTTGAAGTTAAACAAGCAGCCATCGAGCAGAGAAACAACAATCCCACATGGAAGAAGCACACCACCATGTGTGCTGATGAGGTGGCACCAGTATCAAGTAGCAGGCATCAGAAGTCCCAAAACAAACAAACAAATTGTTGAGAAAGAGGGGTGTTGGGACAGAGACCTGTTGGCAGTGGGACATTCCCTCATGGAAGGGTAGAAGGGAAGGGATGAGTTCACGGGGGTGCGGTAAAGCACCAATGAAACACACAATACTCTTGGTTCTTGAGGCGTCCCCAACCCCCACTGCCATGACTCCAGTCCTGCCTTTCACTGCAGGCTATACCAGAGTATGTGTATAGGTACAGCTAAAAGATAAGAGCTCACAACACACAGAATCCTGGTACCTCCCCCCCCAAAAAATAGGAGTGATACCAGAAGGATAGAGGGGAAGGTGGAGAGAGAAGGTGAGGAAGGGGGAAATAATCATGATGATCGACACATAACCACACATTTCCACTCTCCAGGAGGGATAACCAACAAAAACTGCAGGAAAAGAGAAGCAGTAGTTGGTGTAAGATATGAAAATAATAATAAGTTATAATTTATCAAGGGGTCATAAAGATGGGGTTGGGGAGTGAGGGAAAAAGAATTGGTACCAAGGGCTCAATAGAAAGTAAATATTTAGCAACTAATGATGGCAACATATGCACAAGTATACTTGATATGATTGATGTATAGATTTTTATAAGAACTATATGAGCTCCCAATAAAATGGTCTTTAAATAAAAATAATTATGAAAGTATATCTCATGTAATGGTATATTTTAATGTTAGAGCGAACATGAAGTTGATGTAGTTCTGAAACATTTCCACTTAGAATTCTACTGTTACATTATCAAATTTTCACTTTAGATATAAGAAATTATGTAAATATAAATACATTTAATCTGTGAGTAGAATATTGTAACTTAAAGGTATCATGCTAATTTTACTAGTGATTTGTGTCACTTCTGTTGCCACTACACTCAGTGACATAGGGGATTATGATTTACTAGTAATTTAATACAAAAAATTACTGGGGATTCTGGATAGTCTAGTGTGGGAGAAGATTCACAATAAGGGAGGTTGACACAATGAATCAGCCATGGGGTGACACCAACACTAGTGATACCATTGTCTTAAGACATTTGATCTTAAACCCAGATTACAAACAAGTTCCATTCCTAAATTAATCTTCAACTCAAATATGTGAGTTGTAACAATGAGGTACAGTTCATAGCTAACATCAGTTATTCATATGCCTTTCTTAATAAATGAGGGAATACCCCCCCAAAACTGGCATTTTCTCCAAAAGCTATGTATTTAAACTTTTTACAGAACAACCCTATCACCTTTAAAGTACTCTCCATTATACTTAATACATTTGTCGAACCTGATTCCATTCTTGAAAACATTTTTCAGACTCATCTGTTTGGATTACTGACAGAACCTCCCTTGTTTTTTCTTGACCTCTTCTAAGTCATCAAATTGCTATCCTTTCATGGCCCTCTTCATTTGCAAAAACAAATAGAAGTTGAATGGAGCAAGGCCAAGTGAGTAAAATGTGTGGGACAAGAGAGGCATGCTGTTTTTTGCCAAAAGCTGGTACACTGAGAGAGTTGTATGAGCAGGCGCATAGTCATGGTGGCAAAACTAGTCCCACATCTGCCACAGATCAAGCCTTTTCCCACATACACTGTCACGAAATCTTTTCAGAACTTCTAAATAGAAAGCTTGATTAGCAGTCTGATTTGGTTGAATGAACTCCAAATGTACTATGAGTTCCTATTTTCATCCGTTGGGAAGTTGACTGACATCAAGAATGAGATTTGTCATCAATTGAAATTTCACCTTTTTTGAAACAAAAAAATATTTTGTGTACTTGAGTTTTTCCCATGGTGCTGTCCTTATAAGCTGTGTTCAACATCATAACAGTTTCAGTAGCATTTTTCTGGAGCAGAACACAAAATTACAGAGCCACACACTATTCTCTTAAGTTGGCCATCACAAAAAACAAGGTTCAAGTGAAACTGCTTTTATGAGAAAATTTACTGTTATCAGAGAGAATCTTCCCAGGTGAAGCCACTGGGTACACTAACTCAGAGCAAGTTGCTTGATGTTTGCCTATGGGGAAAAATGCATATAAAATGTATAGAAAGTTTCACCTAGTAGACTTTTTTTGTTTTTTGGGGGGTACTCCCTACATAGTATATATTGATTTATTCCTTTGTATTATGAAAAAATTTAAAATATTTCCAGATATACTAAGGTATCATTGACATAAGACAGTAAAAATAATGTCTTGATGCATATTACAAAGCGGCACCTGTTATTATGAACGATGGTGATTATACCTTGAATTTTAAATGTAAAAGGCTTGTAATTGAGTTTTATGTAAGTCAGTGTTGGGAACCTAGGCACTTCCTATACTGACATTGTTTTGTGTGTGTGTGTGTGTGTAATTGAGGGTCTATTCTTCTTTGGTCTATTGAATCTATAGTCTGTTGAATTAGATGCAAATGTGAATCACCAGCATTTCATCATAATGCCCAGCCCCATGATCAGTCAATAAATATTTGTTGAGTGATATATAAGAATATCAGTGCCCAAGGCTTGTATGAACTGAAGTAGGTGGCAGTATGCCAGCGGATAGGTCAAGCTACAAGACAAACAACATATACTTCTGTGGTAAGTAATTTCAAGCATTTTTTAATATGAAGAAAAATTTTAAATAGAGTCAACTGTAAAATAGACATGACTTTTTTTCTTAGATGAAATAAGTTACTTAGACCACAATATTATACTCTTTAAATGTTCTTTTCTTTATCCTTTCTTTCAACACAGAGTCCTGGCAGCATAGTGGTTACGTGCTGGGCTACCAACAGCAAGGTCTGCAGTTTGAAACCACATCTGCTCCTTAGGAGACAGTCCAGGTTCTTTACTCCCATAAAGAATTCCAGCCTTGGACACACACAGGGGCAGTTATTCTGTCATCCAGGGTCACTGTGGCTCAGAAGGGAATCAATAGCAATGAGCTTGGTTTGACTTTTTCCTTTTAACAAAGACTGATAGAGTTTTTCTCTTCTCTTCCCCCACCCCCACCCCATGCCAGGTACTGCTTAAAGTTCAAGGGGAGCAACTGGGAGCTAGAAAACTCAAACTCACTGCCATCACATTAATTCTGACTCATTGTGATCGTTTTAGGAGAGAGGAGAACTGCTCCTGGTAGTTGCTGAGGCTAAAAACTTGTGGGAGCAGAAAATCTCATCTTTCTCCCTCAAAGTGAGTGGTGGTTGCAAACTGCTGACTTTGTGATTAGGAGCCCAGCAGATAGCCTACTTTGCCACCAGTGCTCCTTCCTAGAAGGAAATTAGACCGACATGACTACTGCCTTCATGGGTTTTACAAGTCAATGCCAGCATAAACAATTTTTTTCTATGAAAATTTATATAGTAAGGGGGAGATGGAGGGAGGAAGGGAGAACCAATCACAATGATCTACATATAAGATACTCCAGGGGTAAGGACCACAGAAAAGTGAGTGAAGGAGGCAGTGGCTGGTGCAAGACATGAAAAAAAAAAAGATAAATTATCAAGGACTCATGAGGGAAGGTAGGTGGGAGAGGGAAAAATGAGCTGCTACCAAGGGCTCAAGTTCAAAAACTAGAAAATTTTTTTCAAAATGATGATGCCAACACATGTACAAATGTGTTTGACACAATGGATGGATGGGTGGGCTGTAATAAGAGCTGTAAGAGCTCCCCAATAAAATGATTTAAAAATTTTAAATAGCAAATATTTTAGACTTTGTGTGCCAAGCAGTCCTTGCTGAGGCCACTCAACTCTGTCTCTGTAGTGTGGAGTCAGCCATAGACAATATGCAAATAAGCAAGTATATCTGTGATCCAACCAAACTTAATTTACAAATCAGGCAGCAGGTAAGGTTCAGCCCATGGGCTATAGTTTGTTGATCTTTTATCTAGTGGGGGGAAATGTCAAATGGGACCTAAGCATCAAATAATTTAGGAATGTAAGTCCACATGGAAGAAGTACCCCAGCTTGTGTGATCTAAGGACTACAAACCATAAAATCCCAACCAGAAAGAGGGAATTGTATCAGAGCTTAAACTGTGAATAGCTGGTTTGCAGAAGGCTGTGGATGACAGAGGAAGCCCAAAATCCATTTGCAGGGTCCACACAAGGATTAAACCCTTAGTGAATCCCCACTGACCATTGTTGTGGAATGTGAATAGCGATCACCTCAGACAGAGTATATTATAAATTGAGGTGTACCTCTGTTTGACTTTGTTATTGTTAGTTCTTTTGCTTTTTAATGCTTATCTCTATATAAAATCCAAGATAGGTAAATCTATGGAGACAGTAACTGGATTAGTGGTTCCTTGAGATGATGTCAGCAATCTGAAAAGAAAGAAAATGTTCTAAAATTGATTGTGGCAATGATTGTACAACTGTTCTTAAGATGGTTGAGCTATTGATTTGCATGATTTGTGAACTATATGTCAATAAAACTACTACTTTAAAATTTTAAAGGTAATAATTTAGGAAGATACAAAGGTAGGTTATAATAGCTGGTGCTCCATGGGAAAAGATGAAGGCAAATCGCCCAGTCCAGGAGCAGGACCAATTTTATGGGTATGCTACCTGTCCAGCCACACAGGAACCCACTCTGAGAAGGGACCCTTGCTTGGTTTACTGCTTGAGAGCCTTTGTGATTTTATCTTTGAACTTGTGTTCTGTGTGTGGATTGAGATGAGGCAGAGCATGCACAGGAGCCGAGGACAGTGTGTGCATACACAGGCTAATGTCCATGGTGCAGCAGCAGGGAACACTCAGCAGTTGTCCTTATCACACACGTATTCCTGGAGCTATACGGGGCTTCATGGTGCTCCCAGGGACAGCCAAGGTTGGGACTTATGCTCAGGTTGGTGGTGGTGACAGCAGTGGTGGCAGTACTGGATATAGTGGTCATGGTTATGGTGGTGACCAAGGGAGACAGGATCTCTGTGTGGTGCAGCCATGAGACCACCAGTAGAGACTATGGAGTCAGTGCATCTGGGGTTGAATGGATGCTCTCACACTGACAGAGAACAAGTTACTTAACCCTACTACATCCCAGTTTCCTCATCTGTAAGTAGGGATGATAATATTAGCCACCTCTAGGAATTGGATTGGATAAAGTAATCCATGTAATGTGCTTGATTCTAGCTAGGGCCTGTCATAGAGTATCAGGTAAATAAATCATTCAATATAAATGTTAACTCCTATTATTACCATTATTTCACAGTGATAATACCTACTTTGAATTGGAATTTGTGTTAGTCTGGGTAGACTCGAGATACAAATCCAAAGAAATTCTTATGTGTCTAAGAAAGAGATTTATATACAAGAGCAATTGAACATTGAGAAAACATCCCAGCCCAGTCCAGTTCAAGGTCATAAGCCCAGTATTAGACCTTATGTCTGATACCAATCCATAAGTCTTCTTCAAACTCACAAAGCACATGCAATGACACCAGGATAATCACAGGCCAATGGGTGCAGAGTCTTGTGTATCCAGTGGTGGTAGAAGCACCTCAGTACTAGCAGGGACCTCTCTGTGGCTTCTTAAGCATCTCAACACTAACAGGAGTTTCTACATGGCTTTTCTAGCTTCAGAGGACTGGTTCCATCAGGGTAAACCCATGTAGTTTCTCTTAAGGGATGTCTCACAGGGAGTCAGCCTTGTGTTTTGTCAGTAGAGCATCTCCAAGGGACTAAGTAGTGAGTCTCTCATCTTCAACAGGGAAATATGTCCAGATTTCCCAGAATTCTCAGGAGAAAGCCATACCCACACAGAGGTCTCATTGGCTATTTCCAGATTGACAGGCTAGACTCCACCCCTACACCCCTAATCCTCAAACTGACACCAGATTAGGTGACTGTCACATAATTAAACTATAAAATCCTGCAACATACTTACAATAGCACTTCATATACATGTAGAGAGCAATGTTACAGTTATTATTATTTTAGTCTCGCTCAAGTAAGTTTGACAGTACAGTGGGAAGAGTGATGTCAGCTAAGGATGGAGGGAGTGTGGAAGGGTAAAGCTATGGGAGGAGTATTGACCAACCTTGATTTATCAAAGCTGTGGCATTACAATGATTAAACACCAGCATCACACCAAAAACATTGGTTTGATTTCACACAGAAGTTCAGGGAGAAATAGATCTGATGATCTGCTCCTATAAAGATTAAAGTCAAGTACACCCTCTTGGACAATTCTACTTTGTCCATGGACTTTGAAGAGTTGACAATGATTCAATGGCACACAACAAGTATAGAGATGGAATTGACAGACCCAGACAAGTGGGTTGACAGTCTGAAGCAATAGGTTGGGAGAAGTTAATGTGATTGCGAGGTACTTGAGTTGACTCTGTGCCAACTCTCATGTGTTCCATTTGAACCTCTCATTGTGATCACGGTGCCAGTCATTCTTGTTGAGAATTTTCCTTTTTTTCAATGACCTTCTTCTGTATCAAGCAAGATGTCCTTTCCCAGGAACTGATCTCTCCTGATAACATGTCCAAAGTACTTGAGATGTCACACCATCCATACTTCCTTCAACAGAAGTGTGTTTGTTCTGGCAGTTGGTGATACTTTCAATATTCTCCACTAACACCATAATTCAAAACTGTCACTTCTTCTCCAGCCTTCCTTATTCATGGTCCAGCTTCTACATGCCTATAAGATCATTGAAAACACTATGACATGAATCAGGTGCACCTTAGTCTTCAAAGTGACATATTGATTCTGGAACCTTTAAAAAGATCCTGCATAGTAGATTTACTTTGATTTCTTGACTGGGGCTTTCATGAGCACAGATTAAGGATTCCAGTAAAAGGTACTTTAATTTTTCTCTACGTTAACCGTGATTTTGGCTATTGGTTCAGTTGTGGGACTTTTTGTTTTCTTTACATTAACTTGTAATCAGTACTGCATGCTATGCTCTTTGACCTTTATCAGCAAGTGCTTTGAGCATGTTGCTAATGAGCTTTCTTCCAAGGCTAATGCTGCATTTTTCTTCGACTCGTACAGCTTCTCAGATTATTTGTTCAGCAGATATTGAATAGATATGATGAAAGGATACAGCCCTGATGCACACCTTTCCCAATTTTAAACCATGCATGTTCTGTTTAAATGACTGGATCTTCATTTAGGTATGGTTTCTGTGTGAGCACCATTAAGTGTTCCAGAATTCCCATTCTTCTCAATGCGATTCATAGTTTATTATGATCCACACTGTCAGGAGCCCTTGCATAGTCAATGTAGCACAAATAAAATTCTTTCTGATTTTATCTACCTGATGTTAGTAATTGAATACCTCATTGCATGTCCTTTTGTGACTCTATCATGAATTTCTGGCAACTTTCTGGCAATCCCCTCCCAATGTATTGCTCAAACCATCTTTTAATTATCTGCACCATAATTTTACTAGCATGTGATATTAGTGATTTTGTTTGATCATTTCCACACTCTCTTGGGTCACCTTTCTTTTAAATAGGTACAAATATGAATCTCTTCTAGTTGATTGGCCGGGTATCACTCTTCCAAACTTCTTGGTGGAACCCAGTGAGTGCTTCCAGTATTGCATCATTTCAGTTAGTGTTCTGTCCTGTGTTTGCCAATGCCTTCAGTGAAACTTGGACTTCTTCCTTCAATACCCTTGGTTCTTGAGCAAATACCACTTCTTGAAATGGTTGAATCTTAACCAATTCTTTTTGATACAACGATTGTGTATTCCTTCCATCTCTTTTTTATACCTCCCGCATCATTCAATATTTTCCCAGGGAAGCCTTTGTGGCAGTCATGTGCTTATGTTAATTTTATGATTGAAATGGAGGGGTGGAGTCCAGTCTGTTAATCTGGAGATAGCCATTGAGTAGCCAATGAGGCCTCTATGTGGGCATGGCTTTCCCCTGAGATTTCTAGGAAATCTCGCGATATTTCCCTCGTGAAGATGAGAAGCTATTTTCCCCAATTGCTGGGAGTCAGTCTTGGAGACGATTAATCACAGACAACACAGGATGGCAGTGTCCAGCAGGCTGGAGTAGCTGGCGAGAGACCACGCGACTTTGCCCTGATGGAGCCAGACCTCTGAGGCTAGGGCAGCCACATGGAGGCCTCTGCCAGCAATGAGTTGTTTCTGTCACCACGGGATGCTGTTGATGGACCCTGAGCCCTGGAAGTGAGGAGCCATGGGGAGACCCCTGTTGGTGCCGGGACTCTGTACCCACTGACCTGTGACTTTGTGAGTGATTTTGGGCATATGGGTTAATATCAGACTTGTGACTTTGAGCTGGACTGGGCTGGGATGTTTTCTCAATGTCCTGTTCCTCTTGAATACAAACCCATTCCTTATATCCATATGTGTGTCTTTGAAATTTGTTCCTCTAGTCTACCTGGACTAACACAGCCTTCAATACTACAACTGAAGGTTTGAATTTTTTCCTCCGGTTTGACTTTACAGAACCTGTTCTTCCCTTCTGGTAGTCTAACTCCAAATCTTTACACATCTCATTATAATGTTTTCCTTAGTCTTCTTGATCTACCCTTTATAATTTTCTGCTCAGCTCTTTTATTTCTTACATCCACTTTAGCCACCAGTGTTCTAGAGCAAGTTTCAGAGTCTCTTCTGAATGAGAGTCTCTTTGATTTTATTTTCTTTTGCTTTCCTGTGGAGATAGTGATTCTAAAGTAAGATATTAGAGAGAGAAGATGATGGATTCATTTTTGGATTTATATTGAGCTCTTTTCATTTGAAAAGAAAAACAATAAATTTAGAGCAGCTCAAGAATGGGTACTTATGATAGAGGTACAAAATGTGCCATGATGGAACAAAGACAACCATCTCAGCAGCCACACATTTGGGCCTTGTGAGGTCAGGAAACCTTACTCAGGAAATCCCCTCCAGGAAACTACAGCAACCCTAACCCTTCCAGAATCTGGTCTCCTCTGAACTCTACTCTGCTCAAGGCCTCCTCTGTCTCTACTTTAGATTGATCTAGTTCTTGCCTCCCTTTCTGGGGTGCTAGTCACTGTGTCTTTCATTCAAGATTATTGTTAGCTACCATCAAGTGAGCCCTCCCATTTATGATGACCCCACATGCATTGTAACCACAGGATTTCCATTGGCTATATCTTCAGAAGTAGACCACCAGGCCTTTCTTCCTAGTCTGACAGGTCCACTGAAACCTAGTCGACATCATAGCAGCATTCAGGACCCCACTGGCAGTCAGGTAGTAGCTGTGCTTGAGATGCAATAGCTGGAAACCAAATTCAGGTCTCCACCAAACCTGTGGCTATGATGTGGAATAGTGAAGCAATTCTGATTCATCACAACCCTGGGCAGCAGAGTAGAATTGCCGTGTAGGATGTTCTAATATGAACCTTTACAAAGATAATCTTGCTAAAGGGAGTCCTGGTGCTGTAGAGGGTTACCCATGGGGCTGCTAACCACAAGGCCAGCAGTTTGAAGCTACCAGCTTCTCTGAGGGAGAAAGATGAGGCTTTCTCCCTCATCTATTTTTCCCATAAATAGTTACAGTCATAGAAACCTGCAGGGGAGGTTTTACCGTCTTATAGGATCACTATGAATCAGAACTGCCTTGATGACAGTCAGTGATTTAAAAGAGCAGGTTGCCACGTTGTCTTCACTGGAGTTGCAGAGTGGATAAAATCAATGACAGCAGGCAAGATAACAAAGACATTAATTTGATGGGAGTAGATATTTACTACCCAATATGAAGATTCCCCAATGGACTGAGTTCTCATCTCAGACCAGACCCCCTCGTGGTTTCCTCAGGACTGAGCCCATGTTCAATGCCATTGGTTCAAGTGAGCAAGCTCAGCTAGAACAGCAGAGTCCCAGAGCACAAAGTGTCCAAGCCCACCATTCTCAGAAGAAGCTGTGTAACCAATAGGCTTCCTAGTCAATCGAGGGTACACATGGATCTCAGTGGAACCTCCATGAAGATGAAAAGACAGGACTGCGTTGTGGTCAAGAGAGCAATGAGGATACCTAATTTACATATTTGTGTATTATTTCTTATATAACAGAATATTTAATTACACAGTTTCCCTAGTAACACAGTAAAATCTTGTGCTAAGTAGTCTACTAGCCATTTCCACTGGTTGGCAGAGGGCTCTCCCACTAAGGCTCCCACAGTTTCTGCTGAATCATTTTCCAGGGCAGACTTCGTTCCTTTGCAGCCTGCAAAATCACTTTCTTAATTTGTCCATCCTAAAGTTGGCCTTCTAACTTCAGATTCCACTTTATGCATACTTAGCTTATTTGTTGATAATCTCTTCTGTATACTTTCTATTGGCTGTGTTTTGAGGGATTTACTCTGCTCAAGAATCTTGAGCAAGATTCTTGGTATATAATATCCTTCGGCTCTTGTGTGTACTGTCACATGCTACAATCCCACCAGGCCAGGGGTCTGAAGAATTCAACAGCCCCACCTATGAAATAGATTTCATGGAAAAGTATATATCTTAGAAAAATTGCCACTGTAACTATTTTAAAGTGTCCAAGCAACCCAGTGACATTAATTTTATGTGCTCACTGTTATCTCTTTCTGAAACATTTTTGTCACTCTAAATGGAAATTGGTCTAATTTACTTTATTTTTAATTACATCTGATAGTATTTATTTTATATGAATTGTTTATACAAGATCAAAGTCTGCCCAAGGTTTATGAGGGGAAAGCCAGAAATTATTTCTAAGGTGGATGATAAATTCAAGATGACCAAGAAAATTAGAAGATCTGTAGAGGAAAGGATCCGACTATTGTCTTTATAGGAACTTTATTAATTTTCTAGCAGGGGAAATTGGCTTGGAAGTGCCAGTGTTGGGAGGTTAGAGTTCTCTTGCTGCTCAGAAAATAGCATGTTCCGCAGCTCAGAAAAACAAATAAATCATCCCAGCCATGTGTTTCCAGAACTCTTCATAACATAGATGTCCGTCTCCCTCGTTAGAACTTGGGGTGCCCAGAGTTTGTGACACATATAAGTCGAGGATACATTCACTCATACAGACTCACCTGTGTTAGTTTCTTTAAAAGCCTAGAGAGGCTTTGATCAAAGAGGGAGAAACTGTGCAATAGAAACTCAGATTTACGGAATTTAGATTTACTTGCTCTACTGACTGAAAGCCAAGAAGCCAAAGTCAAACTCACTGCCATTGAGTTAATGCCAACTCACAGAGACCCTCCAGGATGGGGTAGGACTATCCCTGTGAATTCATGAGATTATACCTCATTGCAGGAGTTAAAATTCTCATCTTGCTCTTACCAAGAGACTGATGGTTTCTACCTACTCATCTTGTGGTTAGCAACCCAAAAAGTCACCACGACGCCACCAGGACACCTTTCCTGAGACTGAAGAAACCCCGAACCTATGACTTTGAGAACCCCTTCAAAACATACATTAAAATGATCCCCTGAAGTCATCTTTAAGCCTCCTGAGGATCATGCTGTTTTAGAGAAGTGTCAATATGAGATCAAATTGTCCATTGTAGCTGGAGGAGTCTCAGTCAACACTGGTGAGGCAGTGTAGGTCGTCATAGCAAAAATGGCAGCACAGCCAGTGGGCTCGAACGGTGCATATAGAACATGATGGATGGGTGTATGCTCTGCTATGCATATCTTCAACAACAATGAAAACAAATTTAAGAGCCATAGAAAAGGAGGGGAGGGAGGGAGGGAGGGAGAGAGAGAGAGAGAGAGAGAGAGAGAGAGAGAGAGAGAGAGAGAACCAAAAATAAAATGGAAAGAAACCTTCCTGTTTTGACCATCTATTATGGATGGAGACAGATGGAGTGCTCAGGGGTGGGCAGACACTCGCTCTTCAATGCCCAGGTGAGAACAAAGAGAACAAGAATGTCTGCAGCTGCATGGCTATCCCAACCGGAGTCTATAGAAAAGACATGTACGCTTGTCTTTTAAGCCTTAAGAGGGAAGTGCCTTCACACACTCACTCTCTTTTTAGAATAATTTAAATGGAAAAGAATGAATTTCACAGGCCCTCTTGAAGAACTGGATATGTGTCGAGTGAAAAGATAATCCCCACTATCCTATCCTCTAACCAGAAGCCTTTATTATAGAAGTAGTTTGTACTTCTTAGTCACATGCATATGTGAGTTTTTTTTTAATTAAAAGATCATTTTATTGGGGACTCTTACAGCTCTTGTAACAATTCATACAACAATTGTATCTAGCATATTTATAAATATGTTGCCATCATTATTTTTCTAAGCATTTACTTTCTATTTGCACCCTTGGTATCAGGTTCTCTTTTTCCCTTCCCTCTCCCTTCCACCCCTTGTGACCTCTTGATAAATTATAAATTGTTATTATTTTCATATCTTACACCAAGTGCTGTCTCCCTTCACCCACAGTTTCTGTTGTGTGCCCCCCTGGTGGCGATGTGCTGTGTGTGTGTATGTGTGGTTATGTGTCCATCATCGTAATCTGTTCCACCTACCTCTCCCCACCAACCTCCTAGTGCCGCTACTTCAGTTCCTGTTCCTGGATTCCATGTGTTGTGAGCTCATGATTTTTGTGTCATTGTCATCAGAACCACTTTGTGCTCAGATGGTGGGGCCTCTGCTTCTGAACACTTACTACCACTTGGCGGCAAGTGACTTAAACTCCCTGTGCCTCGGTTTTCTCCTTTGTGAAGTAGGAATCACAATAGTTCCTGATGAAATGATCAAATAAGACAAACTCTAAAGAGTGTCGAGTTTAATGGGCCGCACAGTCTTCTGGAATGAGTGACTAGCCATTCTGAAAATGAGTAGTGGGCTTTGTCATCCCAGGTTATCTGGGGCACAAGAGTTTAGTAGTGGCAGTAGGCATCTGCCTCCTCACATCTATCCTTTCCCCACTCTGATGTTATCCTGCACCTCTTTTCTCTGGCTGACTCAAGCCAAACCCTTTGCCCTCCAGTGAATTCTAAGTAATGGCAACTCCCTGTGTGTCAGCATAAAGCTGTGTTTCATCAAGATTTCTATGGCTCATTTTTTAGAAGTCGATCACCAGCCCTTTCTTCCAAGTGTCTTACCATGGATCAGAACCTTTAAGCTTCTGATTGGTAGGTGAGCACATTAACCATTGATACCTCCCAGATACTCTTTAGCCTCCCCAGTCCATGTCACATCCAAGATAAAAGAAGCAATATACACAGCAAAGGTTAGAAGAGTTTTCAATACCTGCTAGGAGGGATGCATGGAAAACGAGACTGCTCTCATATAAAGGCTACTGTGTGCCCCGCACCCCGTGCAGCTGAGGATGTGTTTCTCAGGAAGGTTAGACCGTTTTTAAAAGCATACGACACCTTCCTTACTCTGTTATGTTCAGCCTCACTGAAATCATGATGTCATAGAGCTGCCACAAGATATTACCCCAAGGGGTGGGTGTGGGGTTGGTGGTAGCTTTGAGGAACAGAAACCTTTTTTTTTCTCTTCAAATAATGTTGGAAGTTAGAAATCCGAATTCAGGGGGTGGCCAGGGCATCAGTCCCTCTTTTCCTTCTAGAGACTGATTCTTGTTTGTCTCCTCAAACTTCTGGTTGACCCAGGCATTCCTTGGTCTTGAGGTGACTTCTCCCATGCTGAATTCCCACTGAGTGTGCCTCTCTGTGTTTCTACTCCTCCTCCATAGAAGGATACTCAGAGGGATTTTGGTTAGGACCCACCCTCCTCTGGTATGACTTTATGAGCTGAGCAAATGACAGCTGCAAAGACAAACCCTCTTTCTCCAAAGAAGGCTAAGGGGTTAGGACTTCCTTTTCTCTTTTAGGGAAGATAATTCATTTCATGACACCTGTCCCATTGCTTTAACAAGGTACGGGGAGTGAGGGACAGAGGAGCATTGAGGCATAGGAGAGATTGGGGGAAGGAGAGGCAGGATGCAGGTATTTTTATTCTTCTGTGAACATTCTCTGAACACTCAGCACATGGTGCCATGAAAAGTGTCTTGGTGCTCCCTGCATTCAAATGCACACTGCTCATGGCCTTGGTCCTTGAGGATGACCAACAGAACACGGTTCAATGGATGGAGATGAGCACCTTGAGGATTTTTGTCTTTAATGGTCTCTCTCTCTCTCTCTCTCTCTCTCTCTCTCTCTCTCTCTCTCTCGTCTCCCTCCTGGGTCTTCTCTTTTTCACATACAAAAAGAAAACATCGATTCACTGGAAGCACAAGTGCTTCCACAGTTACACACACACGCAGAGACACCCCCCCCCCAAATCCAGAAGAGCCTTTTTCCAGATTTGCTGACCTTGCCACCTATTCCCTGCCAAACCAAAGCCCTGAAACACTTGGGCCTTTGGTGTCCACCCTTTCATGTGAAGATATGTCTGATGAATGTCCAGATTCTGGATGAACTTGGATTGCTCATCTGGTATTCTCCCTTTACTTCCTCCCAAAGGCTTATCAAGCTAAAAAACTTGTCTCAGGCTTGGGCCAGAAAACATTGTCAAAAAAAGACACACTGACCATGACCTCCCTCCCAAAGCAATAGGGCAGTGTTTCTCCTTCTTTCCTTCTATTTAATTTTTTGTAAGTCATGCAAAAAAGAAATTCGAAATTTGGAGGCTAGGGATTAACTTTTCTTAAACCTTTTGGATGCACTTTTAGCACCAAAGTTTTTGATATGGAAAAATAAGGACATTCTCCTACATAGCTACCCGATCCAACCATCTAAATCAGGAAACTCACACTCTTATCCCACTGTTGTCTGGTCCTCAGATCCTGTTCAAATTAAGCCAATCATCCCTTCAGTGTTCTGTACAGAGAGAAGGATCCGGCTAAAACATGAATTATACTTACTTGATTGTCTCTTTTGTTTCTTCCCATCCTTCCCTTGTCATTCAGAATCCTGACACCACTGACAATTTTAGACCACTTTTGTTGTAGCAAAGGGTTATGCTATAGCAAAAGGGTGGCACATGCCCTTAACACACTCAGCTATTAGCCAAAAGGCTGGAGGTTCAAGTCTGCCCCAAGGTACCTTGGAAGGAAGGTCTGGTGTTCTGCTTCTGGGAAAACAGTCATGGACGTGGGGTTACCATGGGTTGGAATAAATTCAACAGCCACTGGTTCAGCTGTAATGTCTCTTCTTCTGGGTTTGTCTATTTCCATTTGACCAAATTCAGGTGGCATATCTCTGGCAGAACTGTCATTGACGTGATGCTAGGACCTCCCCCTCTACAATACTATTTAAAAAATTAACGTTTTTATTGGGGGGGGGATCTGCACTTGTTCCCAATTATATCCTCCCATGATAGTGTTACCTTCAAGTTGCCTCTTACAAGTACAAGGCTGGTTGCTGTGTAGCCGGCAGCTTTAAGTACAGAAGCAGACAGGTGCTATTGGTCTCTCGGTTCTGAGGACATCCACTCTCCCTTAGCTGCCCCAGGCAGTGTCGGGCTACTCCTCCAGTGTACTCAGAAATCTTAAGGGTTAGCGTGTGGCCCTCTTGTTGCCCATGTGGTCCCTGTGGCCGGGGGGACTTGCACATATATACACCCTGGTTGGAAGTGTAGTCTCTCTCTCTGTGCAGCTCCGACTCCTAAAACCATGACGCTCTTGGAGGTGAGCACTTGCATGCTTTATCTTCTATGGCGTCTCTTAATTTTACCCTCACTTAAGCAACTGCTCTTTGGCCCCATTTAATTGTGGGGGTGGTACCCCACAGATCATAATATTCTGAGCCATATTCCCGGGTGGAGACGGCACAGGACTGGGCAGTGTTTTGTTCTGCTCCCTCATGCATGGGCTTGGCACGAGTCAGGGGTTGGCTCAATGATAGCTAACAATGACAAACAATGACAAACCCCACCAGGGTTAGCCTCGACATTCCTTGACCCTCTCTTCATCCTTTGGGTTCATATAGTGCCTTGAAATAGAGAGAGAGAGAGAGAGAGAGAATGAACCAATAGGTTCTTTCTGGCAACACTTGTATTGTTCCTCAGTTTCTCATGTGTAACATTTGGCTGGGGGGGGGGGAGTTTCAAGGAATGATTAAGATAGCACTTCTTCTTAGATTAGCGATGTTGCCTAACATCTCAATGCCTCAAGTTCCTGATCCATAAAATGGGGGCAGACTGAAGATGGCCCATTGGCTAGGCTTTGTGAAGGATTGTTTGCTTCCGTCAAGCCCACTGTAACTCCTAAGAACCCAATGTGACAGAATCGAACTGCCCTATGGGATGGCCATAAACTGCCCAGTGGGACTTCCTGAATTCCACATTGCCAATGTTTCTCTCATGCAACGATGAGGTAGGTTTGAACTGCCGCCCCTTGGGTTAGCTGCTGAGTGCTCACCCAGTGCACCCCTGTGCTCAAGGATGACCAAGCTAGACGCCCCTGGTACAGGGTGAAGTGTTGGCTTTTGTTAGCACTAGAGAAGGAATGTGACGGGCAGCATGTACAGCCAACAGAAAGTGCGAGAAGACTCCAGAGGGGGCAAGCTCCTCCCTGGGAGAGGAATATTTCCTCAGACTTGGTGGAATGATCATGGAAGAAAAAGTAATTTTCCGACGTCTGGCAATGACTTATGCTTTTTGTGACATTTTAATCTCTGAGTAATATATTCCATGGCCTGTGGAGCAAGGATTTTTCTGTTTATTGCTTTTCCTCTTCGCTCCTAAACCGGAATTCTGCCTCCTCAGCATAGGCCACACTCAGACGGTTTCTCCAAAGTCCTCCTTCCCAAACCAGAATCTTCCCTCAACTTGAGCCTCCTTAATAAGACACACTGCCTTCCCTGGAAGAGTGGAGAGGACCATACGGTGTGTGTCTTCAGCCGCCCCGGGGCCCTGCAGATGCTGCTGTGCTCTCCACACTAGGGTGGGGCAGCGGGATGCCACCCACCTGGGCTTTGGTGTCACTGAACCCCAGTTCAAGTCCTTTTTTGCCACCCATGCTCTCACTGCGAGACTGAACAAGTTACTTGGCTTCTCTGAGCCTTGTCTTGCTCATTCCTAACATGAAAGGGGTTATAATCTCAAGAGTCTTTTTGGATTGCCAGGGAGATTAAATTAGATTCTATTTGTATCTATCAAAGGACCCACCGCACAGTACGTGGTCAATAAATGCCAGTTCCTGTTATTTTTATAGGGACCCCTGGTGGCTTAACGATTATGCATTGGGAACCTGCCAGCTGATCCATGGGAGAAGCCCCATCCTATCCAGTCACCATGAGCGGAATCAATTCAACAACAGTGAGTCTTATTTGGGGTATTCTTATTTAGAGTTGAAACTCTTGAGTCACAGTGTGGTTATAATTATTGTTCTATTCTACAACTGACGAAACTCTGATAATCCCATTTCTGAGTTTAGTCCTTTTCTGCCTGTACCTAGCTGTCTCTCATTTTTCATAGGCAAGGCTGCCCTCCGCTTGCCTGCTCTAGTAATTGGAATTTCAGACAGATCTGTAGTCACCCAGCGAAGACGCCACTTCTCAGCCTCTCTTGAGGCTAGATGTAGCCATGTGACTGACTTGGCAAGTAGTATGTGAGTAGAAGCTATTTACAAGGAAGGAGAGAATGTTCTGTGTTCGTACTTTCTAAATGCACAAGTGGCCTTTTACGTTAAACAAAAGGATAAACTTCTAGTGTATGCTTGGGATCTCTTTGTTCCCCAAACCAAACTTACCTCGAGAGGGCTGACATGGAGGTTGTCTGGGAGTCAGCAGATGTTTCCTCACTCTGCCCCACATTTGCCAATAACAAAAACATTCATTTTTTTCTTAATTTCATACCAGTGACATTGCCAGTAGCTCTCCTGGCCACTGGTAATACAGAGGCAAATAAGACATGCCCCCAGAAGTTGTGTAATTTATCTGCATTCTTAGTGAGAGTCTCCAAACTCATTGCCATTGAGTCCATTCAGACTCACAGGGACCTTCTCACATCCCTCGAACTGTTAACTGCTCCTGTGGGGTTCTGAGTCTGTAGCTTTTTATGTGAGCAAAACGCCTCATCTTTGAAACTGCTGACATCACTGTTCATGCTCAATATATAACCCATGATGCTGCCAGGACTCCCTTTGGTGAGATTATCCATGTTCATTTTTGAGACGGTTATAATCCCTTGCAGTGAATGGAGGTTTCCATGATAGAGAGAGGGCCAGAGCTTGTTCCACTGATTCCAGTCCATTTACACATTCTAAAATGAGCTAGAAATCTATCAGAATATGTAGTTTAGCAAAATACTTGAAATGATCACACGTGCTCAAACATTTAGTGGAGTCCTTGGGAAGCATACTAGTTAAGTGCTCTACTACTAACTAAAAAAATGGCAGCTCAAACTCAGCCAGATGCACCTCAGAAAGCTGACCTGATGATCTGCTTCTCAAAGGCCATATCCCGTGGAGGGAATAGACTCCATGGGAACAGATCACCACAAAGACACCAGCTAACTCTAAGTACTTGGCAAGATGTGAAACCTCAGCTCCACTTACCAAATGGTAACCGGAGGGTTAGATCAGAAAGGATATTTAAAGCACATAGGACAGTATCTGACATTGGAGAGATAATAAATGATGGCAAGGAGGAAAGAATAGGCTTGATTCCCATTTAATCTAGAAAGTAGGTTAAGGTAGAAGGTGGCCAAGCAGGGTGCTTTGAGTGAGGTCATCACCATTATGTTCTCTATAAATGCTGTGAGGATGAAGCAAGGTTATACCTGTTTTTTAAAAAAATATTTTGAAAGGATACTGTGGTAGTGAGCTGAAAACTTCATTATCATTCCAGCATGGAGCATTCTTCCCTACTTATCCTGGTTCCCAAATTGCTTTCCCAAGGTCCCATCTGTCTGCCGTTGCTGTGCTTCATTTTTTGTTTTGAGAGCTTATTCTACAGCCTGGTGACTATCTAATTTCTATGATCATTAAGATCTTCCCACATATATGCACAAGTGATGAAAACCCAAGAAATGACTTCTAATCCCTAAGTTATATGGCTTCTACCTTTTATTTTAATGTACCCAAAGCAAAAGTTCTCCACTATGCGTCCTAGGATGCTGATTCTGGAGCTCAAGCATAGTGACAATTGTGAGATGACAAGATTTCACTCTGTTATACACAGGGCACTGCGAGCTGGAGTTGGAACTGGCTTAGTAGGCACCTAGCAATGCTAACTCTATGTCAAACTCAATTAAAGTTACATGTTTAATTAGGAGAGTTACCAAGGACTGTCCCGACACTTTATACAAGGAAATGTTCATTCATAATGGTTGAGTCACATTTCCAAAGTAGCTTGAGGCAGATGCGCCACGAAGCTAATGAAGCAAAAGCTTCAGAGTCCCTCACTGCACAAACATATCAGAGGCAGGCCAGCCTCTGATACATACATCACGGGTTCAATAAACGCAGTTGTACAGTGATAATTATTGTGTATTATAGTAAAGTAGTGGAGAGCATGAGACACAAAGAAATAGTAAGAGTCTGACACATATCACATCAAGATAGCATGCTCACCTCCGCCAATGGGGCTGAGGCCCCTAATTACAGGTAAGGGCATTCATCACAGGAAAGGGCCAGGCCACAGGTACACGTGATAGGAGAGGGAGGTATCATGTGACAAGACCAGACCCAGACTCCTGGATGTGGCCAAACAGGCTAGACTAGAGATCATTAAGAGTAGCATGTGAGTCCATCCATAGGCTTAGAAGGAAGCCAACCATCCTCCTAACAGCAGAGGAGCCAGCTCTATCTATTGTGAGAGGCACAAAGGTCCCAGATAACTGGGAACTTCAGGAAGAATTTCTAATTTCTGAATTCCACACTAGATGCTGGTAAATGCTAATAGTTTGGAGTATGTATTTGTGGAAAAGTCCTGTCCTCCCACACAAACACCTTCCAACACTGGTACTGATTTTGTATTCATGATTTGCATTCTTTTTCTAAAAAGACCCCACACATTGTATAATCTTCAGGCCCTACAAAACTTGAATTCATCCTGGCAGGTCATACAGATGATCAAACTCTGATGGCAGATTTTGAGCAGACACATTTGATATTTGGCTTCTATCTATTGGAGCAGCTCATAGTAATTTAATAGTATGATGCAGTTGGCACAATTAGATCTGCTTATGACCGAGATTAAAATTTTCCAGTAATGTTTCCAAATAATGTGCTGGATACATTTATACCAATATATTTTATGAAGTCAATTTATTAATATCAGCATGTCCTAAGACCACCAAGGCATCACACTGTAAAAATAACAATAAGCTCTGGTTGTACAGAGCATAGCCCCTCTCATGTGCTCAGAGTTGCATCCATTTTTCTCATAGAACAGAATGATCACTGCCTTCTTATGATCGCTCATTGCGCTGAGAAAGCAAGCAACTGAATAAGACAACTAGAGTGGACCGGTCATGGACACCCAGGAGACAGCCTCTGGAAATCCCCAGACATGGCTCAGAGAGATGTTGAAGTCAGGAAGAGACTGCCTGTCAGGTGTAAGTCATTCTACCCCGGTCGCGGTTATGTCCCCAACCTGAAAAGTTCTAATGTCTCTTCCTGCCCTGGAACATGTGTTTTCTCTATTCTGAACACCCAGATCTTTCAGGTCTAGGATTGGCCATAGCTGAGGAAAGTGGGATAGGGGAGATGTCAACTGAGAGCGCCAAGACTGTGAAGATGTAAAAGAGATACATATGGCCACCTTTTGCCTTCTGTCCATTATGTCGGACTTTATGATTGGTGGTTGAGTTGAATGCTAATATTACAATACTAACCTTTAGCAAAACATTGTGATTCTTCTTTGCTCCCATCTACTCCCCACCACTTGTCTATTTGTTGTACTGTGGTGACTTGTGTGTTGCTGTGATGCTGGAAGCTACGTCACTGGTGTCTCAAATGCCAGAAGAGTCCTCTCTGGCAAATGAACAGGTTTTAATGGAGCTTCCGGAATAAGGGCAGACAATGAACAAGGACTTGGTTCTCCACCTCCAAGGAAGAAATCTCTAAAACCCTTATACACAGCTTTGATTCATCCTCAAGTACTGAAAGCCCAAACAAAGGAAGCAGAACATTGTCAGAGATACTGCAAGTAGATGAGTCCTTTGGGTTTGAGGGCACTAGAAATGTGACTGGAGAGGAGATGATTTCTTGGAGGGAAGTCGACCATTATGATGCAAGTCAGATAAAGCTTAGGGGAGTAAAACCTTTGGGATCTTCGTGTGCTGATGGGACCCAACGCAAGTTAAAAAGAAACAGCTGCAAAATGGTTGGAACTTGCAATGTGTGAAGGCGAAATTTAAGAAAATTAGAAGTGTTCAATAATGAAATGGAACACATGAAAATTGATATCCTAGTCATTAGTGAGCGGAAATGAAGTGATATTGGCCATTTTTTGAATCAGAGAAGCTTATTACTTACAATGCCAGAAATAACACCATCAAGTGGAATGGCTTGGCATCCATTGACAGAAAAGATCTTGCTAAATCCATCATGAAGTATAGTTTGATCTGTGACAGGATCCTGTCTATCTGCTGTCAAGGAAATCCAATCAATAGAGTTACTATTCAACTTTACACACCAAACACAATAGTAGTGCTGAAGAAATTGAAGAATTCAGCCAAGGAATTCTGTTGTGAATTGGTCAAACATATAATTAAAATGTACCGATCGTTATTGGTGATTAGAATGCAAAAGCTGGAAGCAAAGAGGAAGGAACAGTAGTTGAAAAATATAGACCTGGTGATAGAACTGAAGCTGGGGATAGCATGATAGATTTTTGCAAGACCAATGACTCGTTCATAGTGAATACCTCTTTTCCAACAATTCTAAAAGGAGACTGTACACATGGAGTTCCCGGACAGAACATGCAGAAGTCAAATTGACTATATCTGTGGGGAGACACAATGGAGAAGCTCAATATCAGCACCCAAAACCAGACCAGGAGCTGACTGTGGAATAGACTGTGGAATTGTTAATATGTAAGTTCCGGATAAAGTTGAAGAAAATGAAAACAAGTCCACAAGAGTCAAAATACCAATGTGAGTCTATTTTATTTGAATTTGAGAACATATCAAGAACAGATTTGATTCATTAGACACTAATGACAGAAGACCTGATGAGCTGTGAAAGGACATCAAGACCATAATATATGAAGAAAGCCAAAGATCATTAGAAAGAGGGGAAGAAAGAAAAAATCAAACTGGTTGTCAGGAGACACTCTGAATCTTTCTTTTGATTGTAGGATAGCTAAAGCAAATAGAAGAAATTTTGACATCAAGGAGCTGAATAGAAAGTTTCAAAGGGTATCCCCAAAAGACACAGCCAAATATTAAAATGAACCATGTAAGGACCTAGAGTTAGAAAAACAAAAGGGTAAAACATACTCAGCATATCTGAAGCTGAATGAACTCATGAAAAAATTCAAGCTTTGAGCTACAACACTGAAAGACTCTATGAGCAAAACATTGAATGATGCAGGGAAGAGTACAGAGACACTGTACCCAAAAGAACAAGTCAGCATTCCACCATTTGAGGTGGCAGCATATCAACAAGAACCAATGATGCTGAATGAAGAAGTTCAAACTGCACTGAATGCATTAGTCAACAATGAGGCTCCAGGAATTAATGGAATACCCATTGAAAGGTTCCAGAAAGCTGAAGAAGCACTGGAAGCACTCATTTATGCCAGGATGTTTGGAGGACAACTACATATTCAATTGACTGGAAGAGATCTATATTTATGTCCCTCAAAAGAATGGCAATCCTACAGAATGCTCAAATTATAGAATGATATCATTGATATTGCACACAAGTAAAATTTTGCTTAACCTCACCCAATAAAAGTTGCAGCAATACATTGACAGGAAACCGCCAAAATTTCAGGCTGGATTCAGAAGAGGATGTGAAATAATCATTGCTGAAGTCACATGAGTCTTGGCTCAAAGCAGTACTATCTATACCTCTTGATATAATTCTATGGCACACATAAATCCCAAATGTATTCTGGTAGTAACATTGGTTTGATGAGCTCTCTTTCGTTAGGTTCTGACAATGTACTGCAGCTAGGAAAGGAGTTTCCCAAGAAATCTGAGAGGCTATAAAAGTTGTTGAGTAATAAAAGTATGATGGGTCACAAGAAGAATAAGTCACCCCTACTGCTTCCTGTGACAGAGAAATGGAAACTGTCATCTGACTACTCCTAATTCAACCCCCAAGTCATCACCACACCTTTTGCATCAAGATCTTTCCTCTTCGTTAAGTCATAAAGCTTTGACTATGTTAAAAAAAAAACCCTCATGATCTTAAAGATATGGAGATGTTGTTTTCTTTACAACTTGTGAGTGGAGCTGAGTCTATAATTCTCTCTTATCATACAAGAAATCAGGGTGAAGGTTGGGTAAGGAGATGGGCAGGAGACAAGTCAAAGCTTCAAGGTCTTATTCCAACTACTCATAATTTCACAAGACATGCCGAGAAAACACAGAGATGTGTTGGTGGTAGAACAAGTATCAAGGTAGGAGTTCCTGTGAAAATATTCAGTGGAAGTGAAGCCTTTTGGTGAGGGTCCACTTAATGAGGCTTCCTCCTTTGTGTCTGGGATAGGATTGTTCTATATCTTCTTAATTCAGAAAAGTCCCCAGAGGGTGTTTTCTGACTATTTGAGAAGACTGACATTCTGAAACACCTCCATTATAAATAATCCAACTGTCCCAAACGAGAAAATCCTCTCACGTTGAAGCAAAATTATCAGTGAATAAATACACATGAAAGAAAAATAAATCAATAAGTAGTTTATAGTAAAAAAAAAAACTAGTCTTATCACTTCTCAGCCTTTTAGCTAAGATCAAGTGTAAAAGGAACTAGTCTCCTGCCCTACTTTTCCCTAGTCCAGTTCTTTTTCACCAGTGACTTTCTCCATGTTGATAAACAATTTGCTGCTGGTCTTTCATGATCTAGCAGCTTAACATTTTACACATTGAGCTCATGATAAAATAAATGAAAGTCCTACTCATGTAATCCCCTTCAAATGCTTTACCATAATTTTTGTTTGTTTGGATTTTTGTGGGTGCATCACTGCCCTCTGGTGGTCGTGGGAGCTACCCAGCATTGCTCCAGGAGAGTCGCTGCTGGATTTGAACCACCAAGTCTGTGGGCCGCAGTCCCGCACTCAACCACTATGCCACCAGGGCTCAGCCCTTTACTATAATTTTTGGTTCACAACTTTTTTTAGCTATAGTTAGCATATCATCCATTACATGATTTCAGTCATATCAAGAAAGATTGTGTAACTTCACATGATCAACTCTGAAACCTTTTCTTCTTGTACAAATTGATGTTATCTCATCTCCCCAGTCCCCTCTCATACCCCCAGACAATAATTAATCCAGGTACTTTCTTCATTATTCCCTTTCCACGGTTTCCCTATACAGAAAAGTGTGTACCCAAGTGGTATTCTATCACCATAACAGCAAACAAGGACCAGTAATAGTCATCCCAAATCAGTAGGCAATCCTACAAGAGTAATTAGTAGATTTTAGTAGGATTGAGAGGAGAAGTGGGTCATGTGTGCACAGGAGTGGGAAATTGTACTTCTGAGGGTGGGTGGGCCATGTGGGACACCCACCATTTGAGGAAAATGTTTAACTTTGCTTCTAGAGACTCCATAGAGAAGCACTTGTTCATCTAAGTCAGGGAATTTGAAAGATAACTACTTGGTCAACTGACTGCAAGAGTCAATATCTGTGCGGATTCCAACAAAATGCTCAAATTATAGATCAAAAGCATTGGTTTCGCATGCAAGGACATTTTTGCTTAAGATCATTCCAAAATCGTTGTAGTATACTGATAGGGAGCTGCCAGAGATTCAGACTAGGATCCAAAGAGGAAATGCAACCAGGGATATCATACTGATGTCAGATGGATTGGCTCAACACTGAGAATACCATAAAGATTTTTACTTGTGTTTTATTGACAGTGTTTTATGCAAAAACACTCAATTGAGTGGATCTTACAAACTATGGATAGCCTTGAGGAGAATGAGAATTCCAGAACACTTCTTCGTGTTCATGTGGAACTTTTAAATGGGTCAAGAGGCCATTGTAGGTACAGAGCAAGGGAATACTGCATAGTTTAAATTCAGGAAAAGTGTGTACCCAAGTGGTATTCTATCACCATGCTCATTGAATCTGTATGCTGATCAAATCGTCAGAGAAGCTGGATTATATGAATAACAATGTGTCATTATAATTGAAGGAAGGCTTATTAACAACTGGTGATATGCAAATGTCACAACTTTACTTGTTGAAAGTGAGGAGGACTTAAGGCATTTACTAATGAAGATCAAGGATTGTAGCCTTCAATATGGAATACAGCTTAATGTCAAGAAGACCAATATTTCACAACTGGACCAATCGGTAACATCATCATAAAAGGAGAAAAGATTGAAATTGTCAAGGACTTCATTTTGCTTGGATCCACACTCATTTCTCATGAAAGCTGCAGTCAGATGAAAAGACAAGTTGCACTGGGTAAATAAATCTGCTGCACAAGACCTCTGTAAAGTGTCGCAGAGCAAGGATGTTACTTTGAGCACTAAAATGCCCCTGACCCAGGCCATAGTATTTTCGGTTGCCTCATATGCAAGCGAAAGATGGGTATTGAATGAGTAAGGAAGAACGTGGAAGAATAGATTCATTTTCATTTTGGTGCTGGAGAAGAATATTGAAAATCCCAAAGTTTGCTAAAAGCACAAACTGATCTGTCTTGGAAGAAGTAAGGTTCGAATGCTACATGTAGCCCAGTCTGGTGAGATTTTGTCTTAGATATTTTGGACATGTCATCTGGAGAGAACAGTCCTTGGAGAAGAGCATCATCCCTGTTAAGAGAGAGGAGCAGTGAAGAAGAGGAAGTCCTTCAAGGAGATGAACGGACACTGAGACGGCAGCAGTGGTCTCAGGCATAGGACACGTGGGAGGACGGAGCAGGAAGAACCAGTGTTTCATTCTGCTGTGCACAAAAGGCCGGATGAGTCGGAGCAGACTTCCTGGCATGTAACGACAACAGCAGCAGCACTTATCCCTCCTTAATCTTGGAGAATTCATTTGTATTATTCTTTCTCTCCAGTTTCTGTTTTCTCATTCTGGAAGTTCTGTTAGTCAGAAGTTGGATCTTAAGCATGCTTCTCTAAATTGCCTGAGCTTTTTCCTGCTTGTTATTTCTCATATTTCATGTTTCTTTTGTGATCTATTTACCATATTTGGATTTTCTCCCCACTTTAATGTCTCATCGCTAAAGAAAATCTTATTGCAGCATCCATAATTCTCATTCCTAAGAACCTTTCCTAAATTTAAGATCGCATATTTTTCCAACATCCCTTTCTAATTTTAAAGATGCAATACTTTTGGAATTTCTCTATCATATTGACATTTCAAATATACATTTCTGTTTATTGTGTGTATATATCCTATTACATTATATACATATTGTTTTGCTCTTTTCTAAAATTAATGCTACAGATTTTTCCAGAATGCCTGGTGAACTTAAATGTATAAAAACTCTGTGCTAGCTTCTAGCTATATAGCAGTGATAAAAAAAGCCTGGTTCTTACATACATGAAATTATTTGTCTCCAAATTTTGCACATGGGCTATTTTAACTTATAGCAATTTAGCTATGAGGTCCCAATTAACACAAAAAACCAACTATGCTCTCTATTTCAACCAAAACTTCCTCTAAATACTTGCTTTCTGGAAAATGAAAAGAATGCCTTCTTACCTGTCTGCTCTCAAGTAAGTAATGATGAGATAATACTTACAACACTGGATGTATTTGGTTATTTCAGGTGAAAATGGTTGTACTGTTCAGATTAAGTAGGGTAGAAAAGACTATGCTGTTTAATCAGTGTCCAAAGCAGTGTGCATTAAAGATGCAAAAACCTACAACAGGAGGATAGGCATTGAGGAGCAGGAGAACAAATACGTCAATGGCAACTCCCATCTCTCCATGTCAGATCTCAAGGTGGGAACAATTCCAGATGACCATTTCTGACTTTGTACCTTGGGCTCCAATGGCCATGCCAGTCATGTCAGGGGGAACCTCCACAGAGAAGCTGCTGCTCCCAAACTCAAGCTTCTTGGCTGTCAGCAGTCGTTTTCTGTGAGCTGATGATCTCTTTATCAAGGAACCTTTCTGCCTTGACTGGGTTTTCGGTTCACTAGTGACCTGACAGATAATGAACCTTCCTAAGTCACAGTGAATTATTGTCTATAATACCACTTTTATTTTTCCTGAGTCCTCTCCATGCTGGTAAGGGATACAGTCATGGGTGCATTAATTAAATTAACTTAGGGGAGTTAATGACGATTGCCATAAAAGAAGCAAATTCCAGATTCCAATAGTTAGTTAGGGACAGGTCAAATTGTCAAAAGTTTCTCTAAAAGCACATTTTAGAAAACAAAAGCTTTTGGAAAAAAAAACTTTTGGAAAACTAAGTCATAACTGGCTTGCCGTGACTTTTTTTGTCTTTTGATTTTTAATGTGTCGGTAACTGTGATAAACATTTACCTGCATCTTTTCTTTTAGTCCTTACAATTCCACCGATGATATTGGAGATTGCAATGTAATTTGTTCAAATTGAGTCCACTCATAAGTAGCAGAATCAAGATTAGATATTATGTTTGTTGAGAGTTAAGACCTGACCTCTAAGCCTCTTCATTCTATTGTCTTCCTTGTGTAAGAGGTTTCTTGTGTTTGGTTTTGGTTCTGTTCTGATAGTTTATCTCTACTGGATGTCCTGGAAAAGAGTTTGAAAATAAATTAAATTCAACTTTTACCAAATTGTTCAAATTATTCATGGAAACTAGTCGAGTTAGTTTCATGTGGAGGCATAACCTAGCAGTAGTAGAAGTTACTTCTCTGATTGGTTTGACATGCAAATTGCTACCTACTGTAAAAATCATTTGGATTTTTAACTCAGCAAATTAAAAAAAAAAGAGAGAAGGCATTCTAGAAATCTAAATTGTGAATGTATCCATTGAGTTACTGTTATGTTATAAAGTAATGATTTATGAAGTTCAGTCAAAACCCAATGGTGTTGCTACAGTTAATGTATGTGGGATTAAATGTTGTCTCTCTAATTTTCTGAACTATATAAAATATAATGTTAAACTGGGCTGGAAGATAAGCTCCTCAACTTAGGATTCATTCAAAATGTGACTGGAGAAAATTTGTCTCTTCACAATACAGTCAACCTTACTGTCATGGAAGAGAAGAATTTTCAGGACTTTTATTTGCCAATGCATCCTGACCCCAAATGAGAGAAACCAGCTGCAAATAACCATTATTAATTGGAAAGTGGAATATAGAATGTATGATTTTAGAAAAATTGGAAGTTGTAAGAGATGAAGTGAAATATTCAAGATGCTTGTGAGTGGAGATGGACCAGTGTTGGCCATTTTTAGTTAGATAATCACACATCTGCACACATGCACACATACAAATGTTTTTATGTGTGTAGTAATATGATATTTGAATGGAATATTACAGAGATGCAGCTGGGGTTTAATCTTTAAAACTCTGGAAATGCCCTAGAAGATTCTCTCTTTGTGTTAAAACAGCCCTTCAGTTAAATTCACTTCTAGAATGGCATCCCTGCTATATTCAAATGATATTAACTTGTTCCTAAACTATCTGTAGGTGGTGGGTTTCTTTCCAGTAAGCACCCAGGGGTGGGAAGAGCACACTGGAGAATCAATGGGGCTTCATGTCACAGCCTCTTCATGTTTTGTATAGCAATGCCCTGTTCAGTCAACTGGATCCCTCATTTCTGAAAACAAAAGCTGTTGAACACTAGTGCTTGATTCTTAAGAATGGAAGGTGTGTTTCATGGTAACAAGAAGGCCTGTTTCCTCTCCTCTCCTATTCTGTGTGGCACAGCTCTTGACCATACCTCTGCAGAGAAGCATTGGTGATTCAGAGAGTAGCGTACTCACCTTCCGTAAAGGAGACTGAGTTGAATTCCATCCCCCACATTCCCCACCCTGTCAGAGGAAGCTTGAGTTTTGGTATAATCCTGAACAGGTGTTAACGATGCTTTCAGACTAAGGTGAGCTGAACAGAAAGGCTTGGTGATCTATTTCCCCAAATCAAACAGTGAACACCTTAAGGAGCATAAGGGTCCCATCTGTAACCTACCATGGCATTTCCATCTTTGCGTTCCCAACACTATCCGACAGGGGGCTGACTTGGTCATACTCAACAAAAACATATGCTGGTCCTTATACTCCTAGTCTCTGCCCTCATGCAGCTTATAGTCTCATAGGGAAGTAAGTCAATAAAGAAAGAAGTGTTGCCACAGTGATTGCAACAATGGGCTCAGGCACAATAGTCAGGATGGCACAGGACCAGGCAGGGTTTCCATCTGTTGTGCATTGAGTCCCTATGGAGCCGAACTGACACTGGCACATGAGAACAGCCACAAAGGACTCTAAGAAGGACAATCAAGACCTTAAAAAGTGAATTGGAGGAGGAGGTCTGACATTCCCAAGAAAGTAACATTGAAGTTGAACACAGAAGATGGCAGGGTGATTTGGGAATTAGATTCAGGGAGGGCAGAGGGGTGTATGAGACAGAGAGAACAACATATTGGCTGCCTGGAGATGATAGAAAGCCCCAAGTGTGCATAAATGAAGGAGGGAGGAGGTTGGAGATGTGTTAGTTAATCTAGACCAGGCTGTGGGATGATCTACACATGTCTAGAGCATCAGACAGGCAGCTTTCATGACAAAACGCAGAACAGGCCTTCCAGGGCAGACTAGCCCACCTGCCCTATCCACTGCCCAACTCCAACCAGATCTTTCCATGTACAACTGTGTGTCCCAAGTGGCCAGATATTCTGATATTGTAAGAGAAGCCCTAAGTTCTCATTTGTATGCAAAATTTCCCAAATGACTAATACTGGCTTTGCTTGAGAGCTATAAAAGCCCATGTGAGCCAAGAGAAACCCACCAACCCACAGAATCTCAGTTTGACGTCCTCATGAAAAGTCTTGAAAGCTACAAGAGTTTAGATTTTACCCTGAAACTTATGCCAATCCTTTGCAGCTGTGGGTGGGCCAGAGGGCAGCATCCCATTTTGATTTTGGCACTAATTGGAGACCAGTTCTAATGGCCGGAGTCTCGACTGGTCCGGGGAGGTGACTGTGAGGAAAAAGGAGAAAATGTTTTTGTTCAAGGAATATTTAGGATGGATGGATCCCTGGTGATACAGGCGGTGACCAGTTGGAGTGCTAACTGCAGAGTCCAACTTGAGAGTTCCTCCTGAGGAGAAAGAAACCCAAAGAGGCAGTTCTGCTGTGTCCTCTGGATTGCTTTGAGTTCCAATCAACTTGATAACAGTGGGTATCGGGAGCAATAAGAGACTCAGGGAGGTGGAAACAGTATGCACTCCATTACTATTCGAAAGATTGTCAGTTCAAGTGCACCCCAAGGTGCCTCAAAATAAAAGCCTGCCTTCAAAACCCTTTGAAGCTCAGTTCTCCTGGGACGCATAGAGGCACCAGAAGTTGGAAATGAGTGGGATAGTCATCCTTGGATCCACAATCACAGAATGCAATACTCAGGGAAGCAACCGTCAAGGGTCAAGTGTAGCACTCATTGCATTACACAGGACCTCTTCAAAGTGTTGTAGCAAAGATGCTACTTTGAGGGCGAGGTGCCCTGATCCGAGTCATGGTAGTTTCAATAGCCTCACAAGCATGTGAAAGTTAGACATTGAACAGGGAAGACCAAAAAAGAATTGATGCATTTTAGTTATGGTACTGAGAAGAATATTGAAGGTACTATGGCTTGCCAAAAGATAAACACCTCTCTCTGTACAACCAGAATGCTCCTGAGAGGCAAGAATAAAGAGATTGCATCTCATGTACTTTGGACATGTTGTCAGGAAAGACCAGGCCCTGGAGAGGGACATCATCCTTGGTAAAGTCAAGGGGCCATGAAAAAGAGGGATGCCCTCGACAAAGATGGGTTGACACAGTGACGGCAGCAATGGTCACAAGCATAAGAACGAGTGTGAGGACGGTGCAGGACCAGGCAGTGTCTCCTTCTGTTGTCCACAGGCTCGCTGTGATGCAGCATCAACTTGATGGCACCGAACAACAATAAGTGACTGTAGAAGGGACACCCAAACGAAATTCACTGCCGTGCATTTGAGATCAACCCTACCGGACAGAGGAGAACTACTCCTGTGTGGTTCTGAAGCTATGGCTTTTTACGGGAGTAGAACGCTTCCTCTTTCTTGTCAGGTGGTTTTGAACAGCTAACTATGTAACTACTACTTCACCAGGAGTCATGAAAATGAGGAAGGGGAAAGTCAGGCACATACTCCGGTCTATCTCTCATCACATTATTGGGGAGTTAATAGATACCTTCTTGCAACCTCAAGATAACGACGGCAATCCTGACATCCCTCTAAGTCGTCTAATAATCCCACATCTTATTGTGGGTTGAATGTGAGGAGGGAAGGAGTGAATAATTGATGGCATGAAAAATGCTAAATCCTTTTTGTCTAAAACTTTGAAACTGGAGTGGATGTAATTGTGTTTGTGTGTGATGAGACACTCACTTGACCAACATTTAAGTGAATATTCCCGTATCTGGCCTTGCCAAAGTAATAGAGGACACAAGGCTATCCTCGAAGGCTGTTGAGTGAGATGAGGGCAGCAGCCCATGATTAGAAACAGGCAGGGTAAGATGGTTCACTTCATATGGTTAATCTATGACATATTCAATGCTCATGTCAAACAGAGGGAGGGTGGGAGAGTCTCTGATTCAAAAGGAACACTGATCATTTAACCACTTCTCTCTTGTGAGGAGAAGAGAATTCCAATAAATCTCCTTCCTTGATAAATTCCCTTAATAATGTTTAGATTTTGATCTCAGATGCAATTGTTGTGAATTATGTCAGCCTCTTAAGCAATGGCAAGTAAAATAACAGGATTTCTGTTTATGGAGGAAGGGAAAATGCCTTAAAAATCCCATTTGAATCACAAGTTTCCACAGCATGGAGGACAAAGACCAGATTAGCAAATATGAATGGTAGGTCATTTACAAAGAAGCTTCTTGGAAGATTTCTAGTCAAGCCAGAGTTCTCTGGTGCCTATGGGAAGAGGATGAACCTAAAAGATTGTCAAGCATCCTTTTGAGTCCTGTTGTTGACCAAGAGCTGGTTAGCACACAGCAAAGGTGTCAAAATTCATGTGAAAAATTAATTTTGTAACATTTGCTTTAATCACATCATGATGGATGAAGGGGTTTTTAAGTCAAAACATCAGAGACCCTTTGACTCTTCTCTCTACCCAAGTGCTTTGGTCCATCTTGCTCATTTGAATGTAACAACAAAGGTGCTTTTATGGTACTAGAGCCTACCTCCCTGGGGGTCAGAACAAAGGTATCCATCCTAGAGGAAGCAAGCTATCTTACCTGATCCTTTACCCTGCCAGTTGGGACAGAGGCAGAAAGGAAACAAGGAGAAGGGAAAATCTTTCAAGGGCAGTCACCTCCTGGGAGAGATGCATTCTCTAACACAAAAGTAAGTATTATTCCGGCAACTCCCTGCTTCCAGGCTCCTGTTATTTCTCTGCCTTTAAAACAAAGGCCGGAGGTGCTTACTATCTCTGGTCCCAGAAGGGGACTCTGATCAGTGGAGGAGCCTTGATATTGCTCCAAGGTCTGATGTAGAAACCACAACCTTGAGAGAGTGCCAAAACAGCCAATTAGGCAGGTGTTGGCAACATTCCCCAGGAACATTTTTCTAGATGTTTAACTTTGAAGGAAAGTTTCAGTTCCTAATAATCCCTGGGAACCTCATATTTTCCAGGGAATAATGCCTGAGCTCTTAAGAATTTCCAAGAACCTTCAATTCTCAGAAGTTGTTGCTGTTTTCAAGTTCACCCGCCCCTTTAAGAA
The DNA here is from genome assembly GCA_004026705.1 of Nesogale talazaci. NCBI lineage: Eukaryota > Metazoa > Chordata > Mammalia > Afrosoricida > Tenrecidae > Nesogale > Nesogale talazaci. The sequence goes on along the minus strand of PVJH01000294.1, from coordinate 300,152 downwards.
ATTTATAAGGAGGAAAAACAAGCCATAAGGTCTGGGCAATCACTCATATGGGCCATATTACACAAGTCAAATCAGATAGGAAGCCTGGCACCAATTAGGTTCCAACGTTGGCTTTGAGAAACCATATCTGACCCACCCTCCTTGCCCTTGGACTTTGGGTGTAACAGTTGGCTGGTGGCAATATCTGCCACCCCAAAATGTTCAAAGCAGCACTGATCTGGTCTGGCTTCCTATGGGTACTTTCTCAGAGTCCTTATCAACCCTATCAAGGAGTTAATCTGACACACAGCTTGCCTTATTATTCAATATTGCCATTACCTTTCTGAAGAAACTCACTACTGACTCAGCAGCCTGATAGGGCAGGTTAAAACTGCCCCTGTTACTTTCCAGGATTGTAACTCTTTACCAGAGTAGAAAACCTTGTCATTTTTCTGAGAAGCGCCTGGTGGTTTTGAACTGCTGACCTTCTGAGAAGCAATCAAATGGGTAACTATCACAACAACCGGGATCATTGGAGAACTATGGACAATGACTAGTACAACTAAAAGCATATGTATACACTAGTCTTGGGGATTCCTAACTGTGGATCAGATTATTTGGGTTCAAGTCTTGCAATGTTTCCAGTGAGCTTGCTAGGTCATTGTGTAAGAAGAGTTAAGAAGATCAAGGAATGAGCTTGGCCTCAGGGTTAGGAAGGAACTGTGTTCATCTAGGTAGACTAGAGAAATAAATTCATAAACACGCATATGGCTCTAAGGGAGAGGTTTATATACAAGAGGAGTAGAACATTGAGAAAGCATCCCAACCCAGTTTAGTCCAAGGTCATAAGTCCGATATTAGCCCATATGTCTGATACCAGTAGATAAAGACTTCTTCTGACTCATGAGGCTTGTGCAATGACACCAGGACAATCACAGGCCAGTGAATGCAGAGTCTTGTATATCCAGCAGCAGTAGAAGCATCCTGACACTGGCCGGGGTCTCCCCATGGCTCCTCGTTTCCAGGACTCAGGGTCCATCTGCAGTATTCAGTGGTGGTAGAAGCATCTCAGCCCTGGCAGAGGTCTCTCTGTGGCTTTTCCATGTTCAGAAGTCTGGTTCCATCAAGGTAGACCTGTGTGACTTCTCTGCCAGCAACTCCAGGTCCTAGGACTCAGGGTCAAATCATGATGCTGCCATATGTCTTGTTAGTAGAGCATCTCTGAGGGACTGTTTATAGTCTCTCACTTCCACAGGGAGATTTCCCAGAATTCTCAGAGAAAGTCATGCCCACACAGAGATCTCATTTGCTAGCTCCAGACTGCCAGGTTAGACTCCACCCTTACACTCTCAGTGTTGGAATTGACACCAAAGTACATGACCACCACAGAAATCTTCTGCTCCAGCATATATTCTTTAATTATTGGGTCCTGAGAAGGCCAAGAAGGTACAATTTGAATGGGAGAGTTTGAAATAAGAGTAAACTCTCTGCCATCAAATTAGTTCCTACTCACAGCAATCCTGGAAGAACAAGGTCAAGAAATATTGGGACAGCAGCATTATACCAACCTACAGAGAGCTTCAATTCTTTTGACAACTTGTTCAGCCTTTCTGGAATAAAATGGCTGAATCTTTGCCCGAGTCTTAAATACATACATACATTAAGATACAGAGTGACATGACTCATGACAACCTTATACTTAACAGAATCAAATATTGTTTGATCCTGAAACATCTTCATAATTTTGAGCCCATTCCTATTGCTTTTGTGTTAATCCCTCTCCTTATAGGATTCTCTCAGTTTTGCTGACCCTCTAATTTAGTAAAGATGTCCTTTTCTACTGATTGATCGTTTTTGATGACATGTCCAAATGAAGAAGCAGAAATCTTTCCATCCTTGATTCTAAGGATTATATTTTCTCTGAGAATACTGATTTGTTCATTCTTCGGGCAACCTAAAGTACATAAAATCTTCCTTGGGAAAGCAAGGGTAGGAAGTAGAAGGCTTAATGAGATGGTCCACCAAGACACCAAACCACCAGAACAACAAAGGCCATGGACGGGCATTTCTTGGAGAAGAAAGGACCTAATAGAGGCTGGAGATAACAAAGCCTGCGAATGCTTTGTTGTGGTCAGTGGGAGTAAAGGAGGGACTGACCCTTATGAGAGATGAGATTTGAGGAGGGAGATGTGGGTAGGAGAGAGACCTAGCATGTGGCACCTGAAGTGAAGAATTCTGACAAAAGAGTTTTTATTCTCTGGACATGTTGACATTTACAGATTCGTTCCTGGTTCTCAAAGAAACGAATGATTCTACTTTTAAAATTAAGCAAGTCCTTCTTTGTAATAGACATCTTCATTCCATCCTAGACTCGTGAGACTCATAGTGCCCCAGGTATCCACTGAGACATGTGGTTCTGGTCATCACTCTGCATTAGCCAACTTTGCCTACTTCTGCATTTTACCTCTCCTCAATTCTGTGGAAACTGGATCTCTTTTCAAAACTATAGACTACTTAGGTGAACCCCTGACTTTTACTTCTTTACTCCCAGGCTCCTCATCTGGGGCTAGATGGTTTTCTTTTATTGTATACATCTACCTTATCCACATGCTGTGGATTTGTTGGGAATGGGGTTATTTTTTCAGAATCATATTCTGATTGGTCCTTAATGCTTCCCTTATCTGGAGCCCACTGCCTTGGTTCACCTTCTGGATTGAATACATATCGGAAACACAGCTGAGATCACAAAAGACATTGAATGATGTGCTTCCTGCTATTTTCCACAGGGCTTGTGTTCAGCCAAGTCCATTTCTTCAACTTCCATTCTTGCCCTATTCAATTCCATCCAAACATAGTGCCCCTCCCCAGTCACCCTTGTTAATCAAGATTAATCATACATTGTGCAAGAGTTCCATGAAGTCGTTACAATAAGAATGAGCAGATTCAAGACATGCTTATCTGTACAAAATGTTCAATTCACAATGGAAATATTTAAATGAATTTCATCTTAGTGAATTAAATTGCTCTTTAAGGATACTCCACAATACCCCCACACAGTTTAAATGATAAGTGGAGACTTATTCTCAGTATAGGCAAAAGGTGATTTTTTTGAGGGGAACAGGCAAGTTGTACTTTTGCTCACTTAAGAAGTTGAGGGTTTCAAAAAGAGATCCAGTTTTAGTAAAGTTCATACAGTTATAGAAAATCAACAGCAAATCATGAGCAGGCCCCAGGTCTTAGTGAGTATCTGAGATACTAAGATACAGTCTTGGATGAAGTGAAGAGGTCTACTATCCACAACACTTGTTTAAAAAGTTTTGAACAGCATATTGAATAAATACCCATCAAATATTTGCCAGATATTTTTCTACACATTTTTAAACGTAAGCCTGCTATTTTTGGCTTTAGGTTTAAAAATGGAATAGATATACTAGAACATTGGGTGTCAGAATTGGGTGATTGGGTGTCATGAGGCCCCAATTCTAGTCCTGATTGTATGTACCCTGAGGATGTGCTCTTTGAGTTCAAATATATATTTTTTTTCCTAGAACTTTTCTTTCCTCTAGTCTTGAATGAGATTGGGAATTTTATCCTCTTTCTAAGAGAACTATGCTTTGGTGTGTGCAGCTTATTTTCAAGCTTGCACGGTTAGCACAATTGAAGTATTTAAGACATTCCTAACAACACGGAAAGTGGTTGGCACTCATTAAGAACAACCCTGACACAGGGCAGCAGTGTCCCCCGGGACTCAAATCATCCACAGTTATGGTTCAATACTTGACTGTATTTCACTTTTTCATGGTTCTTTGAATGGAATTCTTTATTACCCAACCTCATGGAAGACACTTCAGAATCAGCTGTTTCACACATTCTGAAAGCACTTCGATCTGTCATTAGTTAATGCCACTGTCATATAGAACAGATTTATACTGTGTTACCTGTCCACACATTTCAATGTTCCATCTGTCCACTGAACTGGGATTATATTAGAACTCAAATAACCCAAGCTAATTGTATGCATTCATCAAAATTGGGCTAAATATTAAGATTGCTTGATGGTGGAATCTTTGCCTTCTATATAGGAGACCCAAGTTCAATTCCAGCCGAGATAGCCCATGTGCAGCAGCCATTCATCTGTCATTGGTGGTTGCTGATGTGTTACTATGGTGGTGAAAAGATGCCCTGGTGTTGGCACGTCCCTCAAACCACCTGCTCTTTCAGCACACGCTGGGGGAGTCACATGAGGAACGAGGCTTGCTGCGTTCCCTGTGGTCTGAGCGTGGGGCCCATAGATGCGTGCCCTTGGTTGGTTCTGGGCCTGGGAGAGAGTCCCGGCCACCCACTCAGTGGCCCCTGTACAATGGCGGCAATGCATTTGAGTCAATGAATTTCAGAGGGTTGACTCTGATGTCCTGAAAACCCGTGAGGACAGCTGCCTCTGCACAGTGACCTAGTTCACTCTCTGGGTGTATCCCTGTGAGGTGTGCTTTTGATACAGGGTGGTGGTGGGGGGAACAATACCTTCCTTGTTGCCAGCTTTGAACATGAGGATGAAAACAACAAGGATGAGATCTCCAAGAAAATTACCCGGGCTCTTGATAAGGTTACTTCCACTTATCAACTGAGATCATCTTCTTCAGATGAAGATATCAGTGAGGAAGTAAAACCCAGCCCAAAGACTGCAACCCTTACCCAGTGGATCAGATTTAAGCGCTGATATTCCCACCTCTTCCAATGTGGCATTCTTTGCCCAGAAAAAAAACAGGAATGCATCCAGGGAAGGGTCCCCAGTCACTACCCATCTACAAAACCAAATGGAACAGGAAGCATAAGGCTTATCACCCAATTCCCGTGATATGTGGGTACCTCTTCCTGGGATGCATTGTGACGGAAATCATTGGATTAATCCTCGCATGTTAGCACCTCATTAGCTTTTTTTTCTTTTGTCATGTTGTCATGTTGAAAGACAGGTAAGCTAACCTTGACTAGGTGTCCAAAGTTCATATTCAGAGTTGTAAAGTTAGATGGCCCAAACCATCAAACTTATTTTTATAGAGTTATTGAGAATAATCTCTTCATATATACACATATGCACTTTAGATATGTTGATATGTTCTGAGAAACTTTATTAAAGTTAGTCTGGTGCCTGAGTTTTTAATATTGGACTTGTGTATTTATATATTGTGCATCAACTTTGTGGAATATGGTAACACTGTAGGAGTAGACAATCTGTTTTAGCACCTTTGAGCATTTACTTTATGGAAAGTCTAAGTCATTTATACATGAGGATATCTATTTTATCTTATTGTTTAGAAGACAAGTAAAATCATATAGTTGCAAATAAAAAAATAGTCTGAGGCAAAAAAAAAAGAAAAAAGAAAAAAAATGCCCTGGTGATGCTGGGTTAAGTATTGGATTGCTAATCACAGCCACAATGGTTCATATCCCACAGCCACTCCTAAGGAGAAAGGTAGAACTATCTGCGCCTGTCAAGATTTACAGTCTCAGAAACCCCACAGAGGGCCACTAAGAGTTAGAAGCAACTGAATGGCAGTGGGTTTGCCGTCTAGGAAACCTCAAGGACTGTCCTACTCTGTCCTCTCCGGTCCCCATGAGTTAGAATCAACTTGATGACAGTGGCTATGATGCTGATCTAGGTTCAGCAAAGCTTCCAGGTTAAGATGAAAAGGGAGAGACGCCAAACTATCTACTTCCACAAAGCAGCCCATGGAGACCCTGGGGGCCACAACATCTGAGCCACAAGTAATCGGGGGTAGGGGCTGGCAGTGATTCATTTCACTATACACAGAGTGACTGTGAATTGGGGTCAAGGGAGCAGCAGGTAAGAACAACAACACTGAGCCAAGAGTCATGCAGGCTAAAGAGTTCTGCAATTCTATGATTAAAACAAAGACAACAGTTTTTTCAGGGTGGAGGTGTGGGGTAGGTTGAGTAGTGGTAGAATGCTTAATTAAAGTTTTTGAATCTACATTAGTTGCAAAAACAAGTGTTGAGGAGAGTGAGCTCACAGGCCTTTGAGTGGCCCCAGATCTTGAGACCGAAAACAAATAGAATGAATCATGTAGACTATGAATAGCACTGCTAAAGAGTTTTAGCTTCTTTGCTCCTAGCAGGTATATTTTGAAAAATGAGACATTTAGAATTTTTGTTAAAAAGTGGGAATGATTTTTAGACTTTTGAAAGTGATAGTTGGGTGGTGGTGGGGCGGCAAAAACCTGTTCGTTCTATTGTATTCCTGTAAATCATTATTCATTTCCTCAAGTGCCCTTTCCAAACATCTGTTGGTTTATTGTTCTGGGCACAGAAAATGATGATCAGTTTAGTGACTGCTTAATATAGATTCAGATTAGTTTATTAGAGTAGGGAGAGATCAAAGCTTTTCAGATCCGGGCAGCAACTAGAATAGAAAAAAATTAACATTCAGGATCAGTTTTTAATCTTTAAAATGCTTTCTTATTTCATATAAAACAAGTCACCTAACCACCAGCCTGCATTTGTGCCAAGAGATACGGTTTTTATGAGTATTTGGGTCTATCATCTTTCTTTCCCTCTAAGGAGTCCTATTTAGTACATCCATGGGTATATATGTTGTGTCAGTCTCCAGAGATGTGCTAAGTGCTGAGTCTCTGGCTCATAGATGAGGCTGACCAGGGAGGTATGTTACCTTTCACTGGGGGAAAGGTTATTAGCTTGCCCATGTCATATAGAGCAAATTTCTACTATGGTACCTGTTGACATATTTCAATGTTCCATCTCAGAGGAGGTCAATCTGAATGAACAGAGCATGCAAAAGGATCGTGTTGAGATGTGACAGCAAAAGCAGAGACAAATGTCAGATTATAGGAGACCCTTAAAGCTATCTGTGACAGTCACCTAATCTGGTGTCAATTGAGAATATAGGAGTGTAGGGGTGGAGTCTAGCCTGGCAATCTAAAAATAGTCAATGAGATTTCTGTGTGGGCATGGCCTTTTCCTCTGAGAATTCTGGGAAATCTGGTACTTCTTTGCTCCTAGCAGGTATATTTTGAAAAATGAGACATTTAGAATTTTTGTTAAAAAGTGGGAATGATTTTTAGATTTTTGAAAGTGATAGTTGGGTGGTGGTGGGGCGGCAAAAACCTGTTCATTCTATTGTATTCCTGTAAATCATTATTCATTTCCTCATTTCTTGGGAGTAGGAGATACTTTCTCACTTGCTTGGATACTTTCTACTGACAAGGCTAACTTCCTCTGAGACATCACTAAGGAAAAGCCACATGGAGCTACCCTAGTGCCCTGAGCTGGTGAAGCCACATGGATGCAACCAGACCTCTGAAGCTGGAGAAGACACAGCTGAGATGTTTACAACATCACGAGGTCCAAAAACTTTCTACTCACTGGCTTATGATCATTCTGCATTTGGCATCATTACACGTGTTTCGTGAGTGTGAGAGGACTTTCTAGATTGGTATTGGATATATGGACTAATATTGGACTTATGACCTGGGACTAGACTGGGTTGGGATGTTTTCTTAATGTACAATTGCTCTTGTATATAAAACTCATTCTTATACACATATGAAGATTTATGAATTTGTTTCTCTAGTCTACCCAGACTAACACACTAGGGTTTATTTTCTCTTCAAGGAACAAAGGAAAACCATTGGAGGATTTTAAGTAGGAAACTAATATGACAGGATTTGTGTTTCTCGTGATTCACTAGAAAGGATGTGTGTGTATGTGTGTGTGTACATATGTGTGTACTTACTGCTAAATCAGAGAATCTATTTGCAAACTTTCTTGTGATGAGTCAGCTCACAAACTTGATTGCTTTCATATGAGGACTTGAAATTTGTTTGTTTTTAACTTGGATAAAATAAACAAGCAAGGACTTCTTACTAATTATTAAAGTTGAGCTCCAATTTACAAGACTTTGGAAGACAGAGACACTATGACTATTACTAAACTGTGTCCATACAAGTTTTGCCAAAACTTGCCCAAGAATATCATCAATTTGCCTGCCATTCTTTTAAAACAAGCCCTTTGAAAAAATCTTGTCCTTTCCTTTTGATTCACCCCTTATCCAGTCCAGATATGGAGATTTCACCAGCTCTAGACAATGGGCCATGTAGATGACCTTGATGCCTGGGATCCTCCAACTTCCTATCTAATTTCACCTTTCTTCCATTTTACTTCTTCCCCAATTTATAGTTCTCCTGTCTCTTCCAGAATGTCATCTTTAAATTTATCAGAAGTTCTTCAAGATGACTCAGAATATTGTTTTTAAGCTCCTTCTAGGATGCATTACCCTGGGAAAATCTGCTTGCAGAGACTTCTTCAAAGTGCCAAAAAACAAGAATGTTACTTCGAGGACTGAGATACACCTGAGCCAAGCCAGGGTGTTTCCAATCGCTGCATAGATGGGTGTGAAACCTGGACAATGAATACGAAGGCCATAGAAAAATCATGCTTCTGAATTATGGTGTTGGTGGAGAAGAGCAAATATACCCAAGACTTTCAGAAGAATGAACAGATCCCCTTAGGGAATGGGAGGTTGGAGCTTGGGGTGACCCACATTGTGACTCTCACAAATTCTTCCAGTCATTAGCTTATTCTTGACTCCAGTGTCTGAGACCACTTAGACTTCCTGACACTTCATGCGCATATTCCTTTATTCACTAAAAACTTACTTGAACACCTTCTATGTATCAGACACAGTGGATAAAGAGGTCTAGGCCAGACAGTGGCAAACATTTTTGGTGAAGAAGCAGATAAAAAGTATTTTAGACTCTGTGATCCATACAGTTTCTGAAGCAACGACTCAACTCTACTTTTATAGCCCCAAAGTAACCACAGTCAAAAATGATCTCCTGGGTGCATCTGTGTTCCAAAAATAACTTTATTGATACTGCAGTATTTGTAAAGGCACACAGAGGCTAACTAGCATACTTTGTTTCTTCAAACCAGGGGCTGGTCCACTTCCTATTTCAATAGGTTGCTTGGTTGACGTAGTTGACCAGGGCAGAGACCTACGAAGGTCAGAATCAGATCTTGGACCTCTGACTTCTGGGTTGGGCTGACCAAGAAAAGGACAGGCTAGAAATCAGGAAGATATATCTCTCTAATTCTAATCTCACTCACTTTGACACTTGACAAAGCAAAGAAAAAAAAATCCATCTTATGAATGAATGGAGGCATGGGAGTTATTGTTGATGAGCCAACAATGAGTGGAAGCCTGCTGCTTATTAACTTTTATAAATAAATTATGAACTTGTGCCAGTGGCCAAAATAGAGACAACTGGGTCTAATAAACATTAATTGTCAAATAAATCATCTAACAAATTACCTAAAGAGATACTTTGTGGACTCCAAGGGTGCTAATTATACTAGATCTTGTTCTCTTTGTTAATTAATTCAAGTTGTTGAGTGAATGGCAGTCTAGTATCGTAGGGGAATGGAAAATTGTTTTCATTTATTTTGCCAATTGTGGTTGAGATGGCTCTGAAGATTGTGTTGAAAAAGATTATGAAACTGAATATAAGCTCAATAAAGATAAATGTCACAAATCGATTTGAGGTGACTGCCACTTGGAAATGGGATAAAGCACCCAATGTATTTGTGATCTTTGAGAGCTGAAAGGAGTCTTATCTAGAGTTCCAAGGGGTAAATTATTGAGCTAGTCACTTCTAATTATGTGCTTTTATTTCCTTAAATTTGTCAAATGAGAGTAACTTTTTCCTCCCTTCAATTGTTGGAATATGGTTAGTAGCTATGAATAAAATATACCTTTTTGGGGATCTGCTTACCCATAATGTTTGGTAATATTTCCCCCTTAGAAATCCATTCTTTATCATGTAAAAAGTGGGAACCCTATCTTCCCAGACTTCTTTGAAGCAAGGTTACTGCCATGTGGTCCAGGTCTATCGATGCTGGTCATGGCAGGAAGTTAGCTTTCACACAGAATTCGTCTGGCATGGGTGAAGACAGAGTCTGCTCATTTGTTGAGGCCGCAGCAAAGGGTGTCATGAGACTGTCCAGTGCCCAGCTATGGTTGTCCCCAGGACTGCTGGCTGTCGGCCTCATCAGAATAGCTCAGCGGTACAGGTGGGGGTGGAGTAGGGGCAGCAAGCATGGGCTCTGGCTGCCAGCTTCCAATCTTGTGTCCATAGGTCTCCCATTGAGTCTTTCAGGCATTTAATTCTTCTATTCTTCCTCCTGCTTCAATGAGATAGAAGAGGTTTTTCGGTCCTTGGGGAGCTCAAAAGATCTGTGATCAGGACTGAATGCCTTCAAACAGACCTTTTCCCCCTTCCCTTTTAAAGATGAGAAGGAAAAAAAAAAGATTTTCTCTTACAAATTATAAGAAGCATGCTGAACTATAGCTTCCAAAATGAGTATTACTTCAATTACTGGCAAGATAATTGTTAAAGATAGTTAAATATCTGCCATAAAAGAGGTTATTCTCACTTTAATCTTCTTCATTACTTTAAGTACCTGAGAGAAAAATCTCTTCAGTGACTATGGTTCTTTTTTTTTTTTTTTTAAATTTAAGATTGAGAGAGGAACTTCTCTCCTTGATCATCACTGGTATGGTTTTTAAGAGTTTGCAATAGCTCTTTCCTTTGGCTTTTCCAGTTTTAACAATACCTTTCCTTTTCAAACGAAGGCTAGAGCTAAAGGTTTGGTGAGAGAGCATGGCCACAGCAAGTGGCATCTCTTGACTAGTTGCCTTTTCAGAGTTTTTTTTGCATGTTTAAAATTTACTCCCCAAACTCTGTGTAGATGGGAGACCACATTGCTTTATTTTCTTTAACCGATTAAAATTGCATGTCGACCTCCAGCCAGAGGGTCTTTGCTATAAATTTGAGCTTCTTATAACCAAGTGAAAACACTCCGACTACCAACCAGGAGTAGAGGGTGGGAGTTACACCTGGCTTCCGACGTTAGATAACTATATAATGTATGAGGCACCAGTCTCCAGGCAATGGCTAAGTCCTGCACTTGTCCTGTGCAGTCAAATTAATTCTGACTCAGCAATAGAACAGTGCAATCCTCCAGATAAGAAAGTCACAAAGGAAACTTAACCATTTATCCCTTGAAAAATTCACTATGTGAAGCAAATATTCTGCCTGGGGTCCCATCATAAATCAACACAGAGAAGTGGAACTCCAAGAGAATGAAGAGATCTTCTTAGTAGGATAAAGAGAGGTATCGGTCAGGTTGAAGCAATTGGGAATTGGGCCTCTGTAGCCCTCGTACAATGGTTCTCTACCTTCCTAATACCCTTTAATACAGTTTCTCATGTTATAGTGACCCCACAACCATAAAATTATTTTCGTTGTTACTTCATAACTGTCATTTTGCTACTGTTATCCATTGGGCGACCCCTATGAAAGGGTCATTGGACCCCCAGAGAGGTCGTGACCCACAGGTTGAGAACTGCTGCTCTAGAGTAAGAGTGATTCTAGACATAGCATGATAAAGTTCAAAACAAAGTCCTGACGGAATCAAGTAAAACTGTAAAGAAGTCGAATTCCAGACAGAATAAAACTCAACATTTGTTAAAGGAAAATTCCACCAAAAAGCATCCAAAAAGTTCTGCACCCAATAACAAAGTATTCTGCTCAACCCCTGCCCACCCTCCACGACCCAAACTCACTAGTAGAATTAGTCAACTGGGACTCACAATGACCCTAAAGGACACAATAGAGTAGAAATGTAGGTTTCTGAAGCTGCCGGTCTTTCCAGAAGCAGTCTCCCCTCTCTCTCATGGAGCACCTGATGGGTTTCAATTGCTGATCTTTCAGGTAGTACCCGAAGTCATAACTCACTACACCTCCAGCTAGGCTTCCTCACACGCTACTAGATTAAAAACAAAACAAAATAACACAGAGAAAATGTTTTACATAAGTACAGCAGGGAAATGAATAGAAAAAGACCCAGAGATGACGGAGTTGGACTAGAACTTCAAAACTGCTCTTATGAATATACTCAAAGGTTTGAGGGACAGAGCCCTGGTGGCATAGTGGTTGAGTGTGGGACTGCGGCCCATTGGCTTGGCGGTTCAAATCCAGCAGCAGCTCTCTGGGAGCAAAACTGGGTAGCTCCCATGACCACCAGAGGGCAGTGATGAAAAAAAAAGAAAAGAAAGGACAGGACACTTTTTGCATGAACAGAAGCAGAATTATTCTAAAGGCACTTAACTATTTAAAGAAATAATAATAACCAGGGATTGCATAGCATGTAAGTGGAGTAATATTAATTCATTGTGGGCTATGATAGAGGAGCTCTGATGTCATGGTGGTTGGGAGATAGTCTGCTTCTGCAAAGGTTTACAATGTTGGAAGCATGTAGTGCAGTTCTTTTACGTCTGATAGGCTCAAACAAACAAACAAAAAGTGGAGATGATAAAAGCAAAGCAATGTTAATTCACCAAGTGAAAACTACAATATGTGAAATAAAAAAAAGCTCTGGATGGGTTTAATAAGAGCTTTGGCAGAAGAAACTTGGTACATTTGAAGACAAATCCAAAGAAACTATCCAAACTGAAGAATCTATTTGAGAAATCAGCATGGGCTCACTGACCTGTGGGACCATCCGAAGGAGTCTAGCATTTATATGAATTAATGTCACAAAGGGAGAAGAGAAAGAGCAGGGTGCAAAAAAGCGTTTGCTGAAATGGTGGTTGAAATGTTTCCAAATTTGATACAAAAGAAAAAATAGTTTGCTGGCCCCCTATGTCCCTATGCATTCTAAGAACAATAAACCCCAAGCCTCCCATGTACCTATACTGGAGTCCACTTGCTAAAAGAAAAACACACCAATTGGGAGTGGCAGGAGTGAGTGCTGCCGACAGGAGAATAATGAAAAAAACAACAACTGGTTTTTCATCAAAGTCAGTGTAAATTAAATACAATGAAATAACACTGGTAAAGCATTAAAAAGTGTTGGGGGGGGGGGCGTGAGGTGGGGTGGTGGTGATGGGGGACAACTATCGACCTGGGCTTGTCTCTTCAGAAGAAAGATCCTTGACAGATGAAGTAAAAATGAAGTGAAAACAACACGTTGGGGCTTACACAATGATAAAATGAATTCATCGCAATAGACTGTCAGACTACAGAAAATGTTAAAGGAAGTTCGTTAGGCCAGAACAAACATGTACAAATCAGGAAGCTGGATTTATGAAAAAGAATAAAGAACATCAGAAAGGGGAAATGTGAAAGTGCACATACAAAAGGCATTGTTTGGTCTCTGAATTATTCTAAAGGCACTTAACTATTTAAAGAAATAATAATAACCAGGGATTGCATAGGCTTGTAAGTGGAGTAATATTAATTAATCGTGGGCTATGATAGAGGAGCTCTGATGTCATGGTGGTTGGGAGATAGTCTGCTTCTGCAAAGGTTTACAATGTTGGAAGCATATAGTGCAGTTCTTCTATGTCTGATGGGCTCATTATAAGTCAGAATCAACTCCCCAAGTAAGTGTTTGGTTCTAGACTTAGGTTATATGATGATCAACCACGAATGTATGTTAGATATGCTCTAAAAACTTAAAATAGAAAGGAATATTCTTGAGTCCACACAGAGGAGATAAGACAGAACACTAAGAAGTACTTGTTTAATCCCAATGAAGGCAAGTAAAAAGATACAAATGAATGAAATGGAAGAGAACAAGAACCCAGGATTACTTGGTAGAAAAGGAAATCTCGGTGTGTGTCTCATGAAAAAGCTGTAGTGGCAAGAAGGTGCAGCTTCTGTAGGCATCCGTCCTAGGGAAGGGAGGGAAGAGAACAGTACATTGACTTCTTCCTGTCCTCGTCTACTATCTTATTAGAATTCTCCCATTGGTCGAATAGGAGTCTGTGAAAGGTGACTTGCAACACTCAGCTCCTCCCCCAGATCAGGAGCAGATGTGGGGAGAAAATGTTTTATCCCCACTTTGAGGAGTTGAAGACTCAGAGATGGTAGTTAACTGTGGCTCCTAAGTATAGGTAGCTAATAAGTAATATAGATGGCATTGACATCTAGTAAATCTGGGCTGAGCCCTGGTGGCCTAGAGGTAGTTTGCGGGACTGTGGCCCCCAGGGTTGACAGTTCAAATCCAGCAGCAGCTCTCCAGGAGCAAGGCTGGGCTTGCTACTTCCACCAGGACAGTGATGCCACACACACACACACACACACACACAAAAGAAACCTAGTAAATCTGGGTATCTAAGAGACATTTTAAACTTAGAAATTGTAATTTTTATACTCGTTTTCAGCAGCTCATGCCAACTTGTTATCTCCATCTTGATAAATGGCAAATTTGTTATTTCCTTTGCCAAGAGAAAACTTTGACCTCTCTCTCTTGCCCACTACACATCTAATCCATCAGCAGGTGTAATTAACATTTTATTATGTTTCATTACATCTATCTCTACCATCCTAGTCCAAAGTCTTCATCACTCTCACCTAAATGATTGCAATAACTGTGCCCTGGTCTTTAACTTGACTGGAAATAATGTTAAAGTAAAAGAACTGAATGGATGATTTTGAAGGGCAGGTTGAGAGGTCAAAATAGAGCATTTATATAATGAAATGTGCAAAGCATCAAATAGTAAAAAAGGAAGCCCATAGTCAGCATTACTGAAGTCTAAAGAGTTGAAGAAAAAATTCAAGACTCAAGTTGAAACTTATGAGTAAAATATTGAATAATGCATAAAGCTTCAAAAGAAGACGGAAGGACTATGCAGTCACTGTACCAAAGAGAATTGTTAGGCATTCAACCATTTTAAGAAGTACTGGATGATCAACAAGCAATGATATCCACAAACAATAGTTGAAGCTACACTAAAAGAATGGGAAAAAGACAAGTGTCCAGGAATTGATGGAATACTAATTTAAGTATTTCAACAAATCAGTGCAGTGATGAAAATGCTCACTAATCTAAGTTCAGAAATTTTGAAGATTTCTATCTTACCAACTAACTGAAAGACATCCATGTTTGTGTTTATTACTTTATTACAAAGGTAACTCAACAGACTGTGGAAAGTGTCAATCAATTTTATCACTATCACATTCAAGTAAAATTTTTTGAATATAATTTTAAAATAATTGTAAAAATACATTGACAGAGCTGCCAGAACTGGAAGCCAGAGTCAGAAGAGGACCTTATATATAACAAGCTACTATTCAGTTCTGGTATACTACAGTGAGTCCTACTACTCACTGATGGTCTACATGAGACCATAGTTACAGTCACTGTGTCAACCTATTTCAATGAGAGTCTTCCTCCTTTTCAATGACCCTATACTTTATCAAGCTTGATGTACTTTGCCAGGGGCTGGTCGCTTTGGATAACATATTCAAGTATATAAGGTGGAGTCTCACCATCTTCATTTCTACAGTGCATGCTGGCTGTACGTTTTTCAATATGGGTGTGTTGGTTCTTCTGGCAGACTAGAGTACTTTCAATATTCTTGGATAAACTATGTGGTATGTACATAATCTAGTGTCAATTTGAGGATTAAGAGTATAGGGGTGGAGTCTAGCCTGTCAATCAAGATATAGCCAATAAGGCCTCTGTGTGGGCATAGCCTCCTGAGGATTCTGGGAACTCCAGTATTCCTCCGTGGAGGCAGGAGACACACTCTCTCTGCTCATTCCCTTAGAGACTCTCTTCTGACAAGACTCATTCCCCATGAGACATCCCTGTGGACAGGACACATGGAGAGAGACTGATGGAGTCAGATTTCTGGAGTCAGAGAAGCCACATGGAGAGCCCTGCCAATGCTGAGATGCTTACAATGTCACTGGATCCACAAAACTTCCCACCCACTTTGGTGTCATTGTATAAGTTTATTGAGTCTGAAGAAGAATTTCTAGATTGTCTGTGGACATATGGACTAATATCAGACTTATGGGCTTGATCTGGACTGGGCTAGGATGCTTTCTTAATAGTCAATTGCTCTTGTATGTAAAACTCTTTCTTATACACACGAGTCTCCCTGGATTTGTTTTTCTAGTCTACCCAGACTAACATCGCCCACAATTTATAAACCGAGCAAAGCTCACTGCCATTCAATTGATATAAATTCACAGCGACCTTAAAGAACAGAGGAGAACTGTCCCTTTGAGTTTACAAGACGGCTTACTGTTAATTGTGGGAGTAGAAATCCCTTTATTTCTCCTGCAGAACAGTTGGTGGTTTCAAACTACAGGCCTTTGAAATCAAAGCCCAATGTATAACCACTTCTCCTGTGGCTTACCTTACTATTGTTGAGCTTTGGCATGCATATGAGACAACTGAAAATACCATACTTCGGGTCAAGCACAATGTAGTCCTGAAAGTGACCTTGCTCACCAACACTTTAAAGAGATCTTGTGCAGCAGTTTTGCTCAATGATTTTTTCTTTTATTTAAGTTTTATTCACATATCATAGAATTGTACAATCATTACCACAATCGGTTTTAGAACATTTTCTTCTTTCTCTCACTCACTGTTGTTAGCACCCTAATACTCCCTATCCTCCCTTATCCATGCTGCCAGGTAATTATTAATCCAGTTACTGTCTCCATCTATTTTACCTATCCTGGATTGTATATAGAAATGCTTGTGGCATCGTGTTATGAGTTGGCCTGTTAACCATCAGGTCAGCAGGTTGAAACCACCAGCCACTCCTCAGGAAAAAGGAAGGACTTTTTAATCCCATAAAAAAGTCACAACCAGGGGACAGTGATGCCCTCCACCCCCCTCCCCCCCAAAAAAAGTCACCGCCACAGAAACTTAAAGACACAGGTCTACCCTGTCTTACAGGTATATTATGAGTTGGAAGCAAATCAATGGTGGTGTGTTTGGTGTTGAGTGTTTTTATTTAATATATGAGAAGTCATCAAAATAAAAACAAGAAAAAATAAATCTCAGTAACAATAAACAGAGAAATATTGTCGGTTGATTTATCCACTGTTGTTTCCATGAGCATCAACTGTGAATGCAAGCAAAATGAAACCCTGGACAGCTTCAATCCTTTCTCCATTTACTTTGATATTGTTTATTTGTCCAAAAGGATTTTTTTACATTAAATTGGAAAGAGTACTAACGGCTGCCCTCTTTGATCTTCATCAGCAAGTACTACAAATCCTCCTCACTTTCAGCAAGCAAAATTGCACCATCTGCACATTGCAGGTTGTTCATAAGCCTCTTCCAGTCCTGATGCTGCATTCTTCTTCACACAGTCCACTTGTGATTATTTGCTCAGCATATAGGCTGAGTGAATATGGTGAAAATGTGCAACCCTGACACACACCTTTCCTGATTTTATAAAGCCATTTTTCTGTGAGTACTTCTTAGTTTATGGGCAGGTTTCACTTGAGCACACTTAGTGTTCTAGAATTCTCATTCTTCAAATTGTTAGTCATAGTTTATTAGGATCCATTAAGTCAAATGCTTTTTCATAGTCAATAATTCATAAGTAAACATCTCTGGGGTCTTCTCTGCTTTCGTCCAAGACCCGTCTGACATCAGCAGTTAGATCCCTCAAGCTATGTCCTCTTATCCACCATTTTTCTGTCGGCTTGTCATACTATGGTGACTGTGTGGGGCTATGATGCTGGAAGTCATGTGAGTGGTATTTCAAGTACGGGCAAGGTACCCTACTGTGTACAGGTTTCAGCAGAACTTCCAGATTAAAAACAGGCTTCAAAGAATGCATAGGCTGCCACATCAGAATAATTAGTCACGGAAGTCCCTGTGGACAGAATAGAAATATTGTCAGTTTCTGAAAGTCTCATGAATAAAAGCAGAACCTTGTCAAGAGAGAGGGCCAGAAGATGAACCCCTCAGGACAGAAGGCACCCAAAAGATGACGAGGAATAGCTGCTTTCTCAAAGTAGCGTACACCATAAGCGTGCAGATGGAATAAGGAATATGGGAGTAAAGCATTTAGGACCTTCATCTAATGGGCATGACTCCAAAGGGGAAGAAACACCTACAAAAGTCTACTAATAATCCCAATTTGGAATATACAAAGTAGGAAACTAAGAAAATTATAAATCATTAGAAGTTAAATGGAACTAATAAAGATTGATAGTCTAGGCATCCCTGAGTTAGTATTAGACTAGTATTGGCCATTTTGAATCAGAAAAAACATATAGGTTACTGTCCCATGAGTGATACAATCAAGAGGAATGGCATTGGACTCTTTGCCAAAAAGGACATTTCAAGATATATATTGAAGTACAATGCTGTCTCTGATAGGAATATGACTATATCCATACAAGGTATTCCAATCAATAAAATTATTTTTCAAATTTAAGCATTAACCACTAAAGTCAATGATGCAGAGATGGCAGAATTATATGAGAATGTTCAATTTTAAATTGATCAAACATACATTCTAGATGCATTGATAAATATTGTCAATTGGAATGTAAAAGTTGTCAACAAAAAGGAAAGAATGGTACTTGACAAACATAATTTGGGTAATAGAAATTAAGCTGGAGGTTGCATAATAGAATTTTGCAAAACCAATGACTTTATCATAGCAAATTCCTTTTATCGACAATGTAAAAGGTGACTATACACATGGATTTCACCAGATGGAATACACAGAAATCAAATCAACTACATCTGGGGAAAGAGATGATAGAGAAGCTGAATATCAGCTGCCAGATATTCAGGCCAACGATCAACCATTAATTGGAATAGGTCATTAAATACTCATATTTAAGTTCAGGTTGAAGCTAAATGAAAATAAATTCACTATAGCTAAAACATCACCTGAAATGTGAGAATATCTCATTAACAGATTTGATGCATTAAACACTAATGACAGAAGACCTAATGAACTGTAGGATTATATCAAACGTATCATGCAGAAAGAAAGCAAAAGATCATGAAAAAGACAGGAAAGAAAGAAAAGATCAAAATGGATGTCAGGAGAGACTCTTAAACTCACTCAATCATAGAGTAGCTAAGGCAAAGAAAAAGAGCTGAACAGAACACTCCAAAGGTCAGCTTGAGCAGACTAAGTAAGATAATAAAATGTGGAAAGAGTTAAAGTTAGAAAGTCAAAAAGGAAAAGTAGGTCCAGCATATCATAAACTGAAATAAGTGAAAAATAATTCAAGCCTCAAGTTGCAATATTGAAGGATTCTGTGGGAAAAATACTGAATGATGCAGGATATATCCAAAGATGATGTAAAAAATAAAAGAACCACTGTGGGTGTTACATCATTTCATGCCAAGATGAGCATAATGGAATGCCAATTTAATATAAAAAAATGTTTTTGCGTTGAGGAAGTGGAGGCCCAATGCCCATCTGCTGCCATAATACTGAGCCTATAAATATGTACACATAAGCCCTTCATTATATATAAATATATTTACCTATGTGCATGCCTATGTTTAGACCTCTATAAATGCCCCTTACCTCCTGTTCCCTTCTTCTATTTCCTTATACTTCCCTCCTGTCCCACTATGATGCTCAGCCTTCATTTGGGTTTTGGTAATTTCTCTTGGGCACCCTACCCTAGATCAAGCCCTACCAGTCCTCTTACTCTCTTCTTGCCACTGATTTTGGGTCACTTATTGTTCCCTTGTCCCTAGGTTGGTCAACACCACCTCCTTTCCTCAGCCTCCCCAGAACTATCAGTCCCATTGTTTTCTCCTCCAGACCAATCATCTAGCATATCTTCTCTAGATAGACCTGCAGAGATGATACTATGTACAAAAAAAGGCATAGCAAGTTGAAGCAACAAAAGAAAATGAAACAATGACTACAACAAGGAAAAAAACACCCAGAAAAGATATATAGATAAATAAAAATAATTAAAAAAAAGTGAAGCCTGTAAATAGTTCAAGGTCTGTTGACCTCTAGGGGTAACTGAGTCCAATGCACTTAAACACCTCGGCCCCAAAATCTATCGTTGGCTCTCCCTCAAGACCTCCATGCTCTGCTCCCCCTGCTGCTCTGCTGCACACCTTTAGTGTTTTTCTCTGTGTGGTAGGGACAGATGCCTGCAATCCCAATACCCTTTCTCCAGTGTTGTCCTCCAAAGGTCCTTTGTATTAAGTAGTATAAGTAAGAGGACAAAATCATGAAGTAAAAAAGCTGAACAGCAAGTTTCAAAAGACAAACCAATAGGGGAAGACATTATAATAAGATGTGACAAGCCTGACAGTAGAAAATCAAAAGGGAAGAACATTTTCAGGATTTCTCAGGTGTGAAGAATTGAAGAAAAGAAAACGTATGGCTCTAGTTGCAGTGTTGAAGGATTCTATGGGCAAAATATTAACCATTGTAAGTGCCATAAAAAGATGAAAGGAGTACACAGTCATTGCACCAAAATGTTTTTTTTTTTTTTATCCAAACCTCTTAATGAGAGGAAATATCAGTTCCTAAAGAATTATAAAAGCACCTAAGGAAAAGTAAACATAGGCCAAGTTGGGCTGGCTATCAATCTCCACCCTTTAAACTCACTTTATTTCCATTAGAGTTGTTCTGTGTTGTTCCCACATTGCTTACTTTCTCTTGACTTTATTGTCATTTACATAGTAGAGGCTTCCTTTCCCAGTAGGTGGAACAGCAAATTGGGTTTGCCTATTGATTCCAGCCGGTGGTCTCTGCTAATGATTCATAGGTTGTTGCTACCATTTCTCCAGTGTAGTCTTTTGGTTTCTGGTAAAGATAGATTGGTAGCTGACACCTTCATATTTTCTGGAGAGTATCAGGTTTGTTAATAGTGCTTCCCAGATATGAATTAATCTATCCTCAATTTTTATTAGTGAGCTTATAAAATCATCCCATAATCACTTTAAAAAACACAAATCATCTACATCTGCAGGATTCAAAGATACTTGACTGCAGCAACTGCCAAGGTTCTGGCTCACGCTTTGGACAGCCCCTGATTGTACCATTGTGACACTCTTGGCTGCCCTTCTTATTCATCTGCGTAGACTGGCTTCCAAAACTCTGTGATCTATTTTAGAGATTTTTTTCCCCCAATTCCATTCTAAGTCTTGGGTTATTTTCCTTCAGTACTTTCCATTGCTTCTCTTTATCTGAGGATTATTGGTTGTTGTTGTTGCTGTTGTTTTCATTTCTGCTTGCTGGAAGCATGAACATTCTATCTCAAGATTGTCACATTTGATGTAGAAATCAGATTCTGGCCTTGGGCTGTGGTTTTTTTTTTTAATTGTGTTCCATTTTCCATTTCATTAGTAACCTCTATAGCTGATGTCATGTTTGGACTCATTGCCCCCAAGCAATGGGAACAGTTGGATATGATGGAACTTTGCAAGCATCCCTAAGCCATGCTGATTTGCAGAATGACAAGATCTTAAAACTGGGAGGGTGCCCAGAGGTTGGCTAATTCAACTTCCCTCCCAACACAAGAATTTGTTCTACATCCCTATTATTTCCCTCCTCTGCTTGAATCTTTCCAGAGAGAACGAGAGAGAGAGAGAGAGATCATTAATTGACTAGGTATATTACTTCTAACTCTAATGATTAGAACTAATCTTTTTTCTTTTATTCAACTGAAATCTATCATATATGTATTAGTCTGGGTATACTAGAGAAACAAATCTATAGATAATCATGTGTATAAGAAAGAGTTTTATATATAGCAGGAATGGAACATTGAGAAAGCATCCCACCCAATCTAGTCCAAGCCACAAGTCTCATATTAGTCCATATGTCTGATACCAGTTTGTAAAGTCTTCTTCAGATTCACGAGGCACATGCAATGATGCCAGGACAATCATACGCCAGTGGGTGCAGAGTCATGTGTATCCAGTGGTGGTAGATGCGGCTTGGTGCTGGCAGGGACTTCTCTGTGGCTTCTCAAAGATCTCAACACTAGGCGTATTCTCTGCGTGGCTTTTCCAGTTTCAGAAATCAGGTTGCATTAGGGTAAGCCCATATACTTTCTCCTCTGGGCTGTCTCACAGGGAGCCCTTCTGTCTCGTCAGTAGAGTATCTCCAAGGAAAGTGGAGAGGCGGCGAAAAAGAGGAATGACCTCAATGAGGTGGATTGGCACAGTGGCTGCATCTATAGGATAACAGTATAGGAATAACTGTGAGGATGTGTGCAGTGTTTCCTTCTGTTGCGCATAGGGTTGCTATGCCCTGGAACTGACTCTATGGTGCCTAATAACAAAAACAAAAGTGGTGCCTAGTCAACTCTTATCTTACTTCCTAATGCTAAATGTAACACAGTGAGTAGCTTTAAAAAACAAAAACATGTCTTTTTCTCACACTCTGAGAGACTACACCAGCATTTCCATGTGTCATTTCTTTCTGAGTGTTGCTTACTTTCTTGGCTTATACATAATCATCATACCATGTCTATCTTCCTGTGTGTTGGTGTTTCGGTATTACTTTATAATACAGAAGTGATTAGGTTTAGGATTCCCTCTTCTGATAAAACAGAAGGAAACCCTTTCCGCTAACCCCATCCATAGGTATCAAAGCTCATGACCATTCAGTAGATGCTGACACATAGCGACCCTGAAAGACAGGGTAGCACTATGCCTGTGAGTCTGAGACTGTAACTGTTACTGTTTATAGAAGTAGAACACCTCTCTTTATCCCTCAGAGTACTTGGTAGTTTCAAGCTTTGGACCTTGTGGATTGCAGATCAACGAGTAACCACCACACTACCGGAGATCTCTACCCAAGGTACAAGGGCCCACAATTTAGCACATGATATTGAGGACACAATTCAACCCATAACAAGTTCTAAACTTCTCAAGAAATGCTAGGGGTGGGGAGGCCCAAATTAATGAAGTCACAAACCTCAAGATTCTGTTCTGACCATCTTTTTGGGAACTGCTTTTCCTATTTCTTGTCAAGTGACTCAAGATCCATTCTCCTTCAGGGGGCAGAATTGTCAAAAAAAGTTGAAAGAAAATGGATCAACATCAGGTACGATCCTTGACCTTTGCAGAATTCTTTATACCTTCTGAATTCTCACATCCATCATCATATTTTACCTCTAACAGCCCTTGAAGACAAGTGGAGACCCAAACTCTGTTATTACCGTGTTTCAAAGAAGGAAGTTACTGTGTCTCAGAAAGATTAAATGTTTTGCTCAAGATTGCTAAATTGAGTCAAGGATTAAACTAGTCTAAAAATTTCCCAACTCTTGGGGCCTTAACTATGCTATATGCACATTTTTCTCCCCGCATCACTGCCCTGGTGGGAGTAGGAAGCCCGGTCTTGCTCCTGGAGAGCTGCTGCTGGATTTGAACTATCAAGTCTGTGGGCTGCAGTCCCACACACCACCACTGCGCCACCAGGGCTCAGCTGCTACATGCACATTTTACAAAAAACAAAAAAAAAACAAATAACTTTTGTAGTTTTATCTTCTGGCCTTTAATTTAAGGAAACAGGAAAGGGGGGTTGGCTGCAGGATGCCCCTCTCGGAGGCTGGTATTGTTGTTAGTTGCTGGTGATTGGTTCTGATGCATAGTGAACCAATGGAAAACAGAACACAACACTGGCCAGTTCTGAGCCAGCTTCACAATTATTGTTATGTCTGAGTCCATACTTGTGGCCACTGTGTCAAACCATCTTAATGAGAGTCTTGCTCTTTTTTCTGAATTTATACTTGATGCCCTTCTCCAGGGACTGGTCTTTCCTGATTACAGGTTCGAAGTATGTGAGATGAAGCCTCATCATCCACTCTTGGAAAGGACATTCTAGCTATACTTCTTTAAAGACAGATTTGTTGATTCTTCTTCACCAGGTCATGGTTCTTCCAATATTCTTGGCCAGCACTATAATTTATATGCATCAATTTTTATCCACTCTTCTTTATTCATTGTTCAGATTTCACATGCATGTGAGTGGTGCCTTTGCTTTGTAGCACTATAAAGAAGTCTTGCAAAGCAGATTTTCCCACTATAGTAAGTCATTTGATTTCTTAACTACTGCTGCCATTAAGCATTGATTATGGATCCAAGTAAAATGAAATCCTTGATAATGTCAATCTTTTCTCTGTTTATAATGATGTGGCCTGTTGGTCCAGTTTTGAGACCTTGGTGTTTCCTTTATATTGCATGGTAAGCCATACTCAAGGCTATAATTTTGTATCTTCATCAAGTACATTTTCGCATCTTCATGTCACAAGTTGTTAATGCACCTTCCTTCATTCCTGTTGCAATGTTAATCTTCATATAAACCAGATTATCAGATTGTCTGCACAGCCTACAAATTGAACATGAAGAAAAGATACAACCCTGACACAGCCTTTCCTGGTTTTAAACAATGCAGTATCAACTGGTTCTGTTGGATCCTCTGAAGCGCGACCCAGTGGTCTAGAATTCTCATTCTTCCCAATGTTAGTCTTAGTTTGCTATGACCCACACAATCAATAAGGCACGATAAACGTCTTTCTGGTATTCTATGCTTTCAGTCAAGATCCATCTCACATAGGCAATAATATCACTTGGCAAGTCTTCTGAATCTGAAATTAAATTTCTGGCAATTCCCTGTTGATGAACTATTGCAACTATTTTTTAATTGACTTCAACAAGCTTTCACTTGCATGTCATATTAATGATATTATTCTATTTTTCTATATTCTGTTGAGTTGCCTTTCTTTGGCACAAAGATAGGTCTATTCAACTATCTTTTTCTCTTTTTTTGACATCACTACCCTCTGGTGGTGGAAGCTACCCAGAGCTGCTTCTGAGAGCCACGGCTGGATTTGAACCGCCGAGCCCATGGGCCGCAGTCCTGCACTCAACCACTTATGCCACCGGGGCTCAGCCCTCAACTGTCTTGTTTTTTGCACTACAGTGGTTTGTGTATTTCTGTGATGTGGGAAGCTGTGTCACAAGTACTTCAAAGACCAACAGGGTCACCTTGAGGAATGGATGTGAGCAGACTGTCTAGACTGAAAACAGACTAAGAAGACAGAGTAGATGGTACCCTTTTAAGGATTAGCCACTGACAGCTTTTTGAATAGCAGCAGAACATTGTCTGGCTGGCCTGTTGACTTTTAATAGACAAAGAAAATTTGGGGATAGGGCGGGGCAATGCTTATTTCACTGTCTTCTCACAAAGTGGAACGAGAGGTTTAGATGCACCTTACTAGGAGTCCCCTGAAGACGATTAATGCCACTAAGAGATTTGGGTGAAGGCCAAGAAGAGCAGCTGGAACTCCCTCCCAAAAGGACGTGTTCTCCACCATCTGCACATGTCTTGGCAGGGGGCAGGGAGGGGAGCTCCCATCATGATAAGTACAAGCCTTCCAACTGAGGAGAAATGATTGCTCGGTGCTACATAAGGTTCCTTGGAGGCAGATTTTGCCTGTAAAGTTACTTGGCTATGCAGCTGGATTTCCAGGAGATAATTAAGGTGTTTTTGTCTGCTAAGTGAAATGCTGAAAGTTCAAATTTACCAAGGTCCCTCAGAATGAAGGCCTGGTGATCTACTGCCAAAGAAACCAGTCATCTGAAATCTATGCAGTTGGCATAGCCCAGCCTGTAAAGACAATGTCCTCTAGACTACTCTGGTGAGTACCAACTGAGGTCTGAAAGCTTGTGAGAGTCAAGTTGCACTTGACTCTCTCTCTCTGTCCAGAGCAAGAAAGAGTAGGAAAAAAATCATAAAAGACACCTGGAAACAATTCATCTAATGGAATACTCGACCCTGAGCTTCTCAAACTCTGAGAATAAAAGAACTAGATGGTTTCTGCTTACAACTACCATCTACTCTGACAGGATCACATTAGAAAGTGCTTAATGAACCCAACCAAACTCACTGCCATGGAGTTGATTCTGACCTAGAGTGACCCCATAGGACAGCGAGTTTCAGAAGATGAGTGATTTCAGATGGCACATCTGCCCTTCTCATTACACCTCAAGGAGACGGGGCTAATGAGGCTCCACTAACGGGAAGAAGAGTGCCTGGAGCCAGAGATGAAAACCCAATGACCCATGTAAGGTAACTTAAGGCTCTACCTTCCATCCTATGACTCTGAAAAAGGGAAAAAGGCTTTGTTAATGATTTCACTACTATCTGGTTCTTAAATTTAACGAAAGAAGCTTTTTTTATTGAGCTAACTGCTTTTTATTTGGTGCTTAACACACCAAAACACAAAATACAAGCAAAATCATTGCCTTCAAATGGTTCCAACTTGTAATAATCCGTGGAACAGAGTATGCAGTTCCCTAGGGTCTTCAAGGCTGTTGTCTTAAGCTGTATTTTCTAGAGGAACAAAACCAGTGAAGCATGCGTAAGCACACATGCGTGTGCACACACACTTTGACTGATTAGCTGATTGATTGATTGATGGATTTAGCTGGCAAGTTCCAAATCCAGAGATTGGAAGTCAGGCTGAAGGTGTCTCCTGACAGGGGATCAGCTGGTCAGATGACAGGCTTCTGGTTGCAGAGACAAATTCTTACAAGCTGGCAGGTAAAATGACAGACTGAGGACAAATGCTAGAATTAGGCAGGCGCCAAGGCATATGCCAAACTTCTGGCTTGAGTTCCAAGGACCAGAGGCCAGCTGATGAGCCAGGTGCAAAAACCAGATCCAGGAAAAGGCAAGTAAGCTTTGTCAAAGGGTCCATGTCTAAACCGCTTACATTCCTGAGGAAGCTTCCTTTCAATGAACCAGATGCCCATAGCTTACTTCATCATGGAGCTTGTTACCTTTTGTCAAGTCTCATGATGGAAGATGACTACATCCTAATCACCAAAACAGCTGAGAAGTGTGGCCTGAACTTTGGTGTGTGTGTGTGTGTGTGTGTGTGTTTTCAAAATCTGTCCATTGGAAAGAAAGCTTCAGCTGACAGACGTTACATATACAACACCTGTCCTAATGGCTAGATAAATTTAGAGGGCTATAATAATTATATTTTAAGTATTTATATCCCCTTGGTATGGCCATCCCTGTTTAAGATCAATGATGCATTAGACTAGCTTATCCTGAGGCTATAAACCTTTGGTTAGACTAATTCCCCTTGATCTGATATCACACTCAGCAGACAACCTCTAGATTCTTATTTGGCTCTACAAGGTAAGAATGTATTAATTCTTCAAACTTCAAATAGTCTTGGTTCTTCTAAAAGAGGTTCCTCATGAAAAATGAATAACTTGGCATCTTATTTTAATACATCAACCCCTTGAACATGATTAGCTTGTCTGCCCTGGGAGATGAAATGCATGGTGTGCTGAGAAAGTCAGAATTGTTTTGAGCTTGCCAAGCTAATTATCTAACTGCTGATGGCTATAAATTTGTAAGGTAATAAGTGGTCCCCTCTAAAGCCATTTGGGAGATAGCCAGCCAGCCTTCCGACGGGGAAGTATTGTGGCATTGCCATTTGGCTGAGAAGACATGCTTTTAACTTTCACATAACCTTCTTTGAGGAGGACATAAATACCGCCAGGTGGGAATAGTGGTAGGGGATTCACGAGCTTGAAGGTGTTGCTCTAACTATGCATGAATAGGGATGAGTAGGGTGGCCATGAGAGTGTAGTCCCCAGACTTTCAATGACTGCATTCAGAAATCCATTGCCATGTTTGCACCGAGGTCCCACTTTCATGGGTGCCTTATGGGCAATAGAATTACAAAGCCATCCCCATGACTATAAGGGACAACAAGGGATTTCTCTGGTGGTGGATTAGTTAGAGGATTTTCCAACAGCCTTGCTAACACCTCTAGTCCATCTTCCTGTCTTAGGGGTGAGACTTTGTCATGCTCCGAAGGCTTGCCTATTGTTCCCAGCTCTTCCCAGCTCTTACAGACATGTGTTAGGAGGAGTTTTCTAGAGAAAAGAAGCAAGTGACAAATATGGGTATAAGAAATAACTTTATTTCAAGAAAAAAATTTATACCAAGGGCTTGGCCCAGCCCAGTCCAACTCAAGTCCAAGGGTCAGATACCAGTTGGAACCCCCACCCCTACCCCAAGCTTCACACAAGTGGCTGGCCCATGAAGCCGGAAGGCAAAGTAGCTGAGACATAAAGACCAGTGGGTTCACAGTTACGTGGCTCCAAGGTCCACCAAAAGAGGGCAGCTCCCAAGGTTGGCAGGCCACATGAGCTGATGCTCCAAACAGGACACCCCGGGACCCAGTTCTTCAAAGCATTTCTTCTACAAAGGCCTCTCTCATCCCCAGGGAGGCGTCATTAGGCTGGCTCCTTAGGGAGAGGTTGGTCTTCCCCCCAAGCCCCTACCAACACCACCTCCACACAGATGCACCCGATTGACATAAACTCTAACCATTACTAGGCATTTCCCCTGATTGGTTTTTACAAGGCCTGTCCTGTCTTAGCATCTGCTTCCTAAGTGCCCCCAGCTAACAATGGAGCATGTGCATTAGTCAGAAACCTATCAGGAAAGAGATGCACACTCACCCTAGGCTCTCTTGACTGAAGTCTCATAAAGGAATCACTTTCACAGGGGGCAGGAAGGCTGTGGGAAAATCACCAGGGGAAGCGCAGAGCCCTGGGATCCATACGGCTCTGTTCCCAGTCCTAGGGAGGGAGCAGTAACGGGAATTCTGAGGCCTAGGGACTGTGGAGAAAGGACTGGCTCCAAGAAGATAGGATCTTTGAACAAGGGCTGCAGCCATCGCAGGGCCCGCATGTGGAGGAACTAAAGGACACATATTTGCCCTCTTGCTGGTGCTCCCTTGGAATGAACCCAGTTGAGAGCAGACGGTAAGGGGAGGCAGTTTGTCTCGAGGCCAGCCTGCTGGGTCCCACCGCAGACAGGAGAAGCATGCAGAGTGGGTCCATGGTGGAAGCCTCCAGGCAAAGACCAGCAGAAAACTATGAAGGGCTGGTGCCCAGTCTATACACGGTACAGTTAATATGCTCCACTGCTAACAGCAAAGTAGGAAGCCCAAGTATAAGCAGATGTGCCCCAGAAGAAAGTCCTGGTGATCAATCACACACACACACACACACACACACACACACAACCAGTCATTGATGGAGCACAGTTCTACTCTGGCACATGGAGTTGCATGAGTCAGAAGTGACCCCACGACCAATGAGACAGGGATGGGTCCTGACTGCAGGTGTGGCCCATTGTTGCCCATTTCATGAAGAAGATGGCTAGGTGAAAGAAACATGCCAGAGACCGTGAGAGAAAGTTCATCCCTGGAAAAGTCAGGAAAAGTTAGTTGCGTTTTTGCCTTTATTCAAACCAGAAGCAGAATGGGAAGGGGGACATTTGATGTTTGGTATTTGGGAAGTGGAGATTTCCCTAGGATTGACTTCCTGGCATAGTCCCAAAGGGCTCAAAGAGAGAGATGAGACGATCTCAACCCGAATGGCCAATGAGTAGTGAACTCAGAATTAAATTGCCACAACCCACTCCCTAAAGTCAGAAAAGGAACTGGGTCCCAGTGGAAAGCGAGTTATAGCCTCTCTGTGAGCACCTCACCAGGGAGCTTTAGTCCCTCGAGAGGAGTAACATTCTGAGTTGGTGACTCTTCTGGGAATGAATGGAATCATTTTTTAGAGTCTGACTCATTATTGCTTGTTGGAGTGAGGCTATCTTGTACAAGAAGGAACCTATGAGTTAACTTTGCTTTTTTCCCCTTCAGTCATTTTATTGGGAGCTCTTACAGCTTTCATGATATCCCAGAGTTCAATCACACCAAGTAGGGTTGTACAGCTGCCCTCACAATCAGATTCAAAACATTTTCTTTTTTCTTGAACTCCTTGATATCAGCTCCATTGTGTCCTCTCCTTCCTCCACCATACCCCTTAGAAACCCTTATTCTGTTGTTGTTTTTAAGATCATTATATCGGTAGTTCTTATAGCTCTTGTAACAATTCCTCCATCATTTGTCCACATGTTATCATCATGATTTTCTAGACATTTACTTTCCATTGAGCTCTTGGTGTCAGCTCCTCCATCCTCTCCCTCTACCCTTGTGACCCCTTGATAAATTATAAATTATTATTATTTTCATATCTTACATTGACTACTGCCTTCCTTCTCTCGCAGTTTCTGCTGTTCCTCCCCCTAGGGGTGGTTACGTGTGGTTCTCCTGTCCTTCCCTCCTCTCCCCACCTGCTCCCTGCCCTCCTTGTATCGAGACTCAAATTCCTTTTCCTGAGGGGTTTATCTGACCTGGATTCCATGTGTTGTGAGTTCTTATTGGTACCAGTATACAGCTCTGGTCTAGGCTGAAGTGAAAGGCAGGATTGGGTTCAGAATAGTAGTGTGTGTGTGTGTGTGAGTTTAAGCATTAAAGAACCAGAAGAATATTGTGTGTTTCAACAGAGCTATATTGCTCCCTGGCTGAATAGCTTTTTATAAAAAAATTTCTGTAATAGTTTTGCTTTGCCATATTTTACACAATCCACAGAAATCCTAAGCAAGTTCCTTACTTGACTTGTCTCCTCTCCTCAAGTCCCAGGCTTTGCCAGTTGCTGTGGTATCACCACCCAACAATCGGCAACCCAGTCTCTCCAGAGTGTGTCCACTTGGCTTCTTCCCGGAGACCACTGCTTTAGGTCAACCCAGTCCTGTTTCATGTGCTCTGTCACAATAGCCACAAACCAAAGACAGAAGGCCACCTCACAGGTCTCTCTACCCCAGGACACTTTGATTTAGTTCAGGCCCTGTTGACTGTGTGAAAGGCCTGCTTAGTGTTTGCTTAGCACCTCATCTAACAAGTTGCTGTCAAGGTGGACTCCCCAGGCAAAACAAGCGTCTGGTCTCATGTACCTCTCTATCTCTGAGCCTCACACTCCCCCATGTGGTAGCGTCAGCCTCCAGCTGGTGGACGAATAACAAATCCTGGTGTCTTGTCCAATTTCTGCCATGTCCACAGGTAGAAAAGACCTTCAAATTTTTTCTTTTCTGTATGTATTTCACATCTCTTTCTCTCTTACCATCACCGTATCGATGCTGACTCACAATGACCTCCTGTGGATTTCCTAGACAGCAACTGTTTACAGGAATGGAAAGCCCAGCCTTTCTCCCTCAGAGCTGCTGGTGGTATTAAACAACCAACCATGTGATCACAGCCCAACAGCACCGCTTCACCGCCAGGGCTGCACATGTTTCATGTAGGCATGAGGAAACCTTTCTATATGCCCCCAGGGGACTCCTCAAATGCACATTGCTGCCCAGAAGAGGGGGTTTCTGAGCAAGCTGCAGGGTCTGCGAGACAGGAGGCAGAGGGGTGGGAGCAGGCAGACAAGCAGCAGGGGCTGCTCCATCATCTACTTTCTGCACAGGACACAGAGTCATCTTGCTGATGCACACACCTGACTGTATCAGTCAACCCCTGCAGGGAGTCTGCCCACCTTCAAGCTCAGGCCCAAACTGCTGACATGAGCACACACAGGCCTTCGTGCAGTGGCCCGCCCGCCTCTGTAGTCTTTCTGTCTACCACACTGCACTCTTACCGAACACCGATTTGTGCCCATCAGCCACATTCGCCAGGCTGTCACTTACTTCTGAGCCTCTGCAGGTCCTTGTTCTGGAGAAGTTCTGCTTTTTCTGGTCTACTCAGCTCATGGTATGAAGCTTCCCAGAGATCCCATCTTCTCAAGAGACTTCCTTTGCTTCTTGTAGGTGCTCCCATGACCCCTTTGGCTGTTCCTTCCAGTAGCCCAGCTATCCTCAGATGACCTGTGGGTGTTACTGCTACCCTGTCCCAGTTGCCTTGCCTCCTTTCCTGGGCTGCAGGCTCTAGGCAGGACGAGCCTGAAGCTCCATGGAGGAGTTATCAGGCATCATAACTGCTCATATTCTAACAGGTGGCAGTTTGGGTTTGGCATTTGGTCTCATGCCATGTTAGCAAGTGACCTTGGGCAAGTTATTTACCCCTACTGCTTTCTGTTTTCTGGTTGGTGACAGGGAACAATAATAGTAACTTCCTCATAGGATTCTTGGGAAATTTAAGTAAGCTAATTGTGTCTGGAATCGGGCTGGTGCTCAAATAAAGATCTGTGCAATGAATGAGCAGAGTTAAATCTTTCCCTTTGTTCTGAAAATGCCACATGGCCCTCCAATAGGCTGGTCTTGACAGAAGACTGCAAGTCCATCTGCCATTGGTGGCTGAGGACTCTTATAGGAGTGTGCTGGTGGCTCAGATAAGGCCCTGACCAGCCTCCTCTCATGACGCTTCAAATGCCGCCATGGCAGATGTCCTCTTTCAGGCTGATCATCAATCTCTCTTAAGTGGAGGCCAGGCTGATGGAATCATGGGATGCTCCTTCACTTCCTGCTCTGAAAGGCATGGCCTGCCCAATTCATCAAGGTGAAGGCAGTAAATGTTGTTGCATTTCAGAAGTACGTTCTTGATTGGACTTAGATGATGTTGCATTGAGACAAGTGGGTCTAGAAGGGAAGGATGAGTCAGACCAGGGGCAGAAGAGTGAGAGATAGGGGTGCTCATTTTCTGACTGAGGACAGCACATGAAGATGTGGGTAGGGAAATCCTGTGGGGGAAGCCAGCCCTCCACAACTAATCATGGGTCTGGTAGGCTCAATTGTATGGTGTGTGTATATATATGTATGTATATATATACACACATACATACATATATATATATAGTAAAGTCATAGAGAAGTGGGAGAAATGGAAGAGAGAGTAAAATAAAGAAGTCACACACATTTCTTGGAGCATGCTCACCTCTTAGACGGCCATGATCTCACATGCACAGCGGTCAGAGAGGGCAGGGGAGAGAGAGTGGGGAGAGAAGACAGGGGAGCAAGGACCTGGGGAGAGGGAGAGTCTTTATTGTTTGGGGACTTTCATAGGTAGCTATCAGTCATACAAATATAGGAGTTACATACATTACAAGGTGGGTGCGGATCACAGTGAAGTTCCTGGGCTCACAGGTGAGGAAACTTAATACCTGCATTGGGGGAAGACATGAGGGAGGATGGGTGTCTCTGTGGGAGGAGAGAGTCAAAGAATGTCTGTTTCTACAGGGAGACAGAACCAGCCATGTGCTCACATTAAGGCCGCATAGCTGTTGGGGAGAATCTGTGGGAATGACATTTGTTAGTTTCCTACAAAATCCTGGGAGACATTCATGCCCCCTTGAAAGACGCGGGCATTCATTTGGGAGAATCGACATCTTATCACAGAAGTTTAGAGCCAGAAAAGGAATACTAAGCTTCCTTTATTTGAAAAATCTGGAGCTTGGAATTAAAAAAAAAATCTTATCCAGACTCAAGGTTGGTAAGAAGGCGAATATAAATTTAGACCCCCAGGTCCTAAGTTTACACTCTGCAACTCTTTGACCCAGCACTGAACCACTTCTTTTGTAGTTCAGACAGATTCATTTCCTCCTAAAATCATGGAGTGAGAGAATGAAGATTTCACTGGGGGGAAGAGATGGGAATGGCAGGTGTGAATGGTGCCTGGGAGGAGAGGGTGTCAGGGCAGGGAGAGATTCAATGCATAACAGGCAGAAGGGCAGATTTTGTAACTCAGGAGGGATACATTTTTTGTGCTTCTGCCACTTTCACCTTCTTTCCATGTCCAACTCATTCTTCTCGATGCTGGCTTCATCCTGTTTGCTCCCAAAAGGCTATGCTCTGCCCATGTACTATTTCATCACTATTGCCCCCTCCCACTTTGGGATTAATGTTTGCCCATAATTTCTTGATCAGACAACAAGGCCAACTCTTTTTCTCTAAATATGTTGCCCCCTCCTCTCATTCATTCTCTACAGAGCCAAATTTGTCTCTTAAAACACTGGTTTCCATTTTAAAAAATTCTTCTGCTAAGAGATTTTCAACGGGTGAGTCATTAGTCACCGCAAGATTAGCAAAGACTTATGGGTCCTCTTTGATCAATATACTCATTCCTCAATAATTGATCAAGATGTTCTTTCCTGCCCAGCCTAGATGAAGCATTAGAATCCTTTCCAAAAGTTGATCCCTATCAACTGATTGGAATTGGTATGAGAAATAAGGCTTACCTACCTCCTATTCTAAAAGTACCAGAATCATGTCAATGGTTAATACATTCAATGGGCTGACCAAACATTGGAGGTCGAAGTCTACCCAGATAGGCTTCAGAAGAAATACTCACTGGTCTGCTTCCCACTAATTAGCCAAGGAGAGCCTGATGGGACACTATTCTACTCTAATAAACATGGAGTTTCCCTTAGTGAGATTTGACTCCATGGCCTTGGTTTGGCTTAGCTTACAAAATTATTTCTACAAGTTAGGTTTTAGTGTCCTTTTCCCATGGCTATTTCTGACACTAACATTCTAGTATATGCAGGTGCTATTGCCTCAAATGGATCAAAATCCTCTGTTCTTGCTTTTTCATCCCTTAAATATCTCAGTTGTTTACAGAGCTGAAGTTGGTCTGTCTGTGTCCTTGGGTTGATGAGGACATTTTGAAGATACTGGAAACTAAGCTTGAAGGCCACTGACTTACCTTCTTATAAGAGCCAGGCCAGAAGGGAATTCTGAATTCAAGGCAGCAAAAGAAGGTAACAGGTGTGTGGTGCAGGAGCTACACAAGATCAGAAATGGAAAAGCCAGGGATCAGGAGTCAGAAGGATGGGAAGCAAATTGGGACCTAGCAAATGGGTCACACTGAAAGCGATGGAGATGTTTCCTGGAGCCACGAGACCTGCCTTTATACAGGACCATTGCTAGTCATGCACAACCTATTTGTCAGTTGGTCCTATGTGGCTTGTCGTATTTCCAAAAGGCATGCCGCTGGCATTTCATTTCTCAGAGGAGTCCCTCATGGTAAACAAGTCTCAGGGAATTTGTGCTCCAGGACAGGTTAGAAAGACTGGCCTGGCCATATACTTCAAAAAAATTGACCTATGAAAACTTTATGTTTATCTAGTGCTGGGTGCCATCAGGAAACAGCATCCCTAGGAAGAGACTGCATTGTTAGTAGACTAAAGGATCAACGAAAATAAGGGAAACCTTCAATGAGCTGGCTTGACCCAAGGGCCGCAATAAGGGCCACCAAGATCCCAAAGATCGTGAGAATAGCACAAGATCAGGCAGCACTTCATTTTGTTGGACATGGGCCATGATTAGTTGGAGTCAACTTAGCAACATGTATGTAATAGGCATGACTTCAGAGGGACAGCAAAAATGCATCTCGTCGTAATACCAATCTAACCCTATACTGTAATGTCGTATAGACCAAGACATCTCCAGAGTGTAAGTCACTCTCCTCCACCCAGTTTTATATACAAATATTGACTTATTCTCCCTCCCTCACATTACAGGTCTCTCTCACGATGGTTTTAATCTGGTATTTATGTCAGAGTGAGACAGAGCGTGCTCAGTGTGTGCGGTAATAATAAAGCACACCTTTTAAAAAGTGGCAGATGGAAACAAGAAAGACTCCACCCAGGGACTTCTGCAGATTGGAGCCACATGAAACCTTTGTTCCCTCTTGGATCCTGCCAAGCCTGAGAGACAGGCTTCTAGCTGCAGCTGCCTTTGCAAAAATTAACATCATGCTCCTGCCAAGAAAGCAGGTGACAGGCTCAGCAACTCTCCTCCAGTTTGTTTTTCTCCACTGTAGGGGCGCATGCCCCCTAAGTAGGCACTGGCTTGTGTGACCAGTAGGATTGCAGAGCTAAGGCAGGAGATAAAGGTGAGTCAGAGTGGAGAAAGTGGTACCTAGGAGCAGAACAAAGGAGCAGAGAGAGATACCAGGTTCTGGAACCACCGCAGGTCACATTTACTCAAGTTAATGGAAGCAAGTTGACTCATGAAACCCTGGGAACAACTAAGACTGTTTGTAAGCAGATGGTGAATCATCTACTGTGTTAGTCAAGCTACCAGCTAAAATCAGTCGTGTACATTAAAGCCAATTTAAATATTTTGATCATGCACTAATGAGACTGGCCTGTATGATCATGCAGTGGTCATGGCTGAGTTAGTGTATCAAGGGTAATGAGGAACCCAAGGGTGGCCCATTGGGAAACGCCTGTCATTTGTATCCATAGAGTGCTCCCCATGGGTTCCTCATATTGGTGGTATCCTGGGCTGGGTTTGTCCTTCCACGTAGCTCTCAAATCCTCCTCCTTTATTTTCAGGATTATGATGGGAAGATGTATTCTTGGATATACATTCAGTTTGCAATGAACCTTTCATAAAGGTCATAGAATTTAGCATGCTATGGGGACCAAAAAACAAACAAAAAAAACCCCAAATTCACTCCCAGTGAGCCGATTCTGATTCCTCGCGATCCTATAGGATAGGGTAGAACTGCCCCTGGGAGACTGTAACGCTCGCTTGACAGGAGTAGCTCCCGCTTCCCCCTGTGAGGCAGCCAGTGGTTTCTAACTATTAGCAGTCGACGGAGTAGCCCTGGCACCACCAGGGCTCCCTTTCTCTGAGGACCAACGACTGGTCATTACTGTTCCCATGGCTTCTGGACATTTGGGGGTTGGCAATGTTGCATCTATTCTAACGTCCTGGACAGGAATACCAGGTTCCTTCAGGGAGTTCTCCTCTCCCATTAGAGAGACATATTCTGATAAGGCTAAATCAAGGGGTGGGCACTTGATTCCAACCATTGAAAGGCTCCTTCCTTACCCTTTTAACCTTACCCAGAGGGGCTCATGGGATGGGAACAAAGATAACATCCCTTAGTTCCATAAATGTTGCTGTTGTTAGTATCTGTTAACTCTGATTCATGGCGACATCTAACAGAACTAAATCCTGGACCATCCTTCAGTCATCAGTACAACTGAGTTCTTGCTGCAGCCAGTGCACCAGCCATATCATAAAAGTGTCCCTCACTTCCAATACACTTTACCCAACATGATTTGTTTTCAGTGACTGTTGGTTCTTCTGATGACTTCTTCAAAGGAAGCAAGAAGACTTCTCTCTCTCCCCATCCTTGTTTGTAAGGCACATTGCTTTTATTTTCTCCGAGACTAAGCTGCTCCTTCTTCTGGCGGTTTGAAGGACAGTCATTGCTTCCAGCAGTGGCCTCTTGAAAGTAAAGCCAGGGGGTCCCTGATGCCAGAAGGGCCCTTGAGATTTGGTGCGTAGCTTGTTCTCCAGCATGTAGTTTGGTTCTCTGCCTCAGAATCAGTCATTTTCTGCTGCCCCATGTTCTTTTAATATAGCCTCTCTCTTTGGGGTATGTTGGCCAGAGTTGATGTTTGCAGTTTGTAACCAAGTTTGTAATTCATCTGATTCATATATACAACGTTTCTGCTAAAGTTGTTAAAGGGAATGCTAGACTGTATAATGGATACATGGATACTAGTTAAGAAAACAAAGCTCACCATTGAAAGCAAGAAAGATACAGAAACAAAGAAATGGCATTGAAGTATTCCTTCTGATTTGCCTATTGCTTATTTTTAATTCTGTCTCTATTATTTCCACAGGGTACAGTTAGTAGGTCACATAATACTTAAAATCTTATGTCTCCATGAATATTTTTCACACTGACTGGTCTTATAGGAGCAAGAGGGCTAGTAGTATTTTTTTCTTATAATTTTGTTTTCTTATGATGTATGAAGCATATGTGCTTGTCTGTGAAAGTGTATAACACAAGAAAATACTAAAAAAGAAAAATATAATGACACTTCCAAATAAAAGTGATTAGAGGAAATGCATTCAGTGCAGTTTGAATTCTCCCATCAGCACCTTTAATTTTTTCATTACTTGCTTTTGTATTTAGTGCTGTGGTTCTCAATCATCCTCATGCTGCAATCCTTTAATACAGTTCCTCATGTTGTGGTGACCCCCCGCCATAAAATTATTTTTGTTGCTACTTCATAACTGTCATTTTGCTACTGTTATGAATCAGGCCACCCCCGTGAAAGAGTCACTTGACCTCCCTCTCCAAAGAGGTTATGACACAGGTTGAGAACCACTTATTTAGTGCATAAAGTTGAATAATAATTATATTGGTCGCCTTTCCTTGAAGGCAGATATATATGACCCTATCATATTGTACTTCATGATGGATTTATCAAGAGCCTTTCTGACAATGAATACCACACTATTCCTTTCGTGTTGTTCCAAGCATCATAAATCTTATGATTTTCTCATACACATTGACCAATGCCAGTGCCTTTCAGATCACTAATGTCTGGGAGTTCAATTTTCATGCACTGCATTTCATTTTTGAGCACTTCCATTTTCCTAAATTCATACTTCACACATCCCAATTTCTAATCATTAGAAGATTTTTGCTGCTGTTTCTCTTTACCTTGAGTCATGTCCCATGAGCAAATGAAGCCCCCACAGGCTCCACTCCCAGACTTTACAGACTCATGTCACTGTGGTTGACTCCCCTACAAGAAATCATCTCCTCTTCAGTCACCTCGAGAGTCCCCAACCTTCAGCAGGGTCTCCGACAATGTTCTGTTTCCTTTGCCTAGGCTTTCAGTATTTGAAAATGCATCAAAGCTGTGCATAAGGTTTTCAGCGCCTTCTTCCTCTGAAGTGGGATGCTGGATCCTACTTTGTTGTCTGTTCTTAGTCTGAAAGCTCTACTGAAAGCTATTCATTTGCCAGGGGTGACCCTGCTGGCATTTGGAATACCAGTGACATAACTTCCAGCATCACAGCAACACACAAGCTACCACAGTACACCAAACTGACAGACAAGTGGTGACCAAAAACAAGGCTTCAGGAATTGATGGAATACCCATTGAACAGCTTCAGGAAGCCGAAAAAGCACAGCAGGACTCATTCGTCTGTGCCAAGATATTTGGGAGACTGCTCCTTGGGCAACTGACTGGAAGAGAATCAGGTTTGTGCCCATTCCAATGAAAAGTGACCTCACAGAATGCCCAAAATATAGAAAAAGTTCATTGATATGGAACACAAGCAAAATGTTGCTGAAGATCATCCAAAAACAGTTGTAGCAGTACATTGACAGGGAACTGCCAGAATTTCATGCCAGATTCAGAAGAGATCATGGAGCAAGGGATATCATTGTTGATGCCAGCTGCATCTGGCTCAAAGCAGAGAATACCAGAAAGATGTTTACTTGTATTTCACTGACTACTCCAAGGCATTTGACTGAACAAATCGTCAGAAAAGCTGGATTCTATAAAGAAGAGTGTAGCTGAAAGTGAAGAAGACTTGAAACACTTGCTAATGAACATTGTACTGAAGGATTGTAACCTTCAAACAAATGTAAGGAAGACCAACATCCTGACAACTGGACTGAAAAGAAAATGCTGATAAATGGAGGGAAGAGTGAATTTGTCAAGGACTTCTTTCTTGAATCTGCAAATAGTGGTCATGGAGGCATCAATCAAGGGAATGAACGATGAATTGTATTGGGTCAATCTGCTGCTCAGGATAGCAGATGGAAAAGAAAGAATGTTGCTTTAAAGACTAAGGTGTTTTTGAATGAGGCCATGACATTTTCAGTCACCTCATATGCAGGTGAAAGTTGGGCAGTAAATAAGAAAGATTGAAGAAGAATTGATGCATTTGAATTGTGGTGAAGAAATTAAAAGACCGTGGACTGTCAAAAGGACAAAACCATCTGTATTGCAGTACAAATAGCCAGGTGCTACTTGGAAGGAAGACTGAAGATTCAGTCCTTTGGACATGTTGTCAGGAGAGACCGGTCCTTGGAAAAGGGTATCATTCTTGGTAGAGGGGTCAAAGAAAAAGGAGACCCTCAACAAGATGGATTGACACCGTACCTGCAACTATGGGCTCAAAATGACAATTGTGAAGATGTTACAGGACTCAATGGTGTTTTGTTCTGTTGTGCATGGAATAGCTGTGTCAGAGCCAACTCAACAGCACCTACCAACAACAACAGGTTGCTGAATGAAAGATGCTATCAATTGTTGGATGTTCAAGATTATTATTGTATGGATCTCTAAGAAAGAAGAAAAGTTGCTTTTTTTTGCATACTATCCCACCTTTAGAGCTCTTGAGGGAAAAATACCACCTTGCATTTGGAAATAATGAACTTTGGTTAACTAAATGTATGGAGCCTTAACTACATAATAGGTTTTGTTCTAAATATTTAACATCTATTAATTCATGAAGTAGTATGCTGAATGAATACAACCAATATCCATAATTAGCCAAACAGATGTATGAGGCCTAACATAAAATTAAAATGGGTTTATTGAATGTTTTGCATAAACTCATCAATTAATGTTTTAATGAAAGCAAAAATTAAAATGGTGTGAAACTTTGCTATAATTTTTTTAACGACTTCAGTTTCTAAAATATTACCTTGTTCTGCCCTCTAAAATTTATTCTTAGGTTTAGTTCAAACTCTTTAATTAAAAATAATATTATTGCTTTGAATCTTTGTGCTATAAATCTTAAAAGCTCTTGAGCCAAAAAGCAATAAGTATTTCACTTAATTCCTTATCCATATCCTTTATTGTATAAATATCAAAACCATATCACTCAGCTTTTCTCTAAAGATATTCTGTAGAAGGCTGATGTGGGTGTATGCTGCTATAACCTGAATAAATTCTAGGACTCATTTCAACATGATGAACTCATTTCAACTCAGTCTCAACATGATGAACATCTGAAAAATCACAGTTCATTAGCTAAGTTATCACTATCTTGCCCTTCTGTATACTTCTGTATACTGTATACTTCTCAGGGAAGTTAAAGAATATTCACAACTCATAGCCTCATTTCTTAAATTTCTATTTTATTTATTATTCCCATCCTATCCTTATATCCAAAGTTTCCTGAAGAACCATTTTTCCTTTTTTTGGTGATATGATTCTTAACTCCTCACCAAACTCTCCAAGGTACTCCTACTGTCCCATCTAAGGGCTTCATTTTCTTTCCCTTTCATCTCCTATTTCCATCATTTTAAATTCCTTTAAAAAAAGCTCAGCCAGGTCTCTTGACAACCCCTCTTTCTAGATAGCCTGGTTCTTCTGCCCTGCCCTAGTTGGGCAGGTCTAGTCAGAATCAAGAAACAAATATCAAATTGAGGAAGACATACTGAACAAACTATGTTAGAAGTCTCCATAGTGGTTGAAGGTAAAAGCATAAGAGCAGTAAATTAGCTTATATGTTAATATTTTAATGTTCCATGACCATTTATATTGATGCACATTAGGTACTGCTTAAAAGTTTATAGTCCATGACAGGTGTATGAAGTGCTAATAAAATTGTTAAATAAATAAATTATATAATTTCCCCCAAAAGGTGTATAACCATCTTAGTATTATTGCAGGCTCTGAGAAGTCTTGTAATGAAGAATCCAGTTTTTCTTTGTTTCATCTGGTATTTCTCTACCTTCCTAAAAATAGATCCTCTTACATGGGGGTAGGGGTTTAACAAGACATTGTTGTTGATTTCATTTATTGAGATGGGCTATATAAATATATACTGTGTGCTTCTCTAAAAACAAACCAACAAAATCCCTCCAAATTCCTTACTTCTCAAGCCTACTTAGTGGTAAGAATTTCTGAAAAGAAGGAGGAGGAGGAGGAGGAAAAAGAGAGGAAAAGGAAATAAAAGGAGGGAACTGAAATGAACTTGGTGTCTTTAATAACAAATAAGTTCATCTTTTTTTAAAAAAAAATGCAGGGAGATGCTTTTCTTCTTGCCTTCTCCCTAACCTTACATAAGAAGCCATGGGATACAATTTGGGTAAAGTGACCTTGAATTATAAAAGATACAATAGATAGCTAAAGGTTCACTTGTGACACACATATAATTGGGTTGGATAAACATTTCAGGGAGAATAGTAATCATTTGAATATGCTCTAAACTTTTACATCATATGGAAAGGGGTGTCAATAAATAACCAGAATAGCCAGCAACAGAGTCTGCTTGATCAGTATTTATAACTGTTGTACAACTGGCTGAACAACAGTTGTGTCTGAATTTGATTTTGCCAATCTGTCTTGTATGGACTACTCCCTGGGTCTCTTTTTGCCTGTCTATCTTGGAGAGCAGCCAGTCCCTAGAAGTGATATTGGGTATTAGTTAGTCTATTAGCTGCTACAAAACTTAATGTCTAAGGTGTGGGAGGTATGAACAGAGTGGTAGATTGATGTGCCAACAGCTAGAGGTAATGTGTATCTTTTCATACAAGATCATCTGGAAAAGACTGAGAAATATCACCTGAAGCCACATGCACTCACATATGCAGCTAACACTTTGCAGAGATTTGGGAATAGGGGCAACAACTGAAGGAGAATTTGCAAACTGGTGGAATTTTAACTGATGGACCGAATGCCATTATGACTCTCTGAACTAAGTAAGGTATGAGAAATTCATTATTAACCCAAACAAAGGCAATTGAAAAGGAGACTTTAGGAATGTAACAGGCATATTTGAATAGTATAGTCATCTCTTTTTAATCATTTTATTGGGGGGCTGTTACAAATCTTATAATAATCCATCATTCAGTGGTATTAAGCACACTGGTACATATGTTGCCATCAACATTTCAAAAATAATTTCTTTCTACTTGAACCCTTGGTATCGGCTCCCTTCCCACCCTTGTGAAACTTTGATCAATTATATATTGTTGTTGTTCTTTCATGCCTTACACTGTCCGTTGCCTCCCTTCACCCACATTTCTGTTATTTGCCTCCCTGAGAAGGAGCTATGGATCCAACCTTGTGATGGGTTCCCCGTTGCTCCCTTTCTGGCCCCCTGTCCTCACCAGCTCCTACTTTCATGATATCACTACTCCCATCACAGTTCTCCATGGCTTTATGTCCTGAATTCTATATGTTGAGAGCTTTTATCTATACCAATGTGTATCCTCCAGTCTAGCAAGATTTTTAGAGTAGAATTGGATCATGGAAGTGGGGTGGGTGGGTAGGAAGTATTCAGGAACTAGAGGAATGATGCCTGTTTCAGTGGTGCTATACCGCAGCTAGTTTGAATCATCCCTTCCTTGTAACCTTAGAACAGGAATCTTTATTGTCTACTAATGTTCATTCTTTGGAGCAATACTAGAGACCATAATTCTAAGTTGTTTCATTGCTTGGCCTTTCTAATTTTTAATGACTTGCTACAAGTCAAAACAGATGACTGCATTTACTTTTACATTTTCATCTGAAATATTTCAGGGAGATTGTTGGACATCTTAATGAAAGATTCATCCAAAATGTTTTAAAGCTTATTGGAAAGTTGGAAATAATTTATATGTCAAAAAAGGATTAATGTATTATGTCATACCCATGTATGGTGATCATTAGTGCTGCCGCCAATAATATTCCCAGGTCTCCTCCTGGGGGGAACAATAGAATTGTATGTGAATGAATCTACTGGTTGTGTAAGATACAGCAAAAATAAGCAATTTAATGAGTAAACAAGGGTTCCTGGGGTGGGGGTGGGGAATCAAAGGGAGCTGATATCAAGGAGTTCAAGGACAAAGAAAATGTTTTGAAACTGATTGTGATAGCAATTGTACAATACTACTTGATGTGATTGAATAAAGGAATGTTATGATATCTGTAAAAGCTCCCAATACAATGATTTAAAAATAAAGACAAATTTGTTGTTTCATGCCACTGAGATTTTAGAATTGTTTCTTACTCCAGCTTAACCCAGTCTATTCTGCCTGTTCTACTTGGTAATGAAACACGAAAGGTACCATTAAACTCATAAGTTAAAAATAATCGATGATAAAAAATATACAGATAATATGGCAAAGTGGAAAATGGCAAATTTTTACAAAATATTGTTGGATCATTGCAAGATATAGAGGAAATGGGGGCAGAGAGGTTGTGTTTCCCTGGGTAGATTAGCTCTTTGAATATTGAAGTTGAAAAAAAAAAAAAGAAGAAAGGGAAGAGAAATCCATTACGAAAGTGTCCTTGCAAGTGGAGACCAAAGGTTTTATTTTGTGTTGGTTTGTCAGCCCTATAGAGATGGACATGTGCAAAGCAAGTCAATATTCCTTTTCCTTTGGGACAAGAGGGAACCATACCTTCCTTCTGGGTTTAGAACCGAACATTGTATCTCTGCTCCAGGAGAGGAGAAAGCCTGAGGCTTTCTGGCATGGAGAGATAAGCTCACTTAGCCTTAGAGAAGCCAGCTGGTGTGGAGACATGAGCCACCTGGGACAGGGACTCTGAGACCCAATCTAAACACGTGACTGAGAATAGCCACTTGGTCTAGGTCAAGACTTACCTTGTGGCTTGGAGAAAAGAACTAGAAAAGGAGTATGTTCTTCTCTGTTGCTGCAGTTGGTGTTTAAGCATGAGGCAACAGCAGAGTCGCTCCACTGGAGGCGAGCCCCACCCCCCAAACTGGAGGGCCCCCAGCAACAATTGTGGTTTCTTCTCTGACAACGGATTGACACGGGGGCTGCAACAATGAGTTCAACTGTGAGTATGGTGCAGAACCGGTCTTTCATTCTGTTGTGTGTCGGCTGGCTATGGGTGGGAACACGTGCAATGGCGCCCGACAACAATGACAACAGTGACAATAACAACAAAGAAATGCAGGCGACACTCAGCCTCCAGGCCCCGGTGTGTGCGCTCGGCTGTCTCTTGCTCAGCTCTTCTCGGGTCCTGTGGCATGCTGCCACGATGACAAGGCAGGGCCGAGTAAGTGTATAATTGGAGCACTCCGTCCTCTCTCACTTTTGTACCTCCCAGAAGACAAACGAGGATGAGAGGAAAGAAATGCTCGAAACGGGAAGCTTTTCTCTGGGAATAAAAGGACCCCAGGGGTGAGAGAGAAGATAATTTTCTGGGAAGGTTGCAATTAATAGTGTCAAATTTAACCTCTGCTACAAGATGAGACCGACTGTCTGCACTAAGACGTTACCTAAGACCTAAAAGCTTTGTTCCCAGGTGGGGAAGTTAGCGGCTTATGGCATCTAATGCCTGAAACTCAGCCGACCTTGGGCGTGTTCCTTCGAAAGCAGCCTGCCATCAACACCAAAATGAAACAAGGGCCTTCAGTCCGTCT
Source organism: Nesogale talazaci (assembly GCA_004026705.1). Classification (NCBI taxonomy): domain Eukaryota; kingdom Metazoa; phylum Chordata; class Mammalia; order Afrosoricida; family Tenrecidae; genus Nesogale; species Nesogale talazaci. The sequence goes on along the minus strand of PVJH01000294.1, from coordinate 255,346 downwards.
TCCAGCTGTGGAAGTGGCTCTTTGAGGGGGATGGCCTCCCAGGGAACCAAGGGCAAAACCACGGAGCAAATTCTACTTCAGGTAAACATGAAGAAAATGTGAAAGCGTTATTTCGAGTCAGGGGTTGAGCACCAGTATGCTAAGTACAAGTTAAGTATGTGTCTGAGTAAAATGTGAATGTCACTGGGGAACATGGGGGCTCCCTTAATATATATGTGTGTGGGCATGGCCATCTCAGAGAACATTAGCAGTAGCGCCCGTGACATATGTAAAAGGGTGGGATTGGAGATCCACATTTTTGTCGTGTTTTTTTCCTTCCTGAAAGCCAAATGACATTTTTTTTTCAAGCCTCTATTCTGTGAGCAAAAGGGGAAGGGAGATACATCACCCTTAAGTGCTTGGGAGAGGAATTATGGAGAAAGGCTACCCACTTAACTCCTCTGCAGCTCTATGGAAGATTACAGGGTTTAGACTATTTCTGGCCACATCCGAGTGTCTGTGAAAAGTGGAAGTAAGCTCATTAAGTAGAATGGGTGTTTATGCATTTTGTAATTTGCCTTGAGTCAGGCAGTCTAGACACTCCCTTGGGAAATGTAAGGAATGTGGTGCATTGCTATGACCTTCAGGAGAGTTGTGAAATGGGGAAGGCCAAGACCTTTGGGGAGCGCCTAAAGAGAAGGCCCTCCGGAGTAAGGCGTCCTGGGAGTGCAGAAGTTAAAAGTCGGCAGTGTGAACCCCCGAACCGCTCCTGAGACAAGGACGTGGCAGTCTGCTGTGTAAAGCACGATCCTACAGGGCAGTTCGACTCTGTCCTTTAGTGACCCTTAGACATTCAATTGGGCTCAAGGCGGTGGGTTTAGCCCTTGGTTTGGACACTGAAATAAAAAGAAGCCCCACCCCCGGTCTTGGGTCGGAGAGTCACCATCAGCCAATGAAAGCGCAAAGACCTCTGCTAGGGCTGCGCACCAGCCACGTCTGAGACTGACCTTCAGATAGTAAGTTCCTGTCTCTGTGCCTCAGTCCCTTCACGCGTAAAGCAGTGACGGTCACACCAACCTGAATAGCTGCATTGATTAAGGATTGCCTATGTGCCAGACACCGTAATCAGCCGTAATCCATTGACTCTGTTTGGCAATCCCCACTCCTGCGCCAAAACAAAGAAAACCCCAACTCACTGTCATATGGTCGGTGCCAACTCATAGCGCCTTAGGTAGTATTAGTATATTTTATTGCTTCTAAAATGTTTCATTTTCCATATTACAAATGTTCTCTTTGATCCAGATACAACTGACAATTTATTTTTATTTTATTATTATTATCTTTTGGGGGGCCATCACTGCCTCTGGTGGTCGTGGGAGCTACCCAGCGCTGCTCTTGAGAGGCGCCGCTGGATTTGAACCGCCAAGCTCGGGGGCCGCGGCCCCGCACGCAACCGCTTACGCCACCGGGGCTCAGCCAATTTATTTAAAAGCATCTTAAAAGCATAACTTTTAATTCCTCTAAAACTCACTGAATGAAGTCAATTCTGACTCAGTCATGAGCTTACGTGGCAGAGTTACAGTGTCGCTGTGGGTTTCTGGGACTTGATGGTCACAGAGTTGGGAGCCTTGTTCTCCTTGGAGGGTTCGAATTGCTCGCCTTGTGGTCCCCTCTGCCGCCAGAGCTTGATGAAGTCTCAGATATAATCTCGAAACCGAGCCAGAGGTGAAGCGGTGGCAGAGCAGAGTTAAGCAATTTGCCTAATTTCAATCACACGGAAAGCCGTATTTGAATCCAGGCTGCTTCTAGGGGTGACTTTCTCATAGAAGTCCTACTTTTGAATTCTGTGGTTTCATTTTCTATGTGTGTGGCATCACTACCCTCTGGTGGTGGGAGTGGGAGACCCAGCCTTGCTCCTGGAGACCTGCTGCTGGATTTGAACCGTCAACCCTGTGGGCTGCTGTTCCGCACACAACCACTGCGCCACCGGAGCTCAGCCCTGTGGTTTCATTTTTACATCTGTGAAGTAGTGACGATAGCAACTGCTTGAAAGGGCTGTAGTGGACATAAAGTATAAGTTCACACACCTAAATGTTTCAAATATTGTCAAAGATATTGTCAAATATTTTCACACACAAATCAACAGCTTTCGATGAAAGTAAAGGAATTAAGTGTAATATATACATATGTATGTATATATACACATGCATATATAACTTATGGGGAACTCTTATAGCTCTTATAGAAGTCCATACATCAATTATATCAAGCACATTTGTACATATGTTGTCATCATCACTGTCATACATTTTCTATTTGAGCCCTGGTATCAGCTCCTCTTTTTTTTTCTCTCCCACCCCCACCATTGACTCTTTAAAATATATTTAAGTTTTAAAAAATGTCAACTTTAAATTAGAAAACTGGTACTGAGTCCTGACCCTGATACTTCAGAGCGTAAGTGTCCCTTCGGGTTCTTATGGTATCTACCGCCAACTCAATGTAGAAAAAAAATAACTTGACATCTTGACTGCAAAGAGCATTCATTCCTTCTGCCGAAAAGACTCCTTTTATACATGATACCAAAAGTTCAAGGGAAAAACAGACAAAACGAATGTCATCAAGATGAAGTTCTCATTCTTACTCAGTGCAGCAGTGGTTACAGATTTTGCAGCTAACCTCAAGGGCAGCGGTTTGAAACCCTGAGCAGCTCCTCAGGGTGAAGATGAGGCTTTCTGATTTTGCAAAGATGTACAGTCTTCGGAACCCACCACAGCAGTTCTACTTTGTCCTACAGAGTTCTTGCAAGTTGGAATCGACAGGGTGGCAGTGAGTTTGGATTTGAGTTTGAACACGACTCAGCCAGTGGGAATACTGAGGTCTTCTTCATACATGCTACCATAGAGAGGGAGCTGGAAAACCAGATGCTGAGCGAAGTAAGCCAAAAAGGACAAATATCATACGACCCCACTAATATAAAAAGACAAGACAAGAAGCATGTATACAGGGAACAAAGTTTTATTAGTGGTTACAAGGGATGAGTAGGGATAGGAGGAAAGGCAGGGTGAACAGTGAAGTAAGTATCCAACTTATTAAGGGTAGGGAAGCAGGGACAATTATTGAAATTACTGCCATTGTACATACATGTGTAAAATACCGAATTGGCAAAAGTTGGTTGTATATGAACATTAGAAACAAAAAGAAAGAAAGAAAGAAAGAAAGAAAGAAAGAAAGAAAGAAAGAAAGAAAGAAAGAAAACAGCCCAGGTTGTCTGTGCCTGATTAAAAACTTCACGGGATGTGATTTGTTGGTTTGGAAATTAGGGTCAGGTTTCATGAGACATTTTAGTTAATGGGCCTAGGAACAAGGTTAGTGTCTCTGTTAGCCCATTAGTTTGAGGAGTAATGCCTGGAAGCTCAAACGGTTGCAAAAAGCCATCCAAAGTACAAGTATTGGCTTCAATTCATCTGGAACAAGAGAGGCCAAAGGAGAGTCCAGAAGAGGAGGGGGATATGGAGTATGTTGTTTCCCTAAATAGCAGCCTCCTTTGCCATGAGACCAGAAGAACTCCCTGGTTCTTGGTTACCATGATGGACATCTGGATCAAAATTTTCATAGAAGAATTCTGATCAAAAACGGGAAATGCAGAACAGAATCTCAAATTCTCCTGCAATTTCTGTCTTCCTGGAACCAAAAATGTAGGATGGATCCTCCAAATGATTGCTCTGAGATCACCTTTAAACCTTTTCTTAAGATCACCTTTAAATCTTAAACTGAAAATCCCCCCGCCTCCCCGAATGCTTTTTAAAAATGCAATCACTTAGCTTCACTATAAAATCTGTTTGCCCTGACGAATAGGCTCTTTTCAGAACCATCTTGATGGGATCAAAGTGACAACAGCAACTGAAAGATGAGTTAGTAACCATAGGATGGTCCATGTGTGTGAAGGGGAGACACAACTCAGAAAAGGACCTTGGGACGGTGGCACAGTTTGAAGAACATTCTCCATATGAGTGCATGGTGCCTGGAAGTGTCCTCAACAACAAGACAATTATATAGAAATAGATTGTAAGATGCTGTGCAGGAAAGGACTTTGGCAATTGGTCAAAACATTTGGAAATCATATAACTGATCAGGTTATATATTCAGAATATATCAAGAACTCCTCCAACTTGGCAACCAAAGGGCCAGCAACACAGTTTAAAAATGAGCAAAGGACTTGAACAGACATCTCACCAGTGAATATAAACATGATCAATAAACACAGAAACAGATTGTCCATCTTGTTAGACATCAAAAAGCAAGCAAACCAACCAACCATGATCATCCTGTGTGTCCCTCAAGGAGGTCTGTCAGGATGGCCTTTTTGTAATCCTGGAACACAGGTGGCATACCTTCAGAGTCTCCCAGGTCATCAGAGACGGAGTCGAGCAGACGGAAGGATCTGAAGATGGTGAAGAACCTGGCCCCATTTCATTCTCTTCTCTACGAGGTCACCAGGAGTTGGAGCCAACGCAGTGGCAACTCACAAGACTAAAGGCAACACATTCATTTCTCAAAGTACGCAATACCATAGAAAGTATATTCAATACTTTGAGAAGCAAACGTATCACTGTATGTTCTTGTGAGAAACCCAGGTAGAAATTGAAAGGAGTCGGGAGTCTCTGGGGCATGGCCAACAGGAAAGTGAGTGAAGGGACACATTGGACAGTGTATGATATGAAATAGCAATTTGTAAATTATTAAAGGTTCATGGGGAAGAAGGAGAAAGGGAAAAATGGGGAGGTGGAACTGGGAGTTTAAGTGGAGGGAGGATATTTTGAGAATGCTGATGACAACATGAGATCTGCATACAATTGATGTATGTGTGGATTGTGAGGGGAGGTATGAGTATCCAATAAAATGATTCATTTTTTAAAAAGGGGGGGAGGGGAAAGAGGAGCTTTTTTTTAAAAGAGGAGCTTATACCAAGGGCTCAAGTAGAAAATGTATGTGGCAACATGTGTGCAAATGTACTTGATATAGATGATGTACTGAATGTTATAATAGCTGTAAGAGCCCCCAATAAAATTATTTTTTAAAAAAAGGAGGCAAGAGAAAATGATGGACTGATCTCTGGTGTCTAACACAGGAAGGGAGGGAGGAAGTTGAGTTTCTACCCCCAAGAATTTAACATGGAGGAAATCCATGCTGGGTTGCAGACTTTCCTTAAAGCATTTCTAAATGCCATTTTAGTAAGTTCCATTAGGGCCTTTCCCTGTCTCCCTTCTCCCATGTCCCCCTCCCCACCTTAACTATCAATCCTGGTTTTTTTCTATCCAGAATTTTTATTCCACCTATTTCGTCTAGATTGACATGCAGAGACAATAAGAAGCACAAAATCAAGGCAGAGCAAAACAAAACAAAGCAAAACGCCATACAAATATGCCCAAAAAAGAGAAAAGCCTATGAATAGTTTCAGGCTTATTTGTTGACCTTCAGTACTTCCCGTGAAGTCTTACGGACTGCCAAACCCCAGCCGCAAAGTTAACTTTTGGTATTCCTTGGGGGGTTCGTTGCTTTGCTCCCCTTGCTGCTCTGTTACATGCCTTTGGTGTTTTTCCCTGGTATGATGGGGTCAGACTGGCCACATGTCCCACACTGTGCCTCCAGTGTTATCCCTGGTAGCGATACATGTCAGTGAGGAATGTCTTGTTTTTTGATGGGGCTGGCCCTATGGTTCTCTCTGTGCATTGTCTGCTCTGAACACGAATGTTGTCCTCGGATCCTTCCCTCTTATTTGCGCCTATGTGCTCTTATCAGACACTCCTCTCTCCCTGAGCTGTAGCTTCAGTGCTGTCCTTTGTAGTGCGTTCTTCTGGGGGATCGGGGGTCCATGTACTTGGGATTGGGTCTAGCCTATTGTTTCCCTCTGGACTTTGCATTCATGGCTTGGTATGCTGGATGGAAGCCTGGTCCCTCTCTCCCTCTCCTGAGGAGATATAAACAGCACCCTCTCCTTGGGTGGGTTAGTGCTCTGTTCCCCCACTATTCATGTCCTTTTTCTCTCCTCCTTTTTAGTTAGCTGCCATATGCATCCCTGGATTAAGTCTGGCCCCTGCCATAGTAACTGGACCTCACCCCAGGAATAAATGTATATAGTAGCTTTTCCCCTATGCCCCCTTTGCATTTTTTTAAGCTTACCTCAGCAGACTCATGTTGTACTTGCCCTTTTATGCTTGGCTTGCTTCACTTAGCATAATATTCTCCTGTTTTTCCCATGTGGCGATGGGCTTCATTTGTTCATCACTGCCTTTTAGGGAATGCGTAGTGTTCCATTGTATGTTTGTACCCCAGCTTTTAAATCCATTCATCCTTTGATGGACATTTAGTTGTCTCTAACTGCTTGCAATTGTGAACTGTCTGTGATGAACACTGGTTGGAGCAAATGTCTTGTCATGGTCTGTTTCTTGCCTGTTGGGTGTATGCCCAGTAGAGGGACTGCTTGGTCACTGGTAGCTCGACTTGCATCTGTTTTAGATAGCACCAACTCGATTTCCAAAATGAAATCACCAGCAGTGGACAGAGTTTCTATCTCATCACAGCCCCTCCAACACCTGCTACTTTCTGATTTTTTGGAGTAGGGCTGTCTTTCAGGGTGTTGAGTAGTATCTCCTCGTGGTTTTAATTTGCATTTCTCTACCGGCTAATGATCGGGAACATTTTCTCAGATGTTTATTGGCCATTCAAGGCAGCCGTTTCTTAACTCGCCCTCATCTAGTCTTCTATACATTTCTGAAGGTACAGACTGTTCCACAAAGCACTCTTCACTTTTTGATTCAGACCATGTCAGAACAGCGGTTTGGTCATCCTTAAGGGACTCAAATCATGTTCCTCTGAAATGCCCTGTGTATGTGGAGAAACAAAAATGAAGCCTGAGGGGGCAAGAGAAGGCTGCAGAGTGGGTGACAAACAAAATTTTCAGAGGGCAGCCCCAGCCCCTGCCAAAGAATGAACCAGTGCGTTGTCGTGATGGAACAAAGTTCCCCTGTACAACTTTCCTGGTCTTGCTCATCAATGCCATTTTCAGTGTTCTTAAAACTTCTTCCTAATACAATCTAGTGATCATGCATCCTACGTCCTTTGAGAAAAATCAGTCAAGGCAACCCATATTTTCTTAAGAACACAGTGGTGTAACCTGAGCTGACCTCACCACATGGAATTTAACTTGCCCGGCAGAGCCGAAACCACTGTTTTGAACAGATCTGTGGGTTTTCTGTTGTTTTTTTGAAGGCACTCTAAAAGAGTGCAACATGTTTACCATTGAGAGAAATTGACCACGGACCAGATGGACATGTTTAAGCACATATTCCATGGAATAAACCCATACATGCATGAACTGCAAACTTTAGCAATATTTTTGCTATAGCTTTATGTATGCTCCTTCTATGTATGTAGACAGGCACATATAACATACATCTTCAGCCCGAATGCTATGCAATACAGTCTTTCTTGAAATTTTATATTCCACCCACAATAAAACATGAATATTTTACACATCAAGTAAATTATATAAGTTAATGATAAAGTGTGGCTTTATAAATTTCATACTACTTGGCAGTATTTTAAGGATAAATTATAGTTTACTTACCCGAATCCCTAATTTTGGACATTCACATTGTTTGCTGGTTTTTATTGTTGTAAATAATGTTAAGGCACACATCCCTCCTTTTTTAAAGGAACCCTGGTGGCACTGTCAGATCACGGTGTACTTCAAACCACAAGATGGGCAGTTCAGATCCACCAGGTACTCCATGGGAGACAGTTGAGGTTATCTGCTTCTGAAGAGATTGACCACCTGGAATCCCTGAATAGGGCTGTTACCAACTCAATGGCAGTGGGTTTAGTTTGGGCTGCTTTTATTCTTATTCAGACCTACAGTTTTAAGCATTTATCCACAATAAAGAAGTTATATTGCCCTTTTCTCTCGATGTAAATCACACATGCTGATGGGCAAAATAATATCAATGAAGTAAAACACAAAAAGTAAAAGTGACCTGACATTCACTTTTCTGAAGGAACAACTATAACAGTTCTCTGATGGCCCTATCATGTAGGCTCTTTATGGATAGACATATCCATAAACGTATTCACACACAGCACACACAAACACATATCCTCTTGAAAGAGGACTTAAGGGAGCATGTTTCATGGGCTTGGTGATATATACTTTTCTGTTTCTTAATAATACATAATGAAAAGTCCCCCAGGCCAAGTAGTATAGATCATTAATTTTTAATGTTTGCATTCTATCCCACTGTGAAGATTATAATAATTCATTCAAATACTCTTTTATTAATGGACTTTTGATTTGCTACCAGCGCTTTGTCATTAGACCGTTGCTGCGCAGATCATCCTTGAACCTTTTTTCACATGCACAGCAATAGAGAGAGGGACTTTTATTTTGATGGTGTGGATTCCCAGGAGCGGGGGGGGGCTGGGTTGCATTGTGTGTGCATTTAAATTTTTAATGGAGTGCGTGAATTGCTTTTCCACGCTTCCAACAGTGATGTATGAATTTGCCCTTTCCTTGCCTCCCATCTCAACTCGTAATAGATGCTATTACACTTTTATTTTTGCCACTTTGATGAGTATCATCATGACGATTTAAATTTCCATTATTTTTCTATTGGGGGAGGCTGGGTGTTTGATCATGCTTATTCTATCAGTGACCTATTCTATCTGGTTGATTGTCTCTATCTTATTGTATTACGAAATTGATTTTGGAAAGTTACATAATATATTCTATACATATATAGTCATACTTTCCCACTTGGAGTTGCTATGTGTCAAAGTCAAGTAAATGATACCCAGCACCATCGACAACAAAGCCTTCTCCAACACATCAAGGAACAGGCAATTTCAACATAGAATTTCCAAGGAGGGAAGAATCTGCATGTGAAGACTCTGCCTCGGCTGTTTCTTTGGTCTTTACTTTCATAAGGAGAATCCACAAGGCCACAGCTCTTAAGTCTGTGCTGGTCTCTCCAGGACTTTAGTCTTTCAGTTTTATTGTGACATGACAATAGAGAGATTATGAATTCAGTGCCCAAGAAGGCAAAGAAGTAGAAAGTTAAAAAAAAACATAAAATGTGTATGAACATGCTTCTACAGAAGTAGCACACGTGTTATACTTTGTGTGCAGCCCACCCCGTCCTGAGCAGGATTTCCCTGAACATGCCACATCTGCCACTTGCCGTTGCCATTCTGGAACTCATCAGGGCAGACCCAGCTCAGTTTCTGAGATCAGATGAGTCTTCAGAGGGTGATCATAGACAAAGTAGCTCCCCCCACCCCCCGCAACATTGCTGAATTCAATTTCATTTTTCTTTCTTAAAGAATTACTGTCAAGACCTTCAGCGGGGTACCTGTGGAGCCAGAGTGCGGCTTCTCAGCTGCAGACTCTCACCACTTTACTCTCACGAATCTCAGGCGGCCCCTTTCCGGGGAGGATTTTTGCCATACTGTGCAAACTCGTTCCAGCCCCGTTAAAACCCTTGCCAGAGTGCCAGTGCCAATCCAGCAAATGCCAGCGTCCACTCTCTTCCTCTGGCGAGGTCACCACGCAGTCTTGCCTGTTGGCCCACCATCCGGCGCTCTGCGGGAGAGGCTTCTACTCCTGCAAAGACTTCTGAGCGGTCTCAGAAACCGGCAGGTGCGCTTCTCCCCTGTCGTGAGTCAGAATCACCTCCATGACCACCCGGGAGCCAGCTGTCCCGCACTCTGACTCTGCTAACAGCCCTGAAGCTGTGGGTCCGGTAGGAGAGTCATAGGGTCCCACATGCCTTACTAGGACGAGACAGATGTGACTTGCTGCCTGAGGGCTCTGGAGGCCATGGTCATGCGTGTCAGCACTCACACCCACACCATGCTGTGGCCTGGCTTTATGTGGGACCAGTACCGAGGAACCTGGGCCATGGACACTGGCTCTGCTCAGGTGCATCCCTGTTGGCTGGGATAGTCTCGCACTGTCCTCTGGCCAGTCCTCTGCCAGTCCCCGTCACTATGTGTTGACGTACTTTGGAGCTCAGGCCCAGACTCGGGTTGTCCCAGGACAAGTCCAATGCAGTTTCAAGTGTGTGTTTTCTGATTACCAGGAACTGCCAGACACAACCTGTGACTTCCTGATGAGATGTTATAACTTTCATATAGAAACCTGCTCAAAAGTCCATTTTTGGAGTATTGGATATATGAGGCCAAAATTCACTTCAGGAAAAGTTGTGACACAGGAATGGTGTGTGCATGGGTGCACTATGCCAGCACTTTCTTTTGCATCATTTTATCATTGCAGCCCGTGTGTGTATACACACACGTTCATGTGCGCTATTCCTGTGGACCCACTATTTGAAAATAAGAAATACGGTAATCCTATCCCTAGTGGAAATGCTATTTTTCCTGATGGTAATTTTCAGTTTCACCTGCTGAGAACTCATTTTTCTTGGAGATGAAGCCACAGGCAGCGTAGCAGTCAAGATGGAGAAAAAGGTCTCCGGAGAATGTAGATGGGTGGGGGCAATCTTTTTTCCCCTTTCTCAAATTTTTCCTTCTGAAAATCCCATTTTAGCTATTAAAGTAGACTAAAAGGATCAGCATGCCTCAAAAGATGGGATAATCCAGACTTCTCTGCCATACTCAGAGCACTATTAAGTTAAAAAATACTATGTTGTTTCCAAACCAACTGATGTCTCGGCTTCTTTTCTTTCTTTCTTTTTCAAATTTAGGCAGTCAGTTTTTTTTATAATCAAGGACATGCATTGCTGCGGGGAAAGAGAACACCGACATAGATGTCTTCCGCTCACCATCAGACGACAGCCGTCTCTTTGGGGAGGAAAGATAACTGTCAACTCGTGAGCTTTCAAACAAGAGCTGTGATGGAGGATAGAATTGAAATGTGTGACTGTGATTAGTCACACACGCAGACATATGTGTGTGTAGATGATCGATGCCTGTGTGTGTGTGTAATCTAGAGAGCCTCTGTAATATATGATACCCAGATGAAAGAAATGCATCAGGACTGAAGGCAGAGAAGCCTGCAGTGTTCTTCAGACTTAGTTTACACCACAACAAAGCGTTGCCATAGAAACATGACATCCCCCAGCAGAGTTCCTGGAAGTTAAAGATCTGCTTGCTGACTTGCTGCCAGATGCTGACTTGCTTGCTGGTTAAATAAAACTTGGCATCTATCGTCTGGGAGATTTTTATCGTTAAACACACTACGTGGACCACCAGAGGCATCCGGTGCTGCACTCCTAATGGGTAGAAGCGTATGAATATGGTAGGTCTGGCTGGTCCAGTGGGTGTTTTAAGAATTGGAGCTCCGTGCCTATCAGACTGATGGGTTCCTCCCCTTCCTCTGTCAGTGTTTTCTATAAAAGAGGAGCTCTAAAATAAAATTAACCCTCAATGACACGGTGAGAGCAAATCCCTCTGTGGAAATAATTGTGGAGCTGCGAAAAGCAGCTTAGTTCTTCTTGGAGACCAGTGAGAAAGTCACCTTTTCCTACCTATTAGTGAGGAAGTTCTCTTTAAGAGTAATCTCTCCCTAGTGATTATACAGCAGTATGCACTCAGAAAATAGACCGATTAATTTGAAAGCTGTTAAATGATTTCTTTGGGAAAAAAAAAGTCTAAACTGGATCTTGCATCTCCTCAATCAAACTGACATGCTTACATCTTCTTGTTTTATGGAAAAAAAACAACCTTTGCTAGTGAGTGCATCATAATCGTGGAGCACAAAGAATGGTCCCTGGCCGTACATGAGGAGTCCATTGTAAATCAGGAAGAAGAATAGTCCTCTGTTCATTAGAAGGCCACCTGTCAGGTGCTCCCCTCGACTGCCACTACCTCTCCACCTCCCGCCCCTCCAGGCCAGGTTCTTGACTTCATTTGACTGCTGCAAGTACTTTGGGAGAAAGCCAGCCGGGCTCCATGGAGCCATTTGTCTTCGGACTCTAACCTCAGCCTTGCAGCCCCACCAATTTCCCAGCTCTCCCGGCACCGAGCCTCACTACAAAATTGCCAACTGCGGGTGTTGCTGTGATTGTGTGCTGCTGAGCCCAAACCGACTCACAGTGACCCTAGATCACAAATCAGAACCGCCCCAGAGTGCGTCCTTGGTGACCGTCTTTATGGGAACAGATCTCCGGTGAGAGCGCGGGTGGACTGGAAATGCTGACTTGTCAGCAAGCAAGCCCTGCCGCCAGGTTGCCTTTCCACTGTTAATAAGTAAATTAATAGATTTATAAAAATAAGCGCAGCAGAATGTCATGTCTCTTGTACACTTAAAAAGAAAAAAAGATCTGACTTCTTAATAGTGGGCTGCACAGAGTGACTTCTTTCCAAAGAAGGGAAGAGAGGAGGAGTAGGGGGTGGAGTCGACTACAGTGAAGACAAACATTATTTCTGCTAAGTCACCAAGGTCAACAGCAACAGCCATAAATCACATAGACTTTGTACACCCTCAATGCAATGAAAAAGGTATGCTCCCATTCTAATAAAGAGAAAACTGTAAGGCAGATTTCTAGATTGGGCCATCTTACAGAATACCTACCAGTGCTCCTCAAAACTGTCAACCAAAAAGGAAAAAAACAAAACAAACCCCACTATCATCATGATGGTTACTCTGTAGGTTAGGGTAGCACTTCCCCTGTGAGTTTTCATCTTTGAGGGAATAGAAAGTCCCACCTTTGTTCCGTGGCAGGGTGGCCGGTGGTTTTGAATTGCTGACCAAGTGAATAACAGCCTAAGGTGTAACCACCATGCCACTAGCACTCTGGTAAACCAAGTCTATGAGTTAAAAAAGAGAAGGTGGAAAGGACTGAACCATATGAGTGTCTAAGGACACATACAAGGCTTGGTGTTTGCTACTTTTGAATTTGGGAGTTGGGAGGGGACTCTCAGAAGGCTGTGAGTCACCAAGCCCCACTGGGGCCTGAACTGGGGTGGCTGAAATGGACTGTCCTCTGGATAGATCAGGAATCATGCCTTTCTCATCGCTGTAACTCCACGCTTGGCACAGCATCTTCAGCGAGAATGACAGTCATCAAGCACTCCCATTGCACTGAGTGCTTTAGGCTTATTATCTGAGATAGGTATTCATGGCCCCGATGAAGGAAACAGGCACAGAGAAGTTGAGTACTTTGTGAATTTGTCACATAACTATAATGACAGTGCCAGGATTTGAACCCAGACAGTTTGATTTCCACACTATGTCATCCTGCAAGTGGACACTCCATAGATGCTTGAAGTGTGCCAAGATTTTCTGTGCTCACACGGTAGATTTCAGTTATGAATCACTGGTTTTGAACCTGTGACTCCTGCAAACTGTGCTTGGCCAACCCAGTTGGTCCTCAGCATCTGGAAATGTCCAGTGTTTGCATCAGGCAATGTGTGACTGACCCAGAAGTTAGTGGCCTGAAGGAACCAGCATCATCCTGCCAAAAGACTGAGCAGTGGGAGTCTATGATCTACCAGAAAGCTATCACCAAACCCACTGCCTCCCAGATGATCTGCACTCCCATTAAGTAGCAGGTACTTAATTTGAGAACTCTCAGGTCCAACCTCTGCAGAAGCTGGCCTCTCAGCCCTTCCCCCTTGGCTGCAGAAGGTGTGGCAGTTCAACAGCACAACTTGCTCCCCTGGTGGAAGGAGGCCTGGAGAATGGTCCTGGTGGCCACCATATCAGCAGATGCCTTGCTTTCCTTGCTATTGAATTGTATGCCTACCACCTACCCCCGCCCCTACTCCCCACCAATATGTGTTGAAATCTTGGTCCTTGTACCGATGGATGTGTTTGGAGCTGGGGGTTCTTTTGGAATGTTAACGAGGTCCCATCAGGGGAGAGCAGAGGCAAAACCTCATCACTTCTGAAGTGATAAAACAATCCACAGAGACCTACAGACACAGGGGAAATAGGCACGTATCAGGATCCATCTAGAAGACAGCGACCACACCTAAGAAGAATCAACACATTTAAATTACGGCACTGGCAAAGAATAGTGAACATGCCATGGACTGCCAAAAGGACAGATTAATCTGTCTTGTAAGAAGTACAGCCAGAATGTTCCCGAGACAAGGGTGACGAGATTGCGTTGCACATGCTTTGGCTATGCTGTCAGGAGAGACCAATCCGTGGAGAAGGACACCATGCCTGCTAAGCAGAGGGGCAGAGAGAAAGAAGACTTTAGACCAGAGAGAGCAGCCCAGTGACTGCAACTGTGCGCTCAAATACAAGAACAATTGTGAAGATGGCATAGGACCACACGGTGTTTCCTTCTGCTGTGCATAAGCCTCACTAGGAGTTGGGACTGACTCCGTGCACCTAACAACTACAACAACAACAACAACAAAGCCCAAAGGAGTCCTGCAGGTGCTGCTGGACAAGCCCCAAAAGCTAACACTCAAAGTTATCAGCCTTTATGAGGCAGAAAGATGAGGCTATCTGCTACCATGAAAGTTGGAAGTTCTGTTATTTTTGGTTTTAAACAGTGCTTCGGGCTACAGATCAGGAAGGAATTCACTCACCCGAGCCCCTAATTTAGACTTAGAACCTATGGGACTGTGGGAAAACAATAGCCACCGACTTTGGTCTTTTTATAACGGCAGCCTGAGAAAATGAAGACAATGTCCAGTTGACAGTCCTCATAATATCGGCTGCAGCCAACCTCCAAACACACACCACATCCATGAGGACTCGTGGCGACTGACGGGCAGAAGGGACATACCTCTAGGGTGCCTGAGGCTGGAACTCCTGGCAAGAGCAGAAAGTCTCACCTTTCCATTGAGAGCTATGGTTTGGTGTCATGAGTTCACATGAATGAACTTGCAATTAGCAGCCTGACTCATAACCAAGACTCTTCTGTTCTGAGTGCACATATCATTGCATAGATAGGAGCTCTCAGGAATATATCAGAAAACGCATTCACTGTGGGCTTTGGTTTCATGTGCAGACTCAGTAGATGACTCTTGTTTCTGCACAATTGTTAATGCTGGCCTCTGTCACTCTCAAAAGGGCCTCTGCTCGGATGATGATTCACATAGAAATCATATCTATAATCACCAAGTAGCCGACTCCTCCCAGTTAAGCTTGCCAAGGGCCACTCCGATATGTCAATGACAGCTGAGCTTCCTGTTCCTAGAGCTTTGGTGGAGTGAATTCATCTGGGGTGGGGGGTGGGGGAAATGGTTGTGAGAGAAATCATGATTTTCAGGAGCAGGCTTCTTCACTTTTTCCACATGGGTAACTGTTTCCTCACTCATTTCACATGGGAGGCTGTTTCGCAACTCTGAGATACATTTCAATTACATTTGTTTTGCAATTGAAAAGTGTCAAAACCAAACCAAGCACACTGCTGTCAATTCTTACTCATCATGACTTGAGATGGGATTTATGAGGCTGTAAATTTTTCCGGGAGTAGACCATGAACTTCATCTTGTTCTTAGAGAACCTGCCAACGGATTTGAACCATTGCCCTTGCAGCTAGCAGTCCAATGCTTAAACCACAGTGCTACCAAGGTTCATGAATCAAAGAGCAGCCACTGGAAAATATTTATTTCTTTGAAAATACATATACTTTGTACCCATTTCTGAACTCAAAACTAGAGGACTGACAAAGGGCATCATCCTATGCGAAGGCAGTTGGTGGTGGTCGCATGAAGCCATCCTGAGTATCAGGGTATCAATTGTTAACCTGTTATAACCAGGTTATAACCCTTGAGTTGATTCCCACTCTTAGTGACCCTGTGTTAGAACAGAGCCTGCCAAATCCCAACTTCCTTGCCATTTCAACCTTTTTTTCAGTTTGCGCTTTTGACACACACCCAAGTTTCTTTTCAAGTCTAATGGATCCATCTTAACAGTGAGTGTGCAAAATTTCATGGCACTGCCTGCACCTGGTGACATCGTGCATTAAGTGTTGAGCTGTTAACCTCAAGGTCAGCAGTTTGAAACCACCAGTAGCTCAACCCAGAGAAAGATGAGACTTTCTACTTCCCTAAAGACGGGAAGTCCCAGAAACCCACAAGAGGGCATCTAGTTTGTCCAATAGGGTCATTGTGAGTCAGAATCAACTCGATGCCAGTGAGTTTGGTTTGGTTTTTTTGGTCCTTCATTGATCACACTAAAACTCTGCCATGGCTCTTTATATTTCTCTTCTAGTTAAATAAGTTTCTTCCTGTCCATTTTTGGGTTCTTTCCGAGCTTAATTTAGCCATGAAAAATTATGAGTTTTCACTTTGAAGATTTTTTTTAAGTTAAGTGCGAGTTGTTGATTTCTATTATTTGCTCTCTCAAGAGTTTTAAAATTGTAATTGTTTGAAAAAAATAATTGTAAATTAGTTACAACATGTTCTTCTCCAGGAATAACAGTGTGCTAGGCTTGCCATAACAAAATCTCCCACACTGAATGGTTTATAAGAACAAATGTCTGGCCCCATTGTCCTGGAAGCTGAAAGTCCAAATCCTGGTTCTCAGCAGAGTCTCTGTCAGCTTCTGGTAGCCCCAGGTGCTCTGTGTCGCTCGAGGACCTGGAGATGCATTCTTATGAGACCTTCTTTCCCTGTGTGAGTGTCTGTGTTGGTGTTTCTTTTCCTTCTAGAAAGAGACTAGGCAGACAGTCTTCTGTGAATGTGACAGTTGGATGCCGAATCAGGAAAACCAATGAAGAATGAGTGCATTTGGAAAAGGACTTACTCTGATAAGAGCTCATGCTACCTAATAACATCCTTAAAGACTATTATCAAATAAGGGTACTTTCACAGGGCGCAAAGGAGCCCTGATGGCATAATAGGTTGGATGTTAGGCTGGTAACCATAATGTCAGCAGTTCAAAACCACCTCCCAAACTGGGTACTGCCATTGTTAGACGCCATTCAGTCAGCTCAGACTCGCAGTAGTAACCCCATGAATAGCAGAATGAAACAACGCCCAGTCCCAGCTTCACAAATGTTCCCATATTTGAGTCCATTGATGCAGTCACTGTGTCAATCTAGTTTGTCGAAGCCCCTTTCCCTTTTTTCCCCTTTTTCTCTACCTTGCCGTGCATTATGTTCTCAAAGAACTGGTTTCTCCTGATAGCAATGTTCAAAGAACAGAGAGGAAGTCTTGCCATTCTTGCCTTTAAGGTGCATTCTGACTGTATTTCTTCCAAAACAAATTTACTTAATCTTTTTGGCAGTCAGTGGTAATTTGGGCCTGAATTTCTGGCAGATCCTTGCCAGATCTGTTACTGCAACTTTTGTTTGATGATCTTATGCAAAAGTTTACTTCTATGCCATATCAATGATATCATTCGATAGCTTGAACATTCTGTTGAGTCACCTTTCTTTCAAATAAACGCAAATATGGATCCCTTCATTTGTTGAGGGAGCATGACTCAAGGTAAAGAAAAACAGCTGCAAAAAAATTTCTAATGATTGAAACTTGAAATGTGTGAAGGCCTTCCACAATCTGGACTGACACAGTGACTGCAACAATGGGCTCAAATATGAGACCATTTGTGAAGCTAGCATAGGACTGGGCAGTGTTTTATTCTGCTGTTTATAGGGTTACTATTATGAGTCTGAACCAACTCAATGGCATCATAGTTTACTTATCATACAATTCAATAGCTTAATCATTCAGTCTTATCAAGGAGAATTGTACAATCATTACCACATCAATTTTGAAGCATTCCCCTTTCCCATGGTTAAACTGTCCTTAAAATGAGCTGTGCATTCGTAATCCATGCTAGTGCTCTCTCCCCTCCCACCTTCATTATTAATCCCCAAATCCCCTTTACCTCCCTATGACCCTCTCCCTTACCCCTATATTCCCTAGATCCCCTTGTATCAGTTAGTATCAGTATGCATCCACTCTTCCTGTGCTTCACAGCTTCACCCCAAAGAAAACAATAAAAAACAAAATCGCACTAAAGTGGTAAGGGTAAAATCATAATAGTATAAAGACAAAAGAAACAAAAGACCCCAATTAACATTCACAAAGTCAGGGTCCTTTTGGACCATGAATGCAATGTCATTTCTCGGGCACCTTTCATTCCTGGTCTATGATATTCTGATTCAAATGGCCAGTACCTGTCCATTTTAGCCCATTAACACCAAGACGTTGATCTTCATGTGTTCCACTTTACTTTTCACAACCTATAATTTTCATAGATGCATATTTTATTCAAAGTTCTAATTATTGATGCTTTCAACTGTTTTTTTTTTCTTCTTTTAAGTCCTGCCCCATCAGCAAATGAAAGTTCTGAAGGTTTCATTTTCACAGGCTTTCCCCTGTCCACACCATTATGGTCAACTCTAGTTCTTCCTCAGTTTTATTTTGATTGCCTTCTGATCGGAGGGACTCACCTTCTGGCACTATCTTTAATAATGTTCTGTTTCTATTCATTATCATACGCTGAGACATTCAGTATATGGCAATGTTTCAATGCTACCCATAAGATTTTCAGTAGCTAATTCCCCAGATGTGGACCGCTTATTCCTATCTCACCATCTGTTATTAGCCTGGAAGCTCTACTGAAACCTGTTCACTTTAGGGGATCTTGGTGCTAGTTTATAATAAAATGGGCACAGACCTGGATTCAGAAAAGCAAAAGAAGGAGGAAAACTCTCAGTCTATCTTAAGCCAAAAGAGCAAAAGAAAAAATTCATGCCCTAAGTTGCAATATTGAAAGATCATATGAGTAATAATGCAGGAGGCGTATGAAGAGGTAATAACAATTTGTAAATTATTAGGGGTTCATGGGGGAGGAAAGGGAGGGAGGGGAAATAGGGGAAGCTGGAATTTTTAAAAAAGGATTAGAGGAAAGGGGAAAAGAGATGCTTATGCTGGGGGCTCAAGTAGAAAATGTTTGGAAATGAATGTGGAAACTTGTGTACAAGTGTGCTTAATACGAGTGATATATTGAATGTTATAAGACCTGTAAGAGCCCCCAATAAAATCTATATTAAAAAACATTAAAAAGGAGTTACAGGAAGTAATAAAAAGTGTCGTAAGTTGTGTTAATTTTGTAAAGGCAAGCACTTTAAACATTTGACTGCTTTCACAACTGTGCAATGAGTTGAATGTGCCAAATAATGCTCTGCTATTTCACACTGAAATGAGATGGTTGTCGAGAGGAAAAGTTTTAAATCACGATTTGAGCTTCGTGATGGGCTCGAAATGTTTTTCTAATCAAAAAGTAATACCATAGTTCTAAGCACTTTTCAGCAATAAAATTGGACTGCAGAAAATAGCTTACTTGGTTGCCCTTTTTTCCATCTTGAATGAGTTAAATTTATCACTGCAAGGGCGAAAAGCAAGATGCATCAATTTGTCTGCAAAGATCTGATCATTCCAAATGAAACACCTACTTTGACATAAAAAATTGGATGAACATAAAATTTACATGTTGCCTACCTTATCTGCCTTCTTTGAGTAACATGATATTGAACCAGAATAATGGATTACAATGATGATTTCTGTGAAAGAACACTTGCACATGCTTGCAGAAAAAATTTCATTGTACTTTTCAAACCTACCTGACACTCCATTTGCACTTGCCAGAAACCCAATCCCAGTGAAAGTTGAAGTTATTCCTGAGACAGCACAAGAGGAGTTCGTGGGACGTATCAACAGAGATGCAGCAAGAACTGATTTCTCTACGATGCCAGTTAAAATTTTTGGGACCAAGTGTTTGCAGTCATATGTTGTTCTGCCTGAGTCTGTGATGTGCCTGCTTCTTCCATTTCCAACATCTCTTTGTAAGACAGGGTTTTCTAACTCATTGCATGTGTTGTGTGAGTTTCAAGAAGAATTTATAGTTTGATATCTGACACAGGCTAATATTGGACTTACAGACTTGATCAGGATGGGCTGGAATGTTTTCTTAATGTATAATTTATATAAATTTCTCTCTTACACACACAAAATAATGCAGGAGGCTTCAAAAGAAGACAGAAAGAATATACGTTCACTTTACCAAAAGGAACTAGTCCATAGTCAACCATTTCAAAAGGTAGCAGATGAGCAAAAGCAATGGTACTGAAGGGAGATGCCCAAGTCCACTGAAAGCATTAGCTAAAAACAAGGCTCCCAGAACTGATGAAATACCAACTGCAGTGTTTCAGAAAACTAAGAAGCACTGGAAGCATTTATGCATCTATTCCGTGAAATTTGGATGACAATATCTAGGCCAACTGACATTGGGAAGAGAACCATTTTTGAGGCCACTCCAAAGAAGACAACACAACAGACTATGCCAATTAGAAAGCAATATCATCAAAATCATATGCAAGTAAAATTTTGCTGAAGATTATCGACCAAATTTTTTGCACGGGGAGATCTGCTATAATAGACTACTTTCAAGTCTTATAAAGCAACGGTGTCACAATGTTGCCTAAGTTGCATCTGATCCAAGTCATGATATTTTAAAAATCATTTTATTGGTGGCTCATACAACTCATCACAATCCATCCATCCATCCATTGTATGTCAAGCACATTTGTATATTTGTTGCCATCATCATTCTCAAAACATTTGCTTTCTATATAAGCCCTTGGTATCGGCTCCTTGATTTCCCCCTCCCTCCATGCTTCCCCCTCCCTCATGAACCCGTGACAGTTTATAAGTGATCATTGTTTTGTTATGTCTTATACTGTTTGATGTCTCCCTTCACTCACTTCCCTGTTGTCCATACCCCAGGGAGGAGGTTGAATATAGATCCTGGTCATTGGTTCCCCCTTTCTAGTCCGCCTTCCTTCTAACCCCCAGTATTGCCACTATATATGCCACTGGTCCTGAAGGGATCATCTGTCCTGGATTCCCTATATTTCTGGTTCCTCTCTATATCCGTGTATATCCTCTGGTCTAGCTGCATCTTTAAGGGGGAATTGGTATCATGATAGTGGGGGTGGAAGGGAACATTTAAAAACTATGGGAAAGTAGCATGCTTCATCTTTGTTATACTGTACTCTGACCAGCTTATGCATTCAAAAAAATGGACAAAGGAAAAGGAAGATAGAAAAAGGATTGACACATTTGAATTATGCTGCTGGGGAAGACTACCAAATATACCAAGGGCTACTTGAAGAACAAACACATACATCTTAGAAAAAGTACTGTCAGAACCTCCTCCAAGAAAGATCCTTAGGAATGAGGCCAGTCAGCTTGGTTTTATTTACTGTGGGCATGTTATCAGGTAGCACCAATCACTGAAATGGGACACCATGCTTAGTAACTGTGTTAAACAGGGTTCTCTAAAGAAACAAAACCAGGATACTAATAATTATATATATATATATAAAGTTATCTAACATATGAAATAAACAGTTAACTAGTCTATAAAGCAGCGCAAATGCCTCAGTGCAACTCACCGACAGCTAGTAGACTGGCAGTCCTTGGAGTCTTGAGGGCCATCGAGTAGTCCTCTGTAGAACCATTCATGCTATCCAGCCACAGGCAGCAAACAGCCTAATAGAAATAATAAAAAACAAAACAGAAAGAAGTAAACAGCAACAACAATAACAAGATAAAAGTCAAGGGAAAAGTATCAGAGCTTGAATTGTGAACAATTTGTAGAAAACTATTGAGGACAGTGGGAGCCCAAAGCCATCTGCAATGTCCAATTGTATTGGGGTCTCTGGCAGATCCCCTCTAGTCATGGGTGAGCGACACAAATGGCTTTAGGATCACATAGGGATTATTGTAAACTTCATCATGGTGAATATGAAACTTGATCAGTTGACCTCCCTCTTGAATTTTCTCTGTGCTCAAATATTTCTTAATTGTTCCAAGAAAGAAATTTCCTCTCTGGCTTTTTAAATATTGTTGGTGGCTTTCTCTTTTTTACTCTTTATTTTTACATTAGCTTTTTGTGTATACTACATGTACTAAATGCACTTGCACATTATTTGTGTGAGTGCATTATATGCAAAGTCGTGGTCAATGTATGTGCAAATCTATAGACAGATAGGTTTATGATTATAATTTTGAGAAAACAATTTTGCTCATACAGAGTCTTGGTCAAAATAGACATTTCTTATCTCCATCATAGGGCCAAGTCTTCCTTGCCAGGTTCTCACTGAGATTGTACCTTCATGAGTTCCCATCTTCCTAGGGGATTCTTACTTCTACTCCACCTCTCACTTTTTGCAGCTCTGAGATCTTGCTTTGTGCGCTCCAAGTCCTTGACACCATGCCCCTTGTTATGCAATCGACAAATAACTTCAACAGTGTTGGTGACCCGTTTGCTTTTGGCTCTAAGGATTCCTTTTACTTTTATCATCTTCAATGCGGCATTTGAGAATAGGCTTATTTTATGTAAGTTTTCCAAGACGATAGTACTAGAAGGGCTTTCAAGTGCTTATCATCCACCACATTATAGCAAATGGAAGCAGAAGTATAGGAGTTGATTGCTGCTTTTGAGGAACTTGCAATTCTGTTGGGGCTTTAGTTGGGAATATCTTTGAAAACATAAAGAAATATACTGAAAAATCAGTCTTCTGTGATACTGTTCAACTGACCTGAATCCAAAGTCATTGGATTTACTGTTCTTCCATCTCCCGACATTGCATGAGCTTTGTGACTGTCACTTGGGTTTAGTAAGCACAAGTCAATTGAACCATGGGAACTCAGTGAAGTACATTGAAGTGGAGCAAAAAATAATGGAAGAGAAGAAAATACTGATCCTCATCAAAAGTTGGGGAATCTTATATTGTCATCACCCTATTAAGGGTGGCACCTTATAAATAATGCTTTTCGTGAAGGATTTGTCGGACCAGTAGCCTCAGACTTATTCCAAAAGTTTGTTTGAAAAGGTAAATATTTACTTCACTTCACTCTCAGATATCCTGACTCAGAAGTCTGACATGGAATCTGGAAATCTGGGTTTTTGACAAGTGCTCTTAGTGATTCTTAAGCACCCTGAAGTTGTAGAAGCCCACTTCATGTACCTATGTTGGCATTTCAAAAGAGTAGCTTTTCATAATCGCAGGGCCCAGTAACGTATACTGTAGGAATAAAAAAAGTTCAGACAGAAGAAATTCTGTTTCAGAGACATTGTGCTTGATAATGTAGAAGGGCAGCGGGAAAAAGTGGAAGGCCCTTACCAAGAGAGACTGACACAGTGGCTACAACAAGGGGCCAAACATAAGAACCATTGTGAAGCTGGAGCCACACTGGCAGTGTTCAATTTGGATTCAATTCACTGGCACCTAACGCCAATAGCATCAAATCCATGGCACTAGCCCCTAAACTGTGAGCCATGGCAGATAGATGAGAAGACAGAAGCTAGACGAGACACACAGAGAGAGTCCTCTACAGTAGCTTCACAGTCCTGAGCCAACTCTCTGGCTGATCTGAATCCTCACGGAGGGACTTCCATCACTATAGAATGCAAAAGTGCTAACAGAGTTCAGAGAAATAGATTCAGTGCGTGAAAGAAGAGGGGCTAGACCAAGAGCAAGGTGGACATCCCACTCTAGGTTTTCCTAGCAAGAAGCTGCTGCAATTGTAATTTAGGGAGGGATTAAAAATCGGAGTTGCCAGCGGGTACAATGGTCAGCTGCTAACCAGAAAATGGGATATTCAAGTTGATCTGGAGGTATCTCACGAAGAGGGCTTGGCAAGCTGCTTCCTGAAATGTGTCCTAGACACCCCTATGGGACTCAGTTCTACTCCCATGCATATTCGGCCACTGGGAGCTGGAGTGCACTCAGTGAAAATGGACTGACTGGTTTGGCAATTAGTGTCAGAATCACATTGGATCACCAGTCCCGAGTATGGGGGTTCTGTTGCAGATAGCCTATTTAATTTAAACATTCCTGCAATGACCTGGGTTTGATCTTTATTCTTAAATGAAGAGGTTGTAAATCCCAAGTTTTTTCAAACAAACACCTCTGGTAAGTTGAAGTAGAAGCATCTGAGTCCATGGCCTACTTCCCAGAGCAGGTAAGTGGCACAGTACTGAACTAGTGACCAAACAGGGACCTTGAAGGCATTGATAAGAAAAAATATCCCCTAAATTAATATGGAGTCAGTGATGTAGGGGCAGCAGAGAGGAGAACCACCATCAATAGAATCAGACAGAGGATTAGGCTCAGGAAAAGAAGAATTACAAGGACAGCCATCCTTTGAGGAATGGAGTTCAGATGAAATAACTTGAAGAATGCCATCCATTGAAAAGCCATTGAAGAAACTCTTCGGGCGCAATTTCAAAAGAAGAGCCTTGCTGTGATTGTTACACTGAGCACCGTTTTTGGTTTACAAATTACATGGCAATTTACAGACAACTGAAGAAACACAATCCAACTGCATTATCCCGTCACCCTGCATTTTGAGCAGTTCCATATGCTTAACATCAGTCGCATGGTTTCTTTAGAAACAATTAAAGATCTTGCCAGACACACAAGAAGCCATGTGACTATGTTTTCTGCTTGCTCGTGACATTTCATCCCTTTCCTGTCATCTCGGTCTTTAACAAATTGCCTCACCCTCTGGAGTAGGGTCCCTCAAAGGCTGGGAAATGACAGCCCTTGTCTTAGACACCCACTCTTCCCACAATCCAAATTGGGCCTTTAGGCAAACAGCAATGCAGAAAGAGATCTGCTTTGCTTCCGTGGCACCAAATGACAGTATTAAGAAATGAAGTCAGTGTGAAAAACAGCAGCTGCTGGGAAGCTTGAAATGCAATACACCATTCAAGGCACGTGTGCACACATACAAGCGCACACACAACCCAATAACAGACAAGGAAATGTGGACCCATTTTAGAAGATTTTAAGTTCCTGGGTGGTCCAAATGATTTGTGCTCCACTGATAACCTAAATGTTGGTGGTTCGAACACAGGGTTTGGAGAAAGATCTTCCCCTCTGCTTCAGTTGTACAGTGTACAGGATGAAAAAATATTGTAAATTACTAAGGGTTCAAGGGGAAGGGGGGGAGCTGATAATGGGGACATGGAGGGAGGGAGAATGTTTTGAGAGTGATGAGAGCAATGGGTGTGTAAAAGTGGCCTGCATACAACTGATGTTGTTAGGGATTGTGATGGGAGTTGTATGGGCCCCCAATAAGATGATTCATTAAAAAAAGAAGGGGGGAGGGGAAAGGGGAGTTTTTTGTTTGTTTTAAAAAGCGGAGCTTGTACCAAGGGCTCAAGTGGAAAATGTTTGGAAATGTATGTGGCAACATGTGTGCAAATGTGCTTGATACAAATGATGTACTGAATGTTGTAGTAGCTGTAAGAGCCCCCAATGAAATTATTTAAAAAAAAAAGATTATAGCTAAGAAAACCCTACGGAAAAGTTCTCCTCAAAGACAAAGTCTTGATCACTTGGAATGGGGCTGGTTGAGTCTGTAAGAAGAATGCCAAGAACCAAGGTTGATTTAACAAGATGAGTTTGTTTGGTTTACTAGGCAAACTTGCTCTTCCTCCTGCAGGCCTTGTTCTGTTGATGACGCCTTATTGATATAACCTTGGCCCAAGAAACTTGCCAGTCACCTGAGGTTCTGCCTCTCTCTGTGTCTCTCCGTTTAACTCAAAACTGAGCTGATTGCCCTGGAGTCAATGCCAGGTCACAGCAGCCCTCTAGAAGAGGGTAGAACTTCCTGTGTGTTCCCGAGACTAACTCCTTATGGGAGTAGAAAGTCACCCCCATCTCCTGAGGAGCAGCTGGTAGATGCAAACCGCTGACCTTGCCAATAGCAGCCCAGACCACAGATACGCCACCATGCTTCCTCTCTACCGGCGAAGAGCTGCAAAATCGGTGGACTCTGGATCCTATACATTTCACCACTCCATCACCTCCTCCCCAGCCCCCTTTCTTAAGGCAGGCCTGGCGGTCTCCTGCCAGCACTATTTCCATGACTTCCTGAATTTAGCCTTGCCAGCACTATTTCCATGACTTCCTGAATTTAGCCTTGCCAGCACTATTTCCATGACTTCCTGAATTTAGCCCTGCGCCTCGCTAATCCACCGTGATCCATCTAATCCCTCACTGTCTTTCCCATTACTTCCAGGAGAAACTTTACTCTAAAGCAACTTTGTCTGATGCTTTCATGTGCAAGTCTTCTGCTGCAGATTTTTGTCACCTCCAGAACCTCTTCCCAGCCAGGCTCCTTCAGAAAGATTGCTGTGTTTGCTGTTGCAAGGAAGGGTTGTGGACGCAGAAAGAAGAAAATGAAATCATTACTATCTTGGCTTCTAAGAACTTGGATCAAAGCTTTGGAAGACTCTCCTATACATTTTATGCCATGTGGTTTTTGAAACGTTTATGATCAGTCCTGGTCAGTTTTCCCCACCACAGAATAGAAAAAAAATGCTATGGGAGGGGGGCTAGGAAGGATATAGGAGAAACATGACACCTAATATATCTGTGTCCCTCCTCCCCAAAGGGACTCTGCCCTTTGGCTTGCTTCCCCTACCCCAGTTCTTTAGAAAGAAATAGCAGGTAATTTTAGAGATCAGAGAACAAAAAGAGACCGGAACTATCTTACTGGAAGTCTGGAAGAGTTTCTGGGCACTCAGTCTCACCCAAGAGCAGTAGAGATGGCTGAGTGGGGTGCCTAGGCAGACAGGTGGCCATCTGAGTAGATTCTTCATGGGAGAGCAGATGGAAAGGAGGGCATATTAGTGGAGGCCAGCATGGACAGATGGGGACAAAAGGACCAGCTCCTTCCCCCTCCCTGACCCTCCATAAGCATCTCAGCATTTTGTAAGCTTCCCAAATCGAAAAACAATCTAGAATTTGGGTAGAAGTCTTCAACTGAGAGAAATTTAATGTTCAATCCTGAACAGAAGAGTTTGAAATATAAATTTCACCGTTCTCCCTTCTAAAACATTTTTCATCACTTTCTTTGCTTGGGAAGTGTTTGAGAAAACAAGTATCATCCTGAGTGAATAATGATTTAGATAAGCATTTGATTCTTGAGAATTGTGGGATCTGTAAATAAAACCATCCCCCATAAATTTGAAACCACCGCTTGGATTCAGCCCCAGGAGACCCTGCCTCTCCTCTTACTCTTTTCTGGGTTCTTATTTTCCCCACAGCCCTCTCCATCACAGCCTTCCTCACTCTTCTCACTTGGCCTTGACCTTTCCCCTTGAATTCTAGTCTTCTAGATAAGTTGCTGTTGATACTACTGGCAAGGTCTGATTCCTGGCATCTCCATAGACGACATACTCAAACACTGCAGGGTGCTGTGCCAGTCCCATGATCATTGATTGGTATGCTTGAGCCCTTAGAGAAGTCATTTTATCTGAGTGTCTTCCAAACAAGCTTGTCTTTCAGCCCTCTATCAGACAATATTCTGTAGTGACCCCTAGGACTTCACTGACCAATGTTAAAAAATAAATCCCCACCTGCTCTTGCTGCTCTCTCTTAATCTGGCAGTTCTGCTTAAACCTCTTCCCCAGGGTAACCCCTGAGGTTAATTAGGATATTCCTGGCATTTGGTGGTTGTTAGGTGCTGTTGTGTCACTTCTGACTCACAGTTACCCGAAGCACAATAGAAAGAAGCACTGCCAGGGCCTGCTCCAGGCCCATCATTGCTCGTATCTCTGGGCTCAGTATTGCAGCCGCTGTGTCCATCCATCCATTGAGGGCTGTCCTCTGTTTCACTGCCCTGCTGCTTTACCAAACAGGATGTCCTTCTCCAAGGACTGGTCTCTCCTGACAACATGTCCAAAGCCTGGGAGATAAAGTCTTGACATCTTGCCTCTAAGGAGCAGTCTGACTGTACTTATTTCAAGAATGATTTGTTTGGGCTGAGCCCCGGTGGCGGAGTGGTTGTGCATGGGACTGCGGTCCACTGGGACGGAGGTTCAATTCCAGCAGTGGGGCTGGGCCTCCTACGCCCACCACCGGAGAGCCGTGATGCCAAAAACAAACAAACAAACAAAAAGAATGATTTGTTTGTTCTTTTGTCAGTCCGTGATACTTTCCATATTCTTTGCCACCACCATAGTTCAAATGCATCAATTTTCCTTTGGTCTTCTTTATTCAATATCCAACTTTCACATGCATATGAAACAATTCAAAATACTTTGGATCAGGCACACCCTAGTCCTCAAAGTGACATCCTGGCTTTCCAGCAGTTTTAAAGAGGCTTCTGCAGTAGATTTATCTAATGCAACACTACTTTTGATCTCTTGACCGCTTGCTTCCATAAGAATTGTTTGTGGATCCAAGCAAGGCTAAAGTCTCGACCACTTCAGTCTTTTGTCTCCTTATCATGCTGTTACCTATTGGCCCAATTGTGAGGATTCTGTCATCTTTATATTGAGTTGTAATCCATTCTAAAATCTATAATCCTTGATCTTCATCAGCACGTGCTTCAATTCCTTCTAATTTTCAACAAGCAAGGTTGTGTCTGCCACATATTGCAGGCTGTTAATAAGCCTTCCTCCAAACTTGATGCCACACACTTCTTCATAGAATCCAGGCTCGCTGATGATTTGCTCAGGACACAGATGGAATAAGTTTGGTGAGAGGATGCAATCCTGATACATACCTTTACTAATTTAAAAACATGTTGTTTAGTTCACTCAACTGCCTCTTGATAAAAGTTCCTCATGGGTACAATGATATGTTCTGAAAGTCCCATGCTTTTCAAATTATCCATAATTTGTTATGATTCACATAGTTGAATGCCTTGGCATGGTCCATGAGACACAAGTAAACATCTTTCTTGTATTCTTTTCTCTGAGCCAAGATCCATCTGATATCCCTCATTCCACGTCCTCGTCGGAATCCACCTTGAATCTCTGGCAGCTCCCTTTCAATGTACCTTCTGCAACCATTACTAAATGATCTTCAGCAGCATGTTAATTGCTTGGGATAGCAAGGTTAAGACTTTAGAATTTGTGCATTCTTTTAGGTCACCTTTCTTTCGAATGGGTACAAAGATCGATCTCTTCCAGTCTGTAGGCCAAGTCTTCCAAATTTCCTGACGTAGTTTCAGAGCTTCAGCAGCTAGTGGCCAGCAGCAAGCTAGTGCAAGCCACCGCAGTACAAGAAACTGGAAGGCAGTCATCTCCATCTGCAGAATCCAAGAGGAAATCATCTCCATGCAGTCATGTGCAATAAAGACCACTCTCTACTTGGGAGTCCTCTCTGATGACAGGAAGGGACACAAAGAAAAGAGAGGGGGCTTTCGTGACTTGCCTCCTGGCCTCTTTTCACCCCTTTCAACAACCCTTGCATTGTCTATGCTCTGCCTGGCCCCTTGTAACGATCCCCACCACTGAGCTCCCCTTGGGCTTTTTTAAGAACCCAGAGCCTTGGGGAACTGGAGAGGAAAGTTTTAGATTTCAAGGGAAGTTGAAACTACAACCCTTGGAAATTTGTGCCTGTGGATGTTTAGGTGTCATTGCAGGGTCCAGAGGCAAGGGACAGAAGAGCCTATGGGCCATTAAAAAATAGACAGGAAAAATTAGAACCCAAACCAGGAGGATGGAGATTCATTCAGATATTAATTCCTGGTGCTCCTAGATATTCCACCCAATAAAAACAGAGACCCTTTCCTTAGCTAGAGATAAGCCCCTACCATGTAGTTGATTCTGACTCATAGCTGATGAACATATGTCTCATCTTTCTCCTGCAGAGAGGCTGGTGGGTTTGAACTGCTGGCCTTTCAGTTAACAGTCCAACATTTACCCAACTGGTCCACCAAAACAGAGAGATGGGAGCACAAGACACAAGCCCAGTTCTGTGAGACATTTGATGATTAGCTTTGGGGGGGGGGGAGTCTGGTTCTAAAACAAGTATTTAAACATGATTGTGCAACTAAGAACCTAGAACCCTTAAAGAAACCATGGGAAAAAATATACAGATTTGCTTGAAGTGGGTTGTGCATGTCCAAGAGTCAGTGTGTGTGTGTGTGTGTGTGTGTGTGTGTGTGTGTGTGCATCCCCATGAACTTAGGGACACATTCATCAGTCTCAGATACAGAGATACTGCCGGCTATTTCTTTCTTTCTGTCATGGACTGGATTTTTCCTTTCTTTTTCCTCTCCACTTCATCATCTTTGAGCCTGTTTAACTCCTCTGCTTCAAAGCAGACCCAAGCGTTTCTTTCCACAGTCTCAACCACTGCCTTTGAGTCACACCACTCTTTTTCCTCCAATTTTTGGGGCTCTGTACTTCAATCCAACAGCTTTACCCATTAAACAAGCTGCTCTGTGGAAGCAGAGCACCCCTTGTCATTGCTGAGTCAAATTAAAATAAATGCAAATCACCATTATTCTTTCAAATTTCTAATTAGCCCATTAATTGTTATTACAAATAATTATTTCCAATTATTTCTTTTGGGGGCCATCACTGCCCTCTGGTGGTCGTGGGAGCTACCCAGCACTGCTCCGGAGGGCTACCGCTGGACTTGAACTGCCAAGCCTGTGGGCTGCAGTCCCGCACTCAATCACTTATGCCACTGGGGCTCAGCTCTATTTCCAATTATTATGAAGTAATTCAGACCCAAACAAATATTTCCTGTTCTTACACAAGATATTCAGAATAGGCCAATGTATGGAGACAAAGTTTAGGAGTGGTCACTGGGGAAGGAGTCATATGGACAGCTATTGCCTCAGGAGCACTGCATTTATATTAAGGGTGATGAAAAAAATTAGAACTAGATATCTAGTGAACATAAGTACTATCACTGAATTGTATGTATACATAGTTGGCAAATATGTGTGTGTATATATATATATATATATCCACCATAAATGAAGATGAAAATGGAAAACTTAGCTGTGCCCCATCCAGAAGTAAAGTGTATGGAGGCACTGGACAGAAGCTCCAACATTTTAGAGCAAGGAACTCTGGGAGTTGAAGTCCCCAGAGAGTGGTCTAGAAGGGGAGCTGAGGATTTGGAAGGGCATAGATACCTCCTGTAAAGAGGAGTGCAGCAGGAAATGGCTCTTTAAAGCAGAGTCACCCCAAACATACCCTGAGTTTAGCATTATCTCAAGGCTCCTTAGAAATGCAGGTTCAACAATCAGAGTTTCTGGGAGTGGGGTGTTCTTTGGATCATGGTGATTCTTATTATTGTCATTAGAGGCTTGGAATCCAGGCAACATTTCCTGGCACCATTTTCACTGCTATGCTTGAGCCCAGGTTGTAGATGCTTTGTCCATCCATACCAAGGAGGGTTCCCTTCATTTTCGCTTACCTTCTACTTGGGTTCTCTGTGTTAGCTATGGTCAAAAACATTTGAGCATCCCTACTCTACAGCTTGGGTCTCAGCTCAGGCTGCACCTTGCCCCCTTATTGGGTTTGCCAGTGGTACTGACCCACAGAAACAGCCATAACAGAGAGCATCTGCCTCTGCTGGCCAATCCATCATGTGGAGCAATGTCAGCATTGAAAAAGGCAGCCGGCATCAGTAATGGACCAAACGCTACAGGCAGAACATTTTCTTTGTGGAACAAACATCCAGCTCTCTCTAGTGTCCACCACTTCATGTGACCCTCTGGAAGTCCAAAAAAATCCCATCTTCATTCCACAAGCAGCCCTGATGGGTGTTTGAAACAGCCATGATATCCTCAATGCTTCCCTCTCAAATCTACCTCTCAATCCTCCAACTGTACCCCCAGATTTCTGTGGTCCCAGAGACTTGACCTAGAGGTGTGACACTATATTATGTGTATGTTTCTTGGACATAGATCAGAACTTTTTGACAGGTGTGGGAAATATGAGTTAGCAAAGTGTGGTTGTGTGTCTGTATGTGTGAGAATTACATGGGGAGTATTGTTTAGATTTATTTAATGATGTTTAAGAGAACATAAGTGTTACCAACCCAGGCAGAAACAAGACAGAACCTGGGTGAACATGAAGTGGGGAGTTCTACTTTGATTGATCAAGCAAGCAAGAAGGAAACCAGGATTAGAGCAGCCAAGATTATTCGTTCCAGTGGGAGGTGGGGAGGGGAAATGACTTTCCTTGTGATACATGTACACCAGGAAGTTGATTGCGACTTATGAAGACCCTGTAAGGTAGAGTAGAACTGCCTCTGAATCTGAGTGACCGTTTATCAGAATGGAGAGCCTCCTTGTTCTCTCACAGAGGCTGGTGGTTTCAAGCCGCCAACCTTCCCATTAGCAATTCAACTTGTAAAGCTACACCATCAGAAAGGAAAGTATTGATTAATTATGGGTAATATATGAACTATATACATTCCAATATCCTTTGAACCACATGTCCATCCTAATTGTAGCCTCCTTGGGCAAGTTGTGGAAATGACAGTGTTACACATGGCTAACAGATTCGGGGTGTTCTCATAAGTTCTTTCTAATTTTAAAGCACCAAGTCTTAGAGATATTCTTTTCAGCTACATGAGAGCAGGAACAAATATCATATCTCTTTTTTTTCACTCAGGAAAACAAACCAAAGACTCATATGTGTACAATGACAAAAGAATGTGGTGGTGGTGGTGGAGGTAGTGGTGGTGGAGGTAGTGGTGGCGGAGGTTGTGGTGGCGGAGGTAGTGGTGGTGGAGGTTGTGGTGGCGGAGGTAGTGGAAGAAGTGGAGCTGGTGGTGATAGCAGTGGTGAAGGTGGTGGTGATAATGAGGGTAGTAGTAGAGGCAGTGGGTAATGAAGATGGAGTGGAGGTGGTGGTGGATGGTGGAGGTGGGTGATGCGTGGTGGTGGTGGAGGTGGAGGGATTGATGGTAATGGTGGTGGTGGCAAATGTGGTGGTGGTAGAGGTGGAGGTGGTGCTGGTGACAGTTGGCCAACATTGACGCATGATGACTTATGATACACAGAAGAATGAAACATTACCTGGTCCATGATGTTTTCATTGGTGAATTTTTAGTAGTATGCTACCAGGTTTCTCGTCTTAGTCCACTTTCAACTGGAAGCTTCAGGAAACCAACTTAAGACCATAATAAAACATAACCCTCTACCGACAGATAGGTGGTAGCTATTGCTACACCCGAGAATAATAGTGGAAAGGATAGTGAGACATTTTGAAATGGATGAAAGAGATTATTTCTGGTGGAATGCTGGGACATGGAGGAATTGTTGACTCCTATACGGGCGTGCACTTTGTTTGTCCTTTGTGTGAGTGTATTGATCATTCTGTAGACCCAAAAGGGAATTTAAGAAAATGATCATAATGCAAACAATTCCTTGCACGAGCATGCACGTTATATCCAGTGGAATGCAACTTATTATATCCTGTGGGTTTTGACTGGCTCTGTTAGTTTGAATCCATTTTTCAGTCCATTTCCTATGTCCCCTATCTGTTTACACCAGGGGTGCTCACACTTTTTCAGCATGTGAGCCACTTATAAATGATCAAGTCAAAATGATCTACCAACTACAAAAATGCAAAACATATATTTATTTTTAGTTATTTGTTACATTTATTCATATGTATTCTCAATTTATGCATTGAGAATTCTTTATATGTACAATATGTGTGTCTGTACCTTGCATAATCTCGTGAGTCCATATTGCACAACACAATAAATTAACTTAGTACTTTTTTTTGTCATTACCTGAGTTTATCCTGATGACTTACACTGAATGGAATGAGCCAGGGATGCGTAGTGCAGACAGTAGCTGCTGACAGACAGCCTCAAACACACTTACAAATGATTGTCAGTCATGGTGGAATGTTACCTGGACTTAATGATCTTTATGTGGGAAAAGACTGACCCACATAAATAAGTTGAGCTAAATAATGCAGTCAAGGAGGTAGCACATTTTCTCATGTCTAGGTACTTTCTCCCTGTGAGTAAGGTCCAGAACTGTTCATATGTTCTGGACTTCAGCTGAATGTTAGTGTGTAATGTCAAAATTTCCCATTCCATATGAAAATGATACATTTTTGTCTTCTTACTTGGTCCAGCTCCCCTACTCATTTTAATACCTTTTCTTATGTTTAAGAGGAAAAAAACAATGTCTGAAATTGGCAATAATTTAACTTGTCAGTTTTGCTGCACTTGGCGCAGTTGTTTGTGAATGGGTTTAACACTTAAGATTGCATCTGATTGGCTGTGCTATATATCAATTAAGTAATGGGATTGATGATAGGCTTACATCTATTTGTTTTAATGCCGTGAGATCTCGCCACACTACATTTACAATCAATTAGTAGATCACAATTGACGTGTTGAGCAACCTTGGTCTATGCATAACAGTACTGTGAATTTTCTTTAAGCTGATTAAAACATTTTTCTGGTCCCCTTCTTAAGTAATTCCCTAAACTTGAACATTAAGCATGTTTGTTTGTTTATAAGTGTCACAATCTTATTTTACAACATTGCTTTACATTAGTCCTTACGATTTACCGAAGTTTTCATCTGTCTTTTGGTTTCCTCATCTGTACACGAGGCTATTGACTCCTATAAGGATTTGCAGCCTTGGGAAGCCCCATGGGGAAGTGCCAGAGCATCAGCACGAGTTGGAATCAACTCCATCCCAAAGAGTTTGGCAGTTGGCTTTTCTCACAGCATCTAGGGTGAATAAACAGGTGATATAAATAAAGCATGTAAGAGCATGCATAGAGTAGGAAGAAGTCTGTACATGCTTTCTCCTTTGGACTGTCTAGACAGAGACCTTTCCCTCTCACTTTGGAAGCTGCTGCTTCTTGTGGCTCCAGAAGCCACATCCAGCAGTTTTATGCTGTGCCTGTGAGCGGAGACCCACCGTTTTTTAATCTAGAGTATCTTAGTGTCATCACTTTCTAACTTTCTCCTCTGTCAGAATACTATTAAGTAAGAATTTATAGAACAATTTTCTTCTTGGATGATTCTCCCCCCGCCCCCTTTTATTTTTTTTAAGACTACCCATTTTCTATCCATCACTCACCCTTACATAGTCCCTGAGCTGAAGGCAGATGTTATTTCCTTCTGCTGAACATCAACTATGAGCAGCCTCTAGATCTGCAGGAGTCCTGGTGGCATGGTGGGGACTCACAGAGCTGCTAAGTGCAGACCAGCCAGCTACTCCGCTGGAGGAAGATGAGTCTTTCTACTCCCACTGAGAATTACAGGCTTCGAAAGATGAAGGCATAGTCCTACACTGACCTACAGGATGGCTATGAGTCGGAGTCCATTCAGTGACAATGAACTCGGCTTCTCATTGGGAGGTTTGACTCAAGCTAAGGAGCAGCAAAAGGCTGCCAAGTCAAACTGGAAAGCAAACAAGTCAGTCTTTGGGGTATCAAATTAGGGAGCCCAGAGGAAAGGTGCTCTTCTGGGAACAGGTGAAAGGGAGTTGTTTTAATTCTTTAGTTTCTGAGCCAATAATACTCCTCCAGAATTAGGCTGTTAGCCTTATGCTTCAAAGAACAGCATGAAATCCTACATGTTGAGACAGGATTGAGACAGGCTTGTTTTTGCTGCTATTACAAAGACCACCTCAAATCCCAGTGTCTTGTAAAGGTTGACTTCTAACTCATGCTCATGTCCAATGTGGGCTCAGCTTCCTGGTGTGCCCACTCTGGTTCCCAGACTGATATGGGATGTCTGCAGACTCACAGTCGAGGAAGAAAGCATGTTGTCAAAGGTTGTCTCCAACTGATGGTGGTTGTTTTGTGTTTCAGAGTAGAACTGCACTTCATAGGCCTTTCAATGGCAGCTGTTTTTCACAGTCACCAGGTTTTTCTTCCAAGGAGTAAAACTGTGCCATCAACCTGTCAGATAGTGGCCAAGTGCTTGTACCACCTCAGGCATGTCAAGGAACCAATGCCAAAACCAAACCAAACTCATCACTATTGAGTCCATTTTGACTTATAATGGCCCTGCAGGTCCCAGTACAACTGCTCCTGTCACTCTTGATGGGAGGAGAAAGCCTCCTCTTTTTCCAGAGGAGTGACTGGTTGTTTCAAACTCCTGACCATGTGGTTCACAGCCTCACATAGTGTCCACTACCCCGCCAGGGCTCCCATGAAGCCACAAGGCAGCTCTTAAATGTTTTTGTAGCGAAAGCAACCAGTCTCACCACAGCTGAGCTTGTGGGAGAGTGTGTCCTTCCCATGTGCCTAAAGTGGAGAGGCCCTGGATCTGTAAACATAGAGTGGGTGTCGCCGGGAGAAGGCTCCTGGGCCTCCTCACTGCCTTCATTATGGGCATTGTGGGAGATTAGCTTCCCTGTCAGCATTTGAAACAGGAAGTAAGTCTGTTTCACTTGGGCTTGCTTCTGACTTGACAACATCCCTAATTCTAGCTGAAACCTCCATGTGGGAACTGAGCTCTCCTCAACAGGACCAATTTGCTCCCTCAAACTGGCAAAGCTCTCCTAAAGAGGTGCCTTTGATGGTGTCCAGAGTAAGGCTCATTTTTTTAAAAGTTTTTGCTGCTGCATGCAACCCCTACCTGGGTCTGATTGTAAAACTCATCTACATATCTTAAAAGCTCATTATGTAAATGTATCAGAGCCCATATCCATCAACAGATAATTAAGAAGTCTATCTACATATTTATGAGCTTGCTTAATATCACTTTAATGAGGAGGTTTACTAGAAATATCAAATCAAGGAGGCAAGAAGAAAAACGGCTCGAACAAAGATGTGTTCCCATGTTCATCAGATCGTAGTCGCTCTGAGGGCTGTCAGAACAGAAGGCTTCCCACTGAGGAGCTGACTGTAAATGGCAAGATGATGATGGGGAAAGAAGCCCACCCTGGACCGCTCCACGTCTTTGAAAGCAGAGCTGTATTTGCTGGCTTCAAGTAGACAGAAGATATTCTGAACCCAAGGTCTCACTTTTTCCACTGTCCGTAAAGACAGGATCCTCAGGGGGACAGGGGGGACGAACCCGGCATGCAGCCCCACTCTTGGTGTCAAAGCATTCCAGAGGCAGAGCCATCACTAGCCTCCATCGCTCCTGTGAGTGAGTTGGGAAAGTGTACGTTAGAAGAAGGAAGAACCCAAGTAGTGAGGCCTGGCCCGCTCTGCCGTTGGCCCCCCAATCCTACTCGGGTGTTCCACTGTTCGGCATTCCCATCCACTATTGGAAGGTCCCAAGAGTGCCCAACCTTCTCCTAGTCCATATAGTAGCCATTAACCATATGTTTAAATCAGGCACAATGCCATATTTATAGTTACATGGGCCTAGTGGCTTCCATACTGGAGAGTGCAGTTTTATCATGGGACACCTTCATCTCCCTGAAAAGTTCTATGAGACAGCACTGAACTGAGGCCTCCTGCTGGTCTGGCTTTCCCCTTCCTCCTTTCTCAGAATATTTATCTGACCACATGGAGAAGGGAGTCTTGTGCTTATATTTCTTACAACCTTCCAATATCCTACCTCCTCTCTAAACCTAGGTGTTTTGCAATTCACATTTCACGAATTAGTTGCTTCCCCACTGTCCCACCGTGTCATCTCTTCTCAGGAGTCCTGAGGTGGTACACTTTTATTATTAAAAGGGTGACCAACCAATGCAGTTTGCCAAGGCTGAGGGAACTTTGAGGTTTTTCAAATCAAGAAAGTCCAGAGCCTATCTGGGCAAGTTGGTCTCCCTAGTTATTAGGATACACAGGTTACCTAAAATAATGGGAAAGACACATATTCCAAAGTTTATCTCAAATCAGTAGCTAATCTCACTAGATGAGAATGTCATTCTAACTTCAAAAGTTAGGCATGGAGATGGCCTTTCTTTTCCCTCTCGGGAAGTCTTTCTGAGTGCTCCCTGCTCTCCTTTCCAGTTCCTGTGGTTTCTCCAGTTCCCAGGGTTTCCCTGGTTTGCAGTCGATTGCCCCTGGTATTTAATTGGTGTAATCTCCAAATCGCCTTTCCCTTTTCCACCTCAATTTATGTATCTGATCTTTGGGTCTTTTTTCAGGGGGAGCTCTTGAACTCTAGGTCAGATGACGAAACAGGATGAAGAGTGATCACAGAAAGAGCTTCTGCAGAGCAAATATTGAGGGTCATTTCCAAAGAGCCCCTTGGGGTATTAAGGGAAGACCTTCAGTAGATAGCTAATAGCTACCTTTGGGCCCATTTCTAACACACGCAGTGACAGTCTCCAACACAAACGCTTTCACAGTACTCTGCTCTAAGAGAAAAGGACTGCCAGGAAGTGCTGTCACTCGCCTGCCAGCCACTGTTTGCCCCCCTTTCATCCTCTCCCTGACATATTCTGCCCTGGCTTATTAGTGGGTGTGACCTATCTAAAAATACCTCAGCAGCAACAGCCCAAAGAAAAGGGGCTAGTCAGAGAGAAGATAACTTAATTCACTGAATTCTTTCCTCTTTTAAGATTCTGTTTGAGGAGCTAACAACATGATCCTATCAGACATTCAGACCCATAAGCATGACTCATTGAGAGTGAGTTCTTCAGTTTGGCCAGTATGACTAAAGATTGTTTTCGTTGTTGTTAAGTCAGTTCCTGATTCGTGACAGCCTCATGCACAATGGAAGCAGACATCACCTGGTCCTGTGCCGTTCTCACAATTGGTTCTTACTTGTAACTTATAGAGTTTCCACTGGCTGATTTTTGGAAATAAATCAGAAGGCCTTTATTCCTAGTACATTTGCCAAAACCTGTTCATTATCACATCTTCACACAAGCTTCTACCAACAAATAAATGATGACTGCACATGAAGTACATTAGCCTAAAATTGAACACCAGTTTCTTGCAACAATGCTGCCAGTGTACCACAAAAGAAGAGAGAGTTGAAAGAATTAAAAAATTAAAAACATGATGTAGTCCTACCAAGATTTACTTCAGTTAAGGTCTTCAGAGGGAGAGATTTGAAAATGTACATTCTGACATATACACCAGGTATCAATTTTTAATTTATTGATTTGTAGATCAAATACTAACATACATATATCAAAGAACCACAGCTACTACACAATTCATTTCACCAGAAGGAATGCCAGAAATCAAATAGATCATATCTATGAGACGAGACAATGGGGAAACTCAGTTTTAGCAGTCAAAATGAGGCTGGAACAGATCATCAATTACCTTTATGCAAGCTAAATTTTAAGCTTTAGAAAATTAAAACAAGACCACAGGATCCAAAATATGACATTGAGTATATCCCTCCTGAGTTTCAAGAAAAGATTTGACTCCCGGAGTACTAATTAAAGAATACTTGACAAGCTGTGGGAGGACTCGAGATCGTCATACATACAAAGCAATAGGCCGTTAAGAAGACAGGGAAGAAGAAATCAGCATGAATGTCAGAAGAGACGCTGAAACTCGCTCTTGTTCCTAGATTAGCTGGAAAGCATGGAAGAAGTAATGAAATAAAAGAGCTGAACAGATGCTATCAAAGAACTGCTTGAGAAGAAAAAGTAATGTATTATAATGAAGTGAGCACAGACCTAGAGATAGAAAACCAAAAAGGAGAAATGTACTCAGCATATATCACTCTTACAGAATTGAAGACAAAATTCAAGGCTTGCATTGAAATATTGAAAGATTCTGTGGCAAAAATATGGAATGATGCAAAAAAATTAAATATGAAATGATGCAGGAAGCACTCAAAGAAGATGGAAAGAATATATAATTCACTGTACCAAAAAGAACTGCTTGATACTCAACTTTTTCAAGAGCACCTGGTCTAGAACCTATGGTACTGAAAGAAGCAGTTCAAGCTGCACTGGAAGACTGAATGAAATGCAAGTTTCCAAGAATTGATGGAACACACACTAAAATGTTTAAACAAGCTGATGATACCCTAGAAGCACTCACTCTTCCTTGCCAATAAATTTGGAAGACAGCTGCCTTGCCAACAAACTCAAAGAGATCCATATCTGTATCCATTCCAAAGAAAGGTGACATAGAAAGGACTGGGCAAACAGTGATTCCTGGGGACATGAGGGAGGGTTGGAGAAGGGGATGTGGATAAACACATGGATAGGGGTGGGGGAGCAACAAGTGGTCTGGAATCGATGGAAAGGCCTGGTCAGGAGTAAGCAAGGACAATGAATCTGTGAGGAAGCACTGAAACGCCAATGGAGGTGGAACATGATGGTGGAATACGCAGGAGATGGAAGGAAATAGAGGGAAGAGCTAGAGGGCAAAGAGCATTTGCAGAGGTCTAAACATAGGTATGTTCATACATACAACTATCTAGTACAAGATGGGAATAGATTTAAGAACATATCTATAGGCCAAGTACTATAGTAGCAAAGTGGACATTGGGCCCTCACCCTGGTGCTCCCTCAATGCAAGAATACTTTGTTAAATGAATCTGGTATTCCTCCAGGCTCACTGGCCCAACACGATCACTGAAGTAAAATGGGTGCACAAGCAAATGTGGTGAAGAAAGCTGATGGTGCTCAGCCATCATAGAACGTATCATCTGGGGTCTTAAAAGCCTGAAGATAAACAATAGACCATTTACTTGGGAAGAGACCACACCCACACAGAAGAAACATAACAGCCAGTGTGGCCACACGGTGGTGGAAGGTCTAGGCAAAACACACATATCACTGTGCTCTTTGAGGACATGTGTAGACCATATATGTAGCCATAGGAGAAACTCATTTGCCTGTGCGATCATGAGGTGCAGAAACAATCTGGCATCAGGCATCAAAGAACAAAAACTAAAATCAATGGCCCAATTGACTCCTAATATCGCTGAAGACAAATGGATACAGAGGCAGAGTAGGAGAAACGATGGTGCCCAGCTACCAAATGATTGAATGTCTGGACTCTCAAAGACTCGGAGATAATTGAGTCACCATTCAGCAC
The DNA here is from genome assembly GCA_004026705.1 of Nesogale talazaci. Lineage (NCBI taxonomy): Eukaryota > Metazoa > Chordata > Mammalia > Afrosoricida > Tenrecidae > Nesogale > Nesogale talazaci. The sequence continues at coordinate 214,695 of PVJH01000294.1, read as the reverse complement.
AGAAACAGCAAAGTCCACATGGAAGAAGCACACCAGCATGTGTGATCAAGAGGGGCCGAAGGGAGCAGGTATCGAGCATCAAAGAACAAGAATCTCATCATTATGAATGAGGGGGAGAAAAGAATGGAGGTCTAAGGCCCACTGGTGGGTAATTGGTCACCCCTTTACACGGGAGTCACAGGGAGGAGACAGACCAGTCGACGGGTAGCTGTGCAGTGATGATGCATACAAATTTCCTCTAGTTCCTGAAGGCTTCCTTCCCCAACCATCATGATCCCAACTCTACCCCACAAATCCAGATGGACTGGAGTGGGTTTACTAGTGGAGAGGAGAACTAGGGATGTGGGGAGACCAAGATGGTTGAGCCCCTTCAGCCTGGTGGTTGGATTGGAGCTGCTGGAGGGGTGGAGAGAGGGTGGGGTAGAGGGAATGCAAGGGTGAATTCCCTCTGACCAAGGATGAGGAATATGAAGAGCCTTGCAGAGGACATTGCAAAGTGAATCGTTGAAAATGCAATGATTTAACAACTTGTCATTTGATTTCTCTTTTTACCCATTTTACATTTGGTCCAGGTTTTTAAATATTTTCTACTTCATTTTGTGTTAAGGATTGCCTCTGCTTTATTTTATTATTGTTGTTAGATTTTTTTGGTATATTTTTGCTTTCATCTCTTATTATTGTTTTTGCATGTTTCTCTGTATACAAAATCTAGTATAGTACATTGTTAGAGACAATAACAGAAAAAAAATGGTGAAAAAAAAAGAAGATCCCTAAGAGATTAATTGACCCACTTGCTGGAACAATGGTTTCAAATATAGCATTGATTCTGACCATGGAGAAAAAAAAGAAAAAGAAAGGTGACTCAACAGAATGTAGCAAGTATTGAACGGTGTCATTAAGATCACATGTAAATGAATTTTTGCTGAAGAATGTGGCAGCAGTATATTGACAGGAAGTGTCCAGAAATTCAGGCTGTATTTAGAGGAGATAGGGAACAATGGATACCATTGCTGATGTCAGATGATTTTGGCTCAAAGCAGAGAATACCAGAAAGATGTTTACTTGTGTTTTATTGGCTATGCAAAGGCATTCAACTGTATGGAACATAACAAACTATGGATAACACTGAGAAGAATGATAATTCCAGAACACTTAATTGTGTATATGCGGGACCTGTACATTAACCAAGAGGCAGTCATTCAAACAAAACAAAAGAGTACTGCATTATTTAAAACCAGAAAAGATCTATGTCAGAGTTGTATCCTTTCATCCCACTTATTCAATCTGTACACTGAGCAAATAATTTGAGAATATAAATTTATGTATATAAAGTACAGATTAAACTTTATGAATAAGAAAACAGTAGAAAGTTCATTCTGCAATAAGCAGGTGCCACAATCTTTGTGGCAGTTACATAATCTGGTGTCAATTGGGGACTTAAGAGGGTTAAGAGTGAAGAGGTGAAGTGTACTCTATCAATTGGGTCATAGCCAATGAGGCTTCGGTGTGGTCCTGGTCTTCCTCTGTGAATTTGAGGAACTCTGGTATTTCCTTCTTGGAGGAGTAAGACACACTCTCTCTTTGCTCAGTTTTTGCATGTGAGACATCTCTGAGAAAAAGCCACATGAACCTACCCTGATAAAGTCCTAGAAGCTGGAGAAGCCACATGGAGACCCCTGCCAGTGCTGAGATGCTTACAATGCCACTGGATCCAAAGACTTTCTACCCACTGGCTTGTGATTGTCCTGCATTTGGTGTCATTGCATGTGTTTTGTGAGTCTGAAGACAACTTTATAGATTGGTATTGGACATATGGACTAATATCAGATTTATAGAATTGGACTGGCCTGCGTTGGGATGCTTTCTTAATGTTTAACTGCTCTTGCATATAAACCTTTTTCTTATACACATATGAGTTTAAGTGGATTTATTTTCTCTAGTCTGCCCAGACTAACACAACCTTGTTTTCTAAAGGTGAGAAAAACATGAAGTACTGGCTCATGAATATCAAGGATTGCAACTTTCAATATGAATTAAAATGCAGGATAAAGAAAACCAAAATCATCACTACTGAACCAATAGGTAATATCATGGAAAATGGAGAAAATATTAAAGTTGCAGAGTATTTCTTTTAACTTGGACCCATAATCAATGCTCGTGGAAGCAAAAGACAAGAAATCAAATGACTCTTTGGATTAGGTAAATTTGTTGCCTAAGACCACTTAAACATGTTGAAGAGCAAGGATGTTACTTTGAGGCCTAAGGTGCTCTTGACCAAAGCTACGGTGTTTTCAAACACCTCTTATACATTGCAAGTAGAACATTGGATAAAGAAGACCAAAGAAGAATCCATGCAATTGACTCTTGGTGCTGGCAAAGAATAGTATCGTGGACTGCCAAAAGAACAAACAGACCAATATTGGAAGTACAGCCATAATACTCCTTGGAATCAGATATGGCAAGCCTTTGTCTCACAAACTTTGGGCATGGTATCAGAAGAGATCAGCCCCTAGAAGAGGACATCATGCTGGGTAAAGTCAAGGGTCAGTGAAAAAGAAAATGGTCATTGAAATAGATGGATGCCATGACTATACCAATGGGCCTGGCGTTGTTTCCCTCTGTTGTACTTGGGGTCTCTACAATACCACCTAACAACAACAAGAAAAATACACATTCACTTAGAATGTTCAATTCAATTGCTTTTAGTATATTCATACTTGTGACTTTTTGTGACTGTCTTCTTTTACTTAGTCTACAGTTTTAACTGTTGTAACAGTAAAACTGTTCTACTGTTCTACTGTTGTAACATGCATCAATACTTCTTTTCTTCTCGCTGCATGTCACTTTTTTTTTTTTTTTTTTTTTTTTTTTTTTTTTTTTTTTTTTTTTTTTTTTTTTTTTTTTTTTTTTTTTTTTTTTTTTTTTTTTTTTTAGGCATCACTGCCCTGGTGGTGGGAGTAGGAGGCCCAGCCTTAGCTCCTGTGAGCGGGAATTGAACCTCCATCCCAGTGGGCCGCAGTCCCGCGCACAACCACTACACCACCGGGGCTCAGCAATACTTCTTTTCTTCTCATGGTTACTAGTATTTCATTGCATAAATAGACTATCTTCCTTTTACGTAGCCATTTGTCAGTTGATAGACATTTTAGTTGGTCCAGTATTTTAGCTATTAAGAATAATGCTGCTAGCTGAGCCCCGGTGGTGTAAGTGGTTGAGTGCGGGATGGCGGCCTTGGCGTTTCAAATCCAGCAGCGGCTCTCAGAAGCAGTGCTCGGTAGCTCCCATGACCACCAGAGGGCAATGATCCCCCTCCTCCCCAAAAAAGAATAATGCTGCTGAAGACATATATCAAGAAGATTCTGTATGGACATATGTTTTTATTTCATTTGGTTATATACCTAGAGTTGAGATTGCTGGGTCATATGCTAACTCAATGTTTAACCTTTTGAAGAACTAGGAGACCATTTTCCACAGTTGCTACTTTCCCACCTGCAGTATATAAGGAGTCTATGTTTTTCTCATCCTTACCAACACTTGTTATTACATGTCTTTTTTACTACAGCCATCCTAATGAGTGTGAAGTGGTAGTATTTTTGTGCTTCTACTTTGCATTTTCCTGATGATAAGTGCAAATGCTTCTTATTCACCCTAAATTATGAGAATCTTTGAGTCCCATAGTATAGTGATAAAATGCCACAGTTAAATGTTTCTTGCTAACCAGAAGAGCAGTGGTTCAAAATCACCCACTGGTTCTAGCGGAGCTATGTGCTTCTGCAAAGCAAATAGTTTTATAGCAACAACAAACTCTATACAGCAGTTCTACTGTGTCACGTGGGGTCAGAGGAATTAGAATTGACTCAATGGTGTCATGATGGTGTTACTTGACAATGGCCCCTACTAAATGGTAAGCTTCAGAAGACCTACAAGTAGCCACCTGTTTAGATCCCTTCAAAGATTGTCTAGTACCTTACCCATAGAAGATTCAGAGCAATCAAATTCACTGCCATTGGTTTGATTCTGACTCATAGTGCCCTGTAGGATGGGGTAGAATTGCTTCTGTGGGTTTCTGAACCTGTAACTTTTTACAGGGTAGAAAGACTTGTCTTTGTCCTTCAGAGTAGCTGGTGATTTGGAATGTCAGAACTTGTGGTTTGCCGGCCAGTTCATAACCACTACACCACCAGGACTCCTTGACTCATAGTAGGTGCTCCCAAAATAAAAACTAGCATCATTTAAGTCTTATACAATATCAGGTACAAGTTACACAGATTATCTCATTGAATGATCGCAATATTCCATGAGACTGAGACAGTCATAACTAACATTTTAGAAATGAAGAAACTGAAGCACAGAAATGTTAAGTAACTTCTCCAGGGTTACGCCCATAACAAAGGATAGAACCAATATTTGAACTCAAGTTTCATGGTTTCAGACTGGGTTGCGTCCTGCAATAATTATCATTTGAGCAAATAAATGAATTCAGAAGTCTGTAAAAAGGAGGAGGAGACCACATGCTACAAAGACGGACATCATTCCATCACCTAACAGCCATCTTTCAAGAAAAATAGCACTAGATGTTTGGGCTGCATTGATCCTGTGACTAACACTTTAACTGGAAAACACCTAATTCCTGATGAAGGACTAAAGACTCAGGAAGTTTCACAGACTTAATTTTTTAAAAGTCAGATGGGCATTAATCTGAGCTTCCAATTCCATATATATATTTAATTTCCTCATCTGTTGTCTGGTAGGAATGAAAAATAGTATAATTGTTGTGGGAATCAGTGTGACAGTTCCTTAAAAAACCAAATTCCTAGATGGAAATGCTATATACCCAGATGACTAGAAAGCAGAGCCTCAAAAACAGATTTTGACACCAATGTCCAGTGTAGCACTATTCACAACAGCCAATAGTGGAAGCAACCTAAATATCCATCAACACATGAATGAAAACAAACTGTGGTACATCCATACCATGGAATATGACTCTGTCAGTAGGAGAAAGGAAGTCTTAAAATATGCTACAATCTGGATGAAGCTTGAAGTCATTGTGTTGAGTAAAATTGGTCAATCACAAAGGAAAGTTACTGTCTTTTAAAAAAAAAAGAAAAAGAAAATGTATAGAATAAAAAGCATATTAGTGGTTACCAAAAGGACATCATATTTGGTAAAGTAGAGGCACAGCAAAAAACAGGAAAGTCCCCAAGGAGATGGACTGACACTGTGACTGCAACAATGACCTCAAGCTTAGGGACATGTATGAGGATCATGCAGGACGGGGCAGATTTTCATTCTGTTGTGCATAAAGTCTCTATGGATCTAAGCCAATTTGATGACCCCTAATAACAGCAATCTCAAGGATGAAAGCGCAAGGGGTTGGATAAAAGAAAGCTAATGGTGATATAAAAATTGCATTAAGGATAGATTCAATAATTGCTCATTGTAATTTTGGTCAATACGTTGCATACCTGTGGCCGTTACATAACCTCCTGTCAACTTGCAAAGGGGTAGAGTCTAGCCTGTCAACCAGGTCATAACCAATGGTGCCTCTGTGTGGGCATGGCCTTCTCTTGGGGATTCTAGGAACTTCTTTCTTTCTCCCTGAAGCGGGACACACTCTCTCTCTTCAAGGCATTCCTATTGACAGCCCACATGGAGTTACACTGATGGTGCCACAGCCCTGGAACTGAAGGACCAATGTGGAGACCCATGCCAGTGCTGAAATGCTTCCACTGCCATTGGATTCACAAGATTTTCCATTCATTAGCCTGGAATATTCCTGTATTCGACATCGTTGCATGTGTTGAATGAGTCTGAAGAGTAATTCATAGACTGGTATCAGACATATGGACTAATATCGGACTTATGGACTTGATCTGCACTAGACTGGGATGTTTTCTTTCTTTTCTTTCTTTTTTTTAAAGCATTGTCCCCTGGGATGTTTTCTTAATGTACAATTACTTTTATATAAAACTCTTTCTTATATAATATGAGTGTCTCCCTGGATTTGTTTCTCTAGGCAGCCCGGACTTACACAATATCTATAAAGACTTGTATTGAAAAAAGATAGATACATCTACAACAATGACCAAAAAAAAAAAAAAAAGAATGATGCTGCTTATGTACAAAAACCTCATAGGATTTGTTTCCTTGATTTGGAAATTTAGGGTCACACTAGAGAAAGGAGAATCAGAAATAGGAGAAGGTTTTTGAATATGTAGTTAATAGCCCCTGTGAATAACTAACTGCCTCCTTTGCCAAGAGACCAGAAGAACTAGATGACACCTGGCTACCCTTGCTGCACATTTTGATCAAAGAAAGATTCTATAAAAGGATTCAAAACAAAAGGTGAAAAATGCAGAATAGGATTTTACATCCTCATAGCCTTCAGACTTTCTGGAACCATGAAGAGTGGATAAACCTCAGAAAAGATTGACCTAAAATAATCTTTAAGTCTTTTTTGTTGTTGTTGTTTTTGTTTGTTTGTTTTTTCTATGGGACTCACTGCCCTCTGGTGGTTGTGGGAGCTACCCAGTGCCGCTCCTGAGAGCCGCCGCTGGATTTGAACCGCCAAGCCCACGGGCCACAGTCCCACACTCAACAACTTACGCCACTGGGGCTCAGCCCTCTTTAAGTCTTTTAAGCCAATAATATTCCCTAGTCTCCTTAAAATCAAATAATTATTTAACTCAACTAGTCAAACATTTCTGCCTTGAATAATTTGCTCTAATAAGAGCTACCTGTTGGTATTATAGTGACAACAGCAACTCAATGCCTAGGGGGCAGCAAGGTTATGTTAATGAAGGAGGAACAACTCAGAAATAAGGATGAAAATGATTGCACAACTCAAAGAGTATAATATAGGTCACTAGATTATTTCTGGAAAAATTGTTGAATTGGTATATATTTGACTGTTTATCTTCTCAACAACAAAATACATAAAATTTATTTTTAAAATCATTTATGACAAAGAATGGAAATATAGACTCAATCTGGTGCCAAACCCAAACCCACTGCCCTTCAATTTGCCCTGATTCTAGATTTATTGTTGTTGCTAGTTATCATCAACTGGGCTCTGACCCATACCAATCTTATGCACAACAGAATGAGATATTTCTCATCATGGCCCCATCCTGACAACTGTTCCTATGCTTGAGCCCATTTACTTAGCAGCCAATTCACAGTGAATAAATTTAAGTTACCTGAGCATTTCAAGGATATGTTTTCAGCAAGGTTGAGATGTAGAGAGAAGCCTCATAGTACTGTATCGACTCATTTCATATCAAATATCTCCTCTTGAGAGTAAGCATGCCAAATATGACTTTCTAATAGTCAACATCATTTTATATTCCACTGTCTAGTGTAAACTATTCAACCAAGCAGGGCTGTTGTACAGCTTCATCATGAGTTTGCATCATGATAGGCTCCTTCGGGGTGTGTGCACGGTACACCAGACATGGACTGAGTTTAAGGTCTCTCCAAGCCCCTTGTACAGTGCCCAACTTGAACAACCCCATATAGGAGCCTTTCGCCTTCCCAGTAACTTGCATTTCTGAGTGACTAGCTCTCTGAGTAGTACTGACTTATTGTTGTTGTCAAATGTCACGGAGGCAGCTCTGACTCTTAGTGACCCTATGTATAACCAAAAAAAAAAAAAAAAGATATTGTGCCATCCTCCCAACTGTGCCTATGCTCGAGCCCATTGTTGCAATCACTGTGCCACTTCTTCTCCTGGAGGCAAGGCCTCTTTTTCACTGATGCTCTGCTTTTCCAAGCATGAAAGCCTTCTCCAAGAGCTCTTCCCTCCTGAGAATGTGTCCAAAACAGGTACGACGAAGTCTTGCCAAGGGGTGTTCTTTTAGCGGTCCTTGACATCGTCGGTATTCTTTGCCTATGACTACACCATCCTAATCCTGGGTGAACACAGGAACTTGGCAATTGGGGAGCCATCTGCCATAAATCAAGTAATAGATGGTTAAAAGTCACAGCTTTTTATAAACCAGATGAAAGAAGCAAATATAGGAGCCAGAAACAAACGACTGATAAAGCCTTTGTCTGGTATAAAAGGCTAAAGGAGCCAGCTAGAGCTTGGCACACACCATTTGAGCCAAAGCCACACTTCAAAGCCAAAAACACCTACTATCTGACTTTCTTGCCTAATCCAGGAAAACAGGATGCCCTTGGAGACCTGAAAGACAGAAAATGCACCAACAAAGAACTAAAGGCTTTCGGCTCAAGACTGCAGGCAACAGCTCCCCATGGGATTAGACCAACTTCCAGCAACACATTTTGCTTCTTAAGTAATTGACTAGGTTACCTTTGAGGCAAGCTTTGTAAAGTGGCCCCATGAGGTCCTGACTAACAGCCAGTCAGTGTCACCAAGCAATGCTGGCCTGAAAGCAGCCCCAGAAATCTGACAGAAGTGGAGATGGAGTGGCAGTGAGGAAGAAGCCGGAATTGACAGCCAAAGAGCACCAACTATGATTTGTCTCCTTCCAAATTCCCAAGCCACTGATATACAACCTCAAATGACTTGGCACAGTGGTGGCTTGCTGTGGTCAAAAATATTCAAAAAGAGGTTAAGAGAGGAGGAGTATTTATATATGAATAGAGAGGCAGAGTCATACCTCTAATAACACTGATAATAATTCCAGCAGCATAGTTATGAACAATAGTACTAATAATTTGCACTATACTCATTGCTCAGTTAATCTCCCTTCAACATTAAGACATACAACAACTGTAAGACTTGGATATGATTAGTATCCTCTTTTTAGAGGGAAGGATACTGAAGCTCAGAAAGGCTCAGTGACTTACCCAAGATCTCATAGCTAACAAGTAGTGGAGCCTGGAACTGGAGCTGAAGTCTATCTCCCAACCCCATGTTCTTCAGGAGGTCCCTAATTTTCATCTGGGGTTATATAACGATTTTATTTTAGGTGTCCATGAGCTCTAGAAATGATTTGGGTTTGGCAAGGTTGGTGGTTCAATCTCCTGTCTTTTTCCATAAAGATTTGCAGTTTCAGAAACCCCATGTAGGGTTGCTAAGAGTCAGAATCCAATCTATGGCAGTGGGTTTATTTGGGGGAAGGGGGAGAAGATTGTTGGGGGTATGAAGCTGTGAAGCTACATTCGTCTTTAAGGTCATAATCACCCACCTGTCCACCCACTTGGCTTGAGGGCAGTGTGTTTCGGTTTGTGGGTTTTTTATAATAGGATCCCTGGTGACATGGAGAGCTGCTAACCACATGGTCAGCAGTGGGAACCTTCCAGCTATACCTCAGCAGTCTTTCTGCCCTATAAAGATTCAGAATTCGGGCTGAGCCCCGGTGGTGTAAGTGGTTGAGTGTGGGACTGCAGCCCGTGGGCTAGGCGGTTCAAATCCAGCGGCAGCTCTCAGGAGCGGCACTGAGTAGTGCCCACGACCACCAGAGGCAGTGATACCCCCCGCCAAAAAAAAAAAAAGATTCAAAAGTTTTGGAAACCCACAGAGGCAGTTCTATTTTGTTCCAGAATGTATCTCTGAGTGAGAATAGACTTAGTGGTAGTGTGTTTTTTAATTGTTTTGAACAGCAACATTGTCATTTTGGGGTGCTGCCAGTTGGACTTCAGCTCATAGCGACAGAAAAGAACTGTCTGCTGGGTTTTCTTAGCCGTCACCGTACTGAAGCACATCTCCAGGTCTTTGTCCGTCAGAGCTGCTGGATGGACTTGGTCTTAATCTTGTAGGGCTACTCTAACAGAAATGCCCCGAATGCAGAGTGGAGGCTCTAGGGCAAGGCTTGCTCTCCATCTGCTCTGGTTGAAGGTCTTTAACACCTGCTTCTTGGTCCCATGAGGAGCCTAGCCCTAGTGGTAGAGTGGGTAAAAGTTGGATTGTGATCCCTCTGGTTGGCAGTTCAAAACTGACAGCAGCCTTATGGGAGAATGACGAGCCTTTCTACTCCCATAGACAGGCTCAGCCTGAGAAACCCACCTCAGCTCACCATGAATCTGAATTGGCTCGGTGGCAATCAGTCTGGTTATGGTTTTCCTGCTTCCTTGGAGAACTCCAAGTATCGTGGTCTCTATTCTTCCCATAAAGCTTCTTGTTTAGTCTCTTTGATGTCTCAGAAGAGATTGACTTGGGAGCCTCATGAATCTGTCTCATGCACATAACACAGACCACCCATTCCCAGATGAGAACACGGCCCTGGAGTTGATTTGAACTAATAGCAATCTTAAGGAACACAGTAGAATTGCCCCTGCGGGCATCCGAGACCACATCTTTACAGAAATAGAAAGTCCCGTCGATCTCCTGTGGAGCAGGTGGTGGTTTCAAACTGCTGGTCCTGCAGTTAGCAGCCCAACACATAGCCCACTTGCCACCAGGGCTCCTAGCTAGAGGCATCCGAAACAAAGAACCAAACTGACTGCTCTCAAGTGAACTCTGACCCACAGCAAGCCTACCGGATAGAACCTATGGGTTTCCAAGACTATAACTCTTCGCAGGAGCAGAAAACCTCATCTTCCCCCCAACCACTGCACAGGTGAGAATTCACAACACTGATTTTACCGGGATCAATTAGATCCCAAACACTAATCTTTCGGTTAGTGGCCAAACATTTTACAGTCCGTACAACCAGGTCTCCTTTTATACAGCCATAAAAAGCTGAAAATGACCCTAATGGAGCTTACAATTTAGTTGCTTTAATAAGCAAGTTAAACCCATATGTATGTAGAAGTGTCATTACCTACAGGACACAAGTTAACAAGAAAAGAAGAGAACCCCTCCTTCATAGCCTTTACTGAACCTTGAGTATGAGAAAGGCTAGTTTCAGACAGTGTTCTGGTGGCAAGATCTTTGGGAGGAGCAGGAGAGAGAGGGTGAGGGGGTAGCCCAAGGCATTTGGATACTTATCCAGGCTCTTGATCTAATTTCCAGTTTAATTGCAAAAGCACTGACCCTTTCTGGCCCTGGCCTTCTCGAGCTATGGAATGGAGATGGTAGCATGCCTCCTCTTGATCTCATAGACTTTTAAGAAAAAGTCAAAGGATATGAGACTAGAAATGTGTTCCCCCACTGCAGCATCACTCAACAGATGGGGCCCTGTTCTTCAGTGTAATGCTGCAGCAGAAATAGAAGCCGGCAAACTAGAAGGAAGCAGCGACCGTTCAGACCAAAGGAATTTCTGGTCTCTGGAGTCTCCTCCTTCAACTCAGGTTTTCCCATTGGTAAGAACTTTACTTTGAAATATGTCAGCCTTGCTTTTTCTGCATATCTGCTTTTTCTGTTTTTTACCTCTGGCCAGGATAGAACAAAGGAAACCCTTTTAAGTGATACAGTGCCCATTTTTTAACCTTCTAGCTAAAATGTAGTTATTGCTCCGAGTTTATTAAGCAACAGGTCTTTTCTTTGCAGTTACAGAGTGAACCAAGATTGGGAAGGAATTTTAGAAGCAACCCAGTAGGCTATAAGAAGTCCACGGAAGAATAAAATTCTCACCTGGGTTATAAGAGAGTATCCAAATATGCCACAATTTTGTTTAAAAACTCACTGGTGACTCCTCTATGTTCTGCACAGAATACCCACATTCCTTGTAAAAGCACTAAGATTCTCCATTGCTTCCCTTTCCAGTCCTGCCTCCCACTGCTCCCCTTCATAGAATTCATGACTGATTGTCTCCTTTCATTTCTGCCTTTGCATATGGTATTCCTTCCATCCATATACTACCTCCCTTTGTTAAATCCCTAACCCTTCATTGTCCTTTCTACCAGACAGAAATCATTGACATCACTATTACACAAAAAAGGTCACATGCAGTTTATCTCTTTGCTTCAAGTTAACATCTTGTCAACATCTACTTCCTAGCAATTAGTAATGGTGAATGACATTTTGTGTTAGATGTGTTTGGTTTGTCCTATTAGATCATGCCCACAATTGTTCTAGACAAGTTTTCCTACCAATAGTGTTAACAGATACTCCATATTATTATGACTTATATCACATCTGAAGATCCCAGTGAATGGAAAATGCCTGAAGGACAAGGACAGTGTCTTGTTCACTCTTGAGGCTCCTGATCCTGGTATAGAAACCAACCAATCTCATCGAGTCACACATGGTGACCCGATGTGTGTCAGAGAAGCTCTGTTCTTAACTCTAACTTAGTGCACTGCCGTCGCATTGATTCCAATGCACCACAGCCCTATAGGGCAAGATAGAGCTGCTACAGCGGGTTTCTGAGACTGCCACTCTTTATAAAAGTAGAAAATCTTATCTTTCTCCCATAGAGCACTGGTGGTTTCAAACTGCCAACCTTGTGGGTAGCAGGCCAACTCATAACTCACTGCCCTACAGGGCTTCCAGGGTGCAATCTTTACAGTAGATTGCTGGGTTTTTCCTCCAGCAGAGTCACTGGTAGGTTTGAACAGTTCCTTGACTGAGTCCTTAACTATGGCATCACCAGACGCCTCACCTAGTATAAGGTAACCAGCATCTAGTAAGAAACTCCAAAAAATTCATTTCCTTCAGGTCAATGTTGATTCATGGTGATTCCCTGTGTACTTCTGAGACTATCATTGTTTACAAGCGCAGAAAGCCCAGCATTTAGTAGGTAGTCAAAAAATCCTTGTTGAATGGATAAAAAGGTTTTCTCTGTGAGGACTTCTGTGATGGTTAGAGCTTATGTCAACTGAACCCTCCTGGGTGAAGGCAGAAATGAAGCTCAACCTATTAATCACATCACAGCCTGATGATATTTTCTTGGGGATGTGTCCTTTTATGGAAAAGAGAGAGCCAGAGCAGAGATGAGCATGTTTCTTCTTTCACCTTCTATTGGATCTAGATGCTGCCCCTTACTCACTGATCTCCTGTCTTGTTGCCTGCCAATACTGGAAGCCATCAGCAGACTGCCAACGAACGGCAGGTTCATTTACTTCTGCATCCACCAGTCTGTGGCCCTTCTGCCCCATCATCCATTTCCTGTTCATCCACTTCCACAACTACATGAACCAGGAGATGCTGCCAGTTCCCAGTTTCCAAACTGAACTGGATTTTTTGGGTTCTACAACTATGTACTAGATTTATGGGCTTCTACAACTGCGTGAGCCATTTCTTGATCAAAATCTCTTTCGATGTGTATACACATACAAACATCACTGGTTCTGCTTCTTCAGAGAACCCAGTCTCACACAAGCGACTTCCTTCCTCCAAGGAGCCTATCAATTTCCCATAGATCCCACCTCGCATGCTATAAAAACCAGGCCGTGATTGCTCCTCCAATCCTCGACAAGGGGACCTGGCACTTCAGCCCTTCAAGCATTTCTCTTCTTCCTCCAGCACAAGAGCAGGCAGGGCAGATGAAAGAAGCAAATCTCCTGCTTTATAGTTCCAAATGAAAAACAGGAAAGCCACAGAGCTTTTCCCTGCCCAGGCCTCCTGCCCAGATCTCCAGTCCCAGCAGGTGAGCTCACTGGCAGTCCTCCTGAGGCCTTTGTGCTGTTGCTGGGAGCCATGGTTCACTCTATTCCTGGATTCAACTTCCCAGAGAGAGAGATATTGGGGCTGCAGACACCATCCTCACCATTCTAATAGGTGTAAGGAGCAGCCAGGATTTTCCCGGGATAATGAGCCTGTATAATTTAAATCAAGACTAATTGAGGCACTTTGCAAACTTGTTGCCAACCATAGATGAGCCGGCCTGTTTGCCACTTGTTATCGCAGGAAGCAAGTCAAATATCATTAATGGACCGGTGGCAGGCAAGCCTGATTTCCAGTTATTTGGGCTCAAGGGACACTACGCACACCTTCAGGTTTTAAGGGGCCTGGGAAGGTCTGGAAACAATGAAATTGAAATAAGCAAACTGAGAATAATGTCATCACATTAGATAACACCATTGTCAACCTAGTGGGCACCTTGGAAAGACTTCCAGAAAACAGGGACTTGTTTGGGCCAGACACAAACAATAGATAAAAGGAAGAAAGGGAAAATGAAAATGTCTTTGCTAAATGGTGGACTCTCATAGTCCCAGGAGTTGTGTCAAATGCTGGATTGGGACCAGGTGAAAGCAGAGGCAGGAGACTAGACACAAGCATAAAGGCGCGGGGTGCTCAGCTGCAGGTTGGACCACTGGGAAAGTTCAGTAAGGTTAGTAGCTTACCACAACATATACAGCCCTAGGAAGAGAGGTCAAGGGAAGACAAGAATGGAAGACAAGGTTTTGGGTTTCAAAGGCGGTTCATTTGGCCTTCTGTGCTTATTCTTTTTCGATTTGCAACTAAAGAGACAGGCCTGCTCTAGCCTGTGCTCAGTCGAGATGCCCAGCCCACTTTAAGACAACCCCAGGCTACAGAACTGGAAGCTTTATCTTTTGCAGAAACTGAGCGCTTCCATCTTGGCTTACATAAATGGAACATGAGAACACCCTGCAGCCTGTATTCGCTGCATGTTTCTACCAGTGCCAGCGAAGCACACCTTCTAGTAATGGGATCAGTAACCGGGGAAGAGAACTGAAAGGCAAGTCTGAATTTATTGCCATCTGTCATGTTCCAGTGAACAATGAAAGCACAGTAATGAGAAACGTTGCATTTTTACATGTTCATGCCAGTCCAGCGCTGCTAAGTACTATTATTAGTAGCAGTATTAATAAATACTTTTGACATGCAGTAAAGACTCAGAGTGCTGGAGAGAGAGCTACAGCGTGTGCCAAGCACTTAAGCTGACTGCCCCCAGTGGCTCCCGGGCCTGAGGGAGATAAGAGGAGGCCCAGACAGGCTGGGGAGAGGTTAGGAGATGGGAGATTTTTCATGTCTGCGCTGGAGATGCAAATGACAAGGCTTGGCACCCACTGCCTAGCAGTTGATTCCATCAGGAGAGCTTCTCTAGGGAAATCATTGGCAAGATAATGGAAGACAAGTGACAGTCCACTGCACATGTCACCTCTATCATCTTGGAGCCTTGAGGGAAAAACTAAAGACCTGTCTAGCCTAACAGCTATCTAAGGTTAGACTGAGGCCAAGACTGCTAATTGTTCCCCAGAGAGTATTCTTCTCTTTACTTTCAGAAACACAACTCTAAGTGAGTAGAGAACTCCTGCAAACAGAATTCCTTAAGCGAGAGCTAGAGACAAGATAGCCTAGACTCTGTGGCTGTGGGTATAGGTCAATGGCAGAATTCTGGTCAATGGGTCGAGTGCAGGTGTGATGTATTCCCCTTAGAAGTCATGTATGTCACATGGAACCTCCATATCCTCCATTATCCCCCCTGCCCACTGGCTGGGAAAGGGCAGTATAAGGAGCAAGCTCCTTGGACCTCAAGAAGAAGACTGACTTGGCCCCGGAGCATGGTGACTCTGTTTTGCCAGCATGCATCACTACTGTTCTTGACTTCCACCTTCCTCTGTTCTGCCATATGGAAGACAGAGAAACTTCTCCTTGTCTGAGCTTCCTCGGGTTGTTGTAATAAAATGCCACAAAACCGATGGTTTTAAAGAAGAGAGATTTGTTGGGATAACAGTCATGCTGATTTGTTTCTGCAAAATCCAAGAGAGGAAGATTCCAGACCTCTCCCCTCACTGCTGGAGGCTCCCAGCAATCCTGACCATTCCTTGACTTGCAAATGCGTCTTCATGTGACATCTTCTCTATGTGTCAACACATGGCTGCTCTTCTTCTGTCTTTGTGTCTCTTCTCTCTCTTTTCAATCAATCATTAATGGGCCAGTAGCAGTCATGTCATAGTACTCAATGATTTGTGATGGCTTCTCGGTGTTTACATGTTTTGTGGCATCCAATTACAATTGTATACCTCTGTAATATACACTCCATAAATTAATTCAATAGTAAACCAATAACCAAACGGTAGTCAAGAGCATACACCCAGAAGATATAAGAGTGGGGGCTAGTTTTTGCTTTGTTGCATGGGGTCAATTTGATTCTGACGCATAACAACCCCATGAACAAGAGGACAAGACATTGCTCAGTCCTGTGTCATCCTCAACATAATTTGTTTGGGCCCTCCGTGGCAGCCACTGTCTCAACCCATCTCATTAAGGCCCTTCCTCATCATCACTGCCCTTCGACTTTACCAAGCATGATGTCTTTTTCCAACGACCACTCCAAAGCATGAGAGACAAAGTCCTGTTGTGGATCAAGTAGTGTTAAGAACAGTGTTCGCTTGTAAACCTGGGCTTAACTTCTTGAGGTTGTTGTCCAAGTACAAGTCAGGTCTCAAGTATTCCAGATTAATGATTTGTTGTAGCTTGAACCACACCCCTCAAAACGGAACCGGAACCAACTGAGACAGATGAGACATGTGCCTAAGGTAGACCAATCTAATGGCTGTGAACACAGAAGAGAGGGCACATTCCCAGCCACTGGGACTGTTCTTGATGATTGAAATAATAGATGTCTCATTCCCCTTTGTTTTGATTGCTGGGAAATAAACAAGTGACACATGTTTATTTGTTTGTTTGCTTGTTTTTAGGAAACCCCCCATAATCAGTTTACTTATTCTTAAGATGAGACCTCTGTATAGTATCATAATTTTTTAAGTGATGCCTCAACTGTGGCAGCAGTAGAGTCACTGGAGTCTGTCACCCAGTGTGAGTAAATTCCAGTGTCATGTCCCCTCTCTACACGGACCTCCTCCCATACCAGAATGCTTAGCAGTATTTCAAATCATAGAATAATATATGATAAACATAAATGTAAATTTCTTAAGTGGAATCTACCTTAGATCATATTAGTACTAACAACAAAATTGTTTTGCAATATCTTTCTACATCGAATTACATGACCAGTACACAATTAGGAACTAAAAAACCTTTTTAGTTTTTTAAATTACATTATCAATAAATTTATGGATATGGGTCCATAGATACTAATTACCACAATATGTTAGCTAAAGCAACAGAGAACTTGAAAAAAAATCAGCAACTATAAAAGCATCAGAAGCAAGGGACAAAAACAGTACAAGTTTGCTGCAAAGTTGTACTTGAATGAATCGTGTGACTTGAAACCTCCAGGTAAGCGGGTAATCAGGACAGCTTTGGCCAGGGCCCGTTGTTGTGGCTAGGTGCCTTCCAGAAGGTTCCAGCCTATAATGGCCCTGTGTATAAAAGAAGGCGCCACTGGCCGTTCTTCCCCAGCCTTACAATGGATCCTTTGTTTGAGCCCATTGTTGCAGTCACTGTGTCGAGCCATCTTGTCAAAGGTCCTACTCTTTTTTGTTGCCCCTTTACTTTACCACACACACACACACACACACACACACACACGATGTCCTTCTCCAAGCACTGGTGGCTCCTGATAACAGGTCCAAAGTTCCCAAAGCAAAGTTTTGCCACCCTTGCCTCTAACAATGTACTTTTTCCTACTCAGACTTGTTAGTTCTTTTGGCAAGTCCACGGTACTTACAATATTCTTTGCCAACACCATATTTCAAATGCATCCATGCTTCGTCCTCTAAGTAACATCTTTACTTTTCAGCACTTTAAAGAAGTCTTGTGCAGAAGATTTACCCAATGCCAGGTGCCGTTGGATCTCTTAAATACTGGTTCCATGAGCATTAATTGTGGATCCCATCAAGACAAAATCCTTGACAACTTCAATCTTTTGAATACATTAGAAGGGCCAAAATGTAATTAAGCATGGAGTTTTAGCCTGTAAACTGGGTTTATAACAAAAGGTTTTTGTTATTAGAGCCAACTTCAGGCATGGTTTTATTCAAAATAAATAAGTTTCTACTGTAACACTGTGCACAAATTGTATCAGCAGTCATTTTGATGTCAATCCTCTGAGTGCTACTCAGTGTGGTCCACCCTTTCCCATCTCCTGAGTGGCTCCACTGGCCCCTGAGTGAGGGCAGAGCTGACACCCTGAGGAACACTGAGAAATAACCTGGGTCCTGAAGAGTATGCTCGAGCTGTTAAAACAACAAAGCTTGAAGTTTCTCTCTCTTTACTCTTTACTCTTTTTTGCCAGGATATTTATTCCTGCCAAACTAACCAGTTCCAAAGCTTACATCCTTAGCAGTCTTCCATTTGCTCCTGGGTCTGTTATTTGAGAATATGTTTGGCAAGATCAGCTCATGGCTGCCCCACTTGGTACCAGCTAATGAAGGCTAAGGGCTAGCTAGAGTGATCCGAAGACTTGCTCGCTCACTTTCTTGAGGCTGACTGTTAGCTGGGGCCCCAGATGAAGCTGTCCATCAGAACACCAGGGTACACCTTATCTCTCTGTGTGACCTAGACTGTTTTCAAAGTGGTGGGTGGGCTCTAAGGCTAAGCATCTCAAGAGCGAGGGGCCAAGATGGAAGTCACCTTGCCTTGAAAATCATGCCCTATCCCTTGTTCCTTCACTTCTTCATGGCCTTGGCCCAAATATAGCCTTACTCATGATGCGACATGACCCATCCATGCCCTTTAGTGCACCTTCTGGCTCCTCAGTGTATTTGTCACCATTGTGTTTACCCAATTTTAGTCTTTTGCAATCCTATTTATATGTCCATTGTCTTTTTACCCCCTCTGGAGCATGAATTCCATTCACCTGGTATAAAGAGGCCTTCCTTAACCTTTATTGAATAAATCAATATATAAAGACACAAGATTTTTATTGCCCTCAACATCACCATCATTATCAGTGAGCTATTTTCATACCATTGCTATACATCTATATAACATTCACATATGCATGTGAAAGTCGAACATTAAATAAGTGTGTTAGGCTGGGTTGACTAGAGACACAAATCCTGTGTATGTGTAAGAGAAAAGTTTACATCACAGAGTAATTCTATATCAAGAAAACATCCCGGCCTAGTGCAAATCAAGGCCATAAGTCCCATTCTGGGTCATAAGTCCCTCTTCAGACTCATGCAGCCACATGTGACAGTGCAAAATGCAGGGAGGTCACAGGCCAGTGGGTGAAAAGTCTTGTGGGTCCAATGGCAGTGGAAGCGTCACAAAGCTCAGGACAGTCTCAGCATGTCTCGCTAACAGGAAGGAGAAAACAGCATCTCTGAGTCAGCATTTACTTAATGGCAGTGAGTTTGGTCTTTTGTGAGTGTGTGTTTCCTTCTCCAAATAGAAAACAAAAGCCCCGTAAGACAATTGATGGTAGATGGGGAGATGAAAACAGAGTCCCTGAAACTTATATCCACTTATTATTTACAGTTACAGCATAAAAGTTTTCCTAATAAACGCTTAAAAACATAAATGAGTAGAAATGTATACATGTTTTCCTTCACTGATAAAATTAGCAAATATAGGATCATCTATAATAAAATAAATTTTAGGGATAACTGAAACTCAATCAAAAATGTGAAATGCATTTTCATAATAACATATATTATACATGTGACAAATATTTTCTCTGATGTAAATATCATATTGGAAATACAGACAAGGTTGCCTTCTTGTCACAAAGTTTATAAAGCCTCAGAAATACAGACAAGGTTGCCTTCTTGTCACAGAGTTTATAAAGTTTATAAAGTTTATAAAGTCAATCTGCTCAGTGTTCATGGAGCGCTTCAGCTCTTTCATGAGTTTCAGTGCTCAAGTACCCCTGGAGGGTGTGGAAGCCTTGACCCAGGCTGCATAGACTCAGAAGACTGACCTATGGAGTCTGTCCTTGGGTCTCTCTGGTATTACTGCCTGGCCTCTCTGTGTCTGCTGTCACCTCTCACAGAGACTAATCTCGACCCTAATGAGCATTCAGTTGCTTAGATCAAAGTCCAAGAATGTGTCCTTGGCACTTGGAGCAAAGTACAATGATTTCCCTAAAGATCCTCTCCTTCAACTTCCAAGTTTGGTTGTCTGTGCTGGGTGGTTAGCTCACCCAGAAATATGCTCCCAGTGGAGAGGGCATCATGGAAATGCTTGATGATCTACTTAGCAAAACGATGAACCTCAAGCCATAAGGCTAATTGTACAAATTGTAGGTGATCAGACTTCCAGAAATCTCTGGCACCAGAAATTTTCCATGCGCCCAGGCCAGAGAACTAGTAAGTACATAGAAGTCCCCTGCCATCCTCTGGAGAAAGTCCGTCAGGGCTTCAGACCTCTGTGTTGTCAACAGCCTCAAAGAGGCATCAGACAGATGGTGATATTAGAAACAAATATCTGAGTCAGGCAAGGTGAAAGGGGAGATACTTGCAGGGAGCAGAAGGGAGTGTGGGTGCGCTCCCTTCCTGATAAAGGATGGATAAATGACAGAGAAGGCCAGAGAGGACTGCAGGTCATATATGACCTTTATTGCATCTTTCTTTCTCTCTCTTCCTTCCTTCCTTCCTTCCTTCCTTCCTTCCTTTCTTTCTTTCTCTGTCTCTCTCTGCCTCTCTCTGTCTCTGTCTCTCTCTCTCTTTCTTTCTTTCTTTATGTTATTGTGTACATGTGTTTACCACTCTGTATAACCCTTAGGCCTGGTGGTTCACAGATGATTGAGGCAGGCCATATTTGACCCACATGCTGTTAGTTTGGCTGAGGAATCCTGGCATTATTATTAGCATCTATGATCAGGGAGAAGGAAACTCAACTTTCCATGACTCGATTTCATCTTCTATAAAGTGAGCATGCAGCACCTGTTTGAGGGGTGCTTAATTCGACCCTGCCTCCTAGTAGTGTTCAGCGTGTGGAGAGGGGCTGTCATGTCTTTTTCGTGAAGTGCTGTGCATTTTCAGGGGAAAGAGGGTTGTTTTTGTTTTCTATGAACAATTACTTCTTGTCTCGCCGTTTAGGAGGCTGGAACTCTAATTTCAAGGCCCCACCTCTCTCTGCTGGCTTTGGAGGAAGGCCTATCGCTCCTTTCTGCTTCTGTTCCACATTCTCTCCTCCCCTGGGCCAAGTTAGCCACGTCTTGTGTCCACGATTTTGTCAGGCGTTCTCTTGCTGACACTGAAGCTTGTACATAGAAATTTGCCTACATTTGAAAGTGGAGTGAAAGTGGAATTATTTTTCTCTTTTGGTTCTTTTTTGAAAAAAAAAAAGCACTTTATTGGGGGCTCTTACAACTCTTGTTACAAACCACACATCACCTGTATCTGACTTAATCATACATATATTCCATCATTCTTTTCTAGACATTGACTTTCCTTTGAGTCCTTGGGATCAACTTCTTTCTTTCCTCTCCCTCCTCCCCCCACCTCTTTTTGTTCTTGTGAAACATGAAAGTGCATAAAATGTAAATTATAAGCAAAAGAAATACCATTGACTCCCCAGCCCCAGAAGCACCTCTAGCCCCAGTAAGGACTCCCCAACCTTCCACCCTGTTCAAAACCACTCTTCTGCCCATTAGGAGTTTTTTTTCCCCCTTTCTTTCTTTATCTTAATATTTTCCACCTTGTTCTGCCTACATGGGCATCTTTATACATTGTTTGTATCAACAAAAATAGAAATAAACAAATAAACATTGCTTGTATCATCCCAAATGAAAACACAAACACCATGGGTGCTGTCATCAAGTGGATTCTGACTCATAATGACCCTACAGGACAGAGTAGAACTGCCCCTGTGGGTTTTCAAATGACCCGTGGGTTTTTTTTTATGGGAGCAGAACCTTCACCTATCCCCTGGAGTGGTTGAAGGGTTTCACCTGCTGATCTTACAGTGAGCAGCACAACATGGAAGCCACTATGCCACCAGGGTATCTTTGGCATCCACTGAATGGTGCAGTTCATGTTTAAAGATTTTTTTTCTTTTTGTTGGAAACAGACACAAAGTGCATCTATTCACAATTTCTACCCAGTTAGTCACAGTTAGTTTCACATACTTCCCATGGAGTCACCACTCTGAAATCTCCACCCATATTGCTTCACCATCCTTAATGCATAGACTCTCTGCCCTTTAACATAATCATCTGAGCTTTAGATGAACTGCTGTCAGATTCCATTCATAGCAATAATTCTTCATAAGAGCTTCATGCTCAAGGCAAACATAATTTATTAATTAGGCTGAACTGTTTTTACCCCTTCCGTTTGCTGATGGCTTCCTGGGATCATTTGAAGTTTATTTCCATGCATTAGTTTCAGGGTGTGTCAGTCCAGGTAGACTGGAGAAACAAATTCATAAGCACACACATATATAAGAAAGAGTTTTATATACCAGAGCAACTGAACATTGAGAAAACATCTCATCCCAGTCCAGTCCAAGGTCTTAAGTTTGATATTAACCCATGTCTGATGCCAATCTAGGAGTCCTCTTCAGACTCACAAAACATGTGCAATGACACCAGAACAATCACAGGCCAGTGGGTGCAGAGTAGTGTATCCAGAGATGGTAGAAGCATCTCAGCAGTGGCAGGGGCCTCCTGGTGGCTCATCCAGTTTCCAGGTCTCAGTGTCTATCAGCATTGCTGCCATGTGTCTTGTCCATTGCCATGTCTTCCAGAGAGTGAGCCGAGAGATACAGTGTCACCGCCTCCAAGAAGGAAGTACCACATTTCCCAGAATTCTCAGGAGAAAGCCATGCCTACACAGGGGTCTCATTAACTAACTGCAGATTAACAGGCTAGACTCCACCCCTACACTCTTAATCCTCAAATTGACACCAGATTAGGTTACTGCCACACAGGGGTTTCTCTCGTCTCAGTGGATTCAGTTAGTATGGAATTATGAACTATGTACTTTTGTATGCCTGGCTTCTCTTGCCCAGTAACTCATCTGTGGGTATGTGAAGCAATCCATGTTGCTTTGGATTGCTATGTGGATTCCACTGTTTGAAAACATACCAGTTGTTACTCATTCTTCCAGACTGACATTTGTGTTGTTTCCATGCTGCTGCTGCTGCTGCTGCCAGGTGTTGTTGAGTCTATTCTAAGTCATAGCAACCCTTTGTAGAACAGAATGAGACACCATCCAGTCTTCCACCATCCTCACAATTGTTCATCTGGTAGAGCCCCTGGTTGTAGGCATTTTGTCAGTCCATCTCCTGGAGGCCCTTCCTCTTCTCTGCCTTTCTACCAAGAAAGATGTTTGTGTTTGGTTGGACTCTCTAGAGAAGCAAAACCATTGATGCCTTTATGTGATGATATATAAAAAGAGAAGTAAATCAAGAAATGGCTTACACTGGTGTAGAAAGAGGTTAAGTCCAGTCCTGTTCATGTGAGTCTTCTCCTGACCCCTGGAAGCTAATGAATAGGAAGCAGGAGGATGGAGCTGAGGTGGCAAGAGGTGAGGATGGAAATGCAGAGGTCAGAGAATTGAAAGTCGGCTAGACGAATCCACCATCTGTAATCTGCTAATGGCTTCTAGGAGAAGCAAGAAAGGCAACAAGAAATCCAGGAGCAAAATGCAAAAATCAGCTCCAGCAGAAAGCATAGGGCCAAAGAGTCTCCTTATACAAAAAGCCACAGAACAAAGCCCCACCACTGAGGAATTGTCATTGGGTTGCAACACAATTGATAGATGGGGCTCCATCCCTATCCTTACCCAGGAGTGTCTAGCTGCCATATTCTCTAACAAGCACATTGTCCTTTTCTAGGGATTGAACTCTCTTCACATGTCCAAAGTGCCTGACATGAAGTCTTACCATCTGTGCTTCCAAGAAGCATTCTGGCTGTACTTCTTCCAAGAGAAATATGTGTTCTTTTGTCAGTCCCTGGTACTGTCACTAGGCTTTGCCAGCCCCCATGGTGCAAGTGCGTTGAATTCTCTTTGGTCTTTCTTACTTAAGATGCAACTTTCACTTGCACGAGTGACTGAAAACACTGTGCTCTGGTATTTTAGCCCTCAAAGTAACTTGTCTTTCAACACTTATAAGAGGTCTTGTGCGGCAGAATCACCCGTTGCAATGTATTGTGTAATCTCTTGACTGCTGCGCATTGGGTATGGATCCAAACAAGATGAAATCCATGCTAATACCAGTCTTTTCTCCATTTGTCATTTATGTTAGTCATTGGTCCAATGAAGAGGATTTAAGTTTTCTTTACATCAAGTTGTACTCCGAGGGTTGACATCCTTGATCTTCATCAGCAAGTGCTTTAACTCCTCCTCACTTTCAGCCAACAAGGCAGTGTCATCTGTTAGTAAACCTTCCTCCAATCCTGCTGCATTCTTCTTTACAAAGTCCAGTTTCTCTGATTATATGCTCAGAATACAGACTGAATAAGTTTGATGAAAGAAAACAACCCTGACACACACTTTTCTTGATTTGAAAACATACAGTATTCCCTTTTTCTAGCTGCACAATTGCACAAAATGTACAGCTATCACGTAAGCATGTTTAACTGTTCCAGAATTCTCCTTCTTCTGAGAGGAGATCAAAATGCCTGGGGCTCAGGTTTGGGCGGGGCAGGGCTTGGTCTAGAGCAGTGGTTATCAACCTTCCTAATGCCACGACTCTTCAATACAATTCCTCACGTTGTAGTGACCGCCAACCATAAAACTATTTTTGTTGCTATGTCATAGCTGTAATTTTGCTACTATTATGAACTGTAAGGTAAATATCTGATATGCAGGATATATTTCATTATTACCAATTGAACAAAATTAAAGCATAGTGATTAATCACCAAACAATATGTAATTATATATTGTGAAATATATATGTTTTCAGATGGTCTTAGGCATATGTGAAAGTGTCACTTGAACTCCCAAGGGATCACAACCCACAGGTTGAGAACCACTGTTCTAGAATCTTTCTACTGTTTGCTGGCAAATGGACCAGGATGAGTCCTTAAATGGCTCAACCTTGCTGATGCTCAGTTCCCTGACTGTAAAATAGAAACAACTGTGGATGTTCAAGAGCCCATATTCTTCTCTAGCTTAATAGATGTAACTGAACTGACCAGACTTTTATATATATGTGTGTATATATATATATATACACACACATATATAGTGCATTCAATTTGGAGCTATTTAAACAACAAAAAGAAAATATAAATACTTGCCATATGTATACATATATATGTGATTGTATTAAATTTGGAGCTATTTAAACAACAAAAAGAAAACATAAATAGAAAAATGAATGCTTGCCAATATCGATGCCCCAAGTGTAATCTGTAAATTGCAGAATAAACTAATCATAATACAAATAAGTTCAGCTGGAAGAATGATGATCACTGATTTGATGCTTTGCTTTATTTTAAAATTTTTCTTCCTCCCAGATCAATCGACCAACATATATGTTTAGGTAGCAAATATGAGGCTGCTCATGCTTTTGTTAGGTGCCAAAAGGACTATTCTGACCCATAGTGACCTTACACACAACGGGATGAAAAAGCCCCAGTGCTGCACCAGCCTCACAATCATTCCCATGCTTGAGCCCATGGTTGCAATCACTGTGTCCATCCTCTCTAAGAGAACCTTCCTCTTTTCCACACCCCTCCTCCTTCCCAAACATGATGGCCTTCTCCAGGGACTGGTCTCTCCTGACAATGTGTCCAAAGTATGTAAGGTGAAGTCTCACCATCTTTCCCTCAAAGGAGCACTCTGGCCTTACTTCTTCCAAAACAGATATTTGCTCTTTCAGCAATCCACGGTTCTTTCATTATTCTTCTTCAGTACCACAATTCAAATTTCCTCATCCTCATAGCATCTAGGAATGGTTTTTAATGTTTCAATATCCTTACCTCTGACCAGACATTTTGGTATTTGTCAAGAAAGATGTTATTCTAATTTAGTAGAATAAGGACACTCATTTCTCCCATAGTTTAGTATACAGTCAAAGAGACAAGAAGAACAAAACAATCATACATGATGGACCAAATGGAGCTTGAACATGAGCTAGAGCCTTACACAGAGAGCATTGTGCCAAGAATCTATCATAAACAACAATTTTCTTGAGCTTCAGAGTTCACCATAAAATAAGAAGAACAATTCCTGCCTCTGCATCACATGATGTTAGGAGGAAAATGGAGGAGTCCTTGTGGTACAAACATTTTAGTTACTGACCATGAGAGTGGAGGTTCAGTCCACTCAGAGGCATCCTGGGAGAATGGTCTGGTGATTTGATCCCAAAATATCGACCACTGAAAACCCCAAAGAAGCTCAGTCCAACTCTGATGCACATGGGCTTGCTGTTAGTTAAAATTGATAAGTGAAACATGCCTTAAGTCATTAACTAAGTAGCACCACAGTATTTATGAGGTATCAAATGTTTCAGCCATAATCTCAAGCAGATTCCATTGTCTCCAGAAGCAGAATTTGATGGTGGAATCTCTGATATTAGGGTCTCTAGGGCTGGCTGCATAAAATGTTAAATTCTGGGCCACAGGTCAGACCCAGGCTCCCCCTCTCCCCAACCCCTCAGGTAATTGTTAAGCACAATAAACGTTGGAACGACTGGTCTAGGAACTAACTTGGATGGACTAGAAGAAGAAATCTGGGCTAGTGATTACCTATTTAAGTGTCCATATCTGCTTGGCATGGTGATGGATGCTAACTTACAAAGGATAGACCCTCTTCTTCACATTAGAATCTGCCCAAAGGGTGGTACAGAGAGCTCCATTAAAAAGAGTTGTAGAGTGCCACTTGTCAGAATTTTAAATAGACCATGATAATTGTTACACATCTTCTTTCTGACGAGACCCTTTTAATCTAGAATCTTCTGTCTGAAGATGAATTTCCAAGAACTTTTCCCAGTTCCTCCTCTGCCCTCAGAACCTTCAGTCTGGGCTTTGCTGGATACTTTGCTAAGTGCCACAAGTTTCAGGACTCGAAACTTTCATGCATTTTAGAACTGGGCTCATCTCCCACAGCCCTTCTATTGGCTTGGCCAAATTTGCCATCATACCTGCAATATTGATGTAGCCAAGTGCCCTGAGAACAGCGTGTCCTGGATGAACACACACTCCGGTTCTTGTTGCATGTTGACTCAGCAGGACCCAGAAGATTCCAAAAGCCAGGTGGGCACTGGCTGTTTTTAGACAGATAATAAGTCCTCTAGCTTGGCTCCCACCCCAGAGTTTCTGGCTAGACATGTCTCCCTTCACTCAAGAAGCAATAAGCTTGTGGTCACGCAAAGATGCTCTAGAATTCATTTGGAAGAAGTTGAATGTGTGGTAAAGAAAGAGGAGGGGGTTTCTAAGAACAGCCAGCAACACTTGGGGTTTTGTTCTCTATGTAAATGTGGCTTCTTTACTCCTTGGGTCCTGCGGTCCAGCATGAAGTGATCTGGGTATTCTCTCCAAAGACAATATATACATTCTCTCTCTTCTCTGCCCACCTCCTTCATAAAGCTCTGGGCTGTCCTGATCAGTGGGCCTTTCATGCCAGCCTTTCCCCTACCCTGCCCAGGACACAGCCAGGGTCACTATAGCTCATGGGATGGAAGTGGTTATAGAGTGTTTCTTCACCCTCCCAAATGTCACCACTGCAAAGGAAGTCAAGATCAAGTGCAGCCTGTGTGAAGGCAGCCCGAGAGACTACCAGATCGGAAGCTGGGACCAATGGTAATTCTCATAAAGAGAAACTTCTAAGCATCTGGTGACAAATTGAATGTGAGAAAGGACCCAGAGTTTTTTTTTTAAAAAATCATTCAGGCTAATTTCTTCTGCAAAAGGATTTTCAGATTGTGGTCAAAGTCAAATGAGATAATGTCTGTTATAAAATTCTTAACACCATCCCTAGAAACTAGTAAATATCTGAAAAATAGTTGCTGTTATTCTTATTGTTCTTCTTCTTGTTAGGTATTGTCCAGTTGGTTCCGACTCATAGTGACCCCATGTACAGCAGAATGAAACATTGTCCAACCCTGTGCAGCCGTCACAATTGTTTCCACGTGTGAGTCCATGGTTACAGACACTGTGTCAGTCCGTTTTTTGAAGGCTATCTTCTTTTTCACTGCTCCTCTACTTTAGCAAGCCTCATGTCCTTTCCCACAGACCTGTCTCTCCTGATAAGTGTCTAAAGCACTTGAGATAAAGTACTGCTTCTTCACGTCTAAGGAGAATTTTGGCTATGCTTCTTCCAAGACAGATTTGTTGGTTTCTTTGGCAGTCCCTGGTGCTCTCAGTAATTTTTGTCAGCACCATAATTCAATGGCATCAGGTTTTTTTTGTTCTTACTTATTCAATGTCCAACTTTCATATGTATATGAAGCAATTGAAGATACCCTTGGAGAGGAGCACCTGAAACAGTAGCTACCTTACACAGTGGTTATTGTAACTAGTAGCTGCTATTGTTATTATGAACAAATAATCAGAGAAAACAAACAAAAGTCACTGGCACAGAGTCCATTTTGACTCATAGTGACCATGAAGGACAGGAGGGAGTAGAAAGCCTCATCTTTTTCCTGAAGAGCAGATGGTGGTTTCGAACCACTGACCTTGGAGTTGGCAGTCTCATGTGTAACCATAGTTCCAGATTATACAAAGAAGAATGTCTTATCCGATTTGGAGGAAGGCTTATCAACAACCTGCAATACACAGATGACACCACCTTGCTTACTCAAAGTGAGGAGAATTTGACATACTGATGATGAAAATCAAGGATTACAGCCTTTACTGTGGATTACAACTCTATGTATGCGAAACTAAAATCCTCATAACCAACCAATAGGTGACATCATGGAGAACTGAGAAGAGATCAAAGTTGTCAAGGATCCATCATAAATGCTCCTCTGTTTTGGACACGTTATCAATCAAGAGAGACTAGTCCCTGGAAAAGAACATCGTGCATGGCAGAGAGGCAAGGGGGGAAAAGGAAGACTTTTGGCAAGGTGGATTGATTGAGGCTATAACGATGGGCTGAAAAATAAGAACATTTGTGAGGATAGTGCAGAACCGGCTGCTTTTCCTGTTGTACATAGGGTCGCTATGAGTCAAAATGGACTTGATGGCACCCAAAAAACACCATCTTGGTTTTCCTTATGAGGGTAGGCTTCTTGCTTTCTATGCAGGTGACTCCTGTTTGCTGCCTAGCCACTGCCCCTCAGGCATAGTCACCACCCACTCCTTCTCACTTACCGTCATTGAGTCATTTTTTATTCACAGGGAATCCTATAGGATAGGGTAACTGCCCCTGTGGGTTACCAAGACTATAACTTTTTGAAAGAGCAGAAAGCCTCTTCTTTCTGTCTCTGATCAGCTTATGGTTTCAAACTGCCAATCTGAGGGCAGCAGTCCAGTGGTTACCCACTGCACATCACACATTCCTTGGTGGAGACTTACGTGTAGTTATAACACTGAATCGTTTCATATAAGTGTGCATGTAGAAAGGCTAGGAAGAAAGACCTGGTGGTCTACTTCCAACAAATCAACCCATGGAAACCCTATAAATCACAATGATCTAACCTCATTGATATGTGCATCATGAGTCAGGAAATATATTTAAATAAGTATAAGGTACATGAATTATCTGTCAATGAAACCCTTTTTTTAAAAGTAAATGCTGGGGGGCGGGCGGAGAAAGCCACTATACGAACCTTCTCATGTTTCTATGAGCCCACCCATGAGTATCACTTTGCTCTTCCAGGAGAACTGCTCAGTGGCTAGTGTGTCCTCAGAAAGATGATAAACACCAGGTTGGGAAGAAACGAGGACTCCTTCAGCACAGGTGCTACCTCCTCACCTGTCCCATAGATCAAAAGCTGCCCGTTCATTCCTTCTCTCTCTTGAGCATCCATTTCATAGCTATTTAGTCACCACATAAGTGCATCAGACTCACTTCCAAGCACTTGGGCTAAAACTATGAACCAGTCTGGTGAATTTCAGAGAACAAGCACAAGTGAATACATAAGAAAGACACAATGGCAGTGATCTCTGGGTTAGGAAGCACAAACAGGATTTTGTGATGGACAGAGAACGGAGCAGCCACTCTCACAAGGTGGCATCTAAGGCACTTTTTCAGTGATAGAAAAGAGCCACCAGGCAGAAGAGTGCAGAGTGTTCCAGTCAGAGTGAGAAGATAAGCCCAGTGACAGGGACACGTATGCCAAACAGGTGCTGGGACCATGTGTCACAAGCACAGAGAACAGAGGCCGGGCACAGAAGGAAGCAGGGCCAGCAACCATAAGGTGTCTTGGCTTCTCCTAAGTGCATAGGAAGCTCACAGAGAGGGTAAACAAAGAAACCACACGAGCGTCTCCTTTGTTCATAGAAATAGCCACATGGCGTGGTTGTCATCAGACTGCCCCCTTGATGTGAGGGTAGACTGGGATACTCATGCCAAACTGTGAGCCCTGAGCCTGGGAAGACTATGTGACCTTGGGCAAGGCAGAGAATATGGGCTGTGCTGAGCTTCTCCAGAAGTATAGGAGTCAGAAGATGCCAATGGATGGCTAGTTTGCACTATGATGTTTGCCATGTTTCCATGATTTCCCTGGACCAGCTTGGCCCCAGCCCAAGTTTCTTCCTTCCCTGGAATACCTTTCATCTTCCTCAGTCTTACCAGTCTTCATGGTTCACTTCCCTCCTGCTGCCTCCTGAATCTACCAAGCCCTCTGGGACCCCCTGAGCTCTGAGAGCCCAGCATGCTCATCAGCCTTGGCCGACTCTGTGTAGGTGGCTCTTACAGTCCCAGCTAGCTGGTGTGACGGGTGCCAGGCTCGTCAGTCATTCTTTTCTCCACTTCAATACCTTGCGCCGAACCGTGGAGTTGGTTCTGAGCCTGACCCTCGTAGAGGTCAGAAGAGAGCTACCCCTACAGGGTTTCTAAGATGATCTTCCTGAAAACAGATCATCACATGGTTCTTCTGCAAAATGACTGGTGGCTTCACCCCGACAACCAAAACACAGCTTAACCACTGTGTCACCAGGACATCCAACTGACTGCCTAACACGGTGCTTGCTAAAAACCTGCTGACTAATTATCATACCCCCTCCGCACACTTTTTAAACACTCACACTCCTGCATGTGTATGATTGAGTGATGATCAGCAGAGCAAATCCATTTCCAATTGAACACTTCTCCCATGGAACACATTTTGTTTCATGTCCTTGATTATATTCTCAACCATGTAATTTCACTCATCCTTCTTCCTCCCTTTGTTTCCAGTGCTGGAGCATTTGTTTATTTGTTTGTTTTCTGTCTGTTTTCAGCTTTCGAAATCAAATTGGATAACACAATAGACTCTGAAAATGAGACACTGCCCGAATGAGAAATAAGCTGTGGCAAAACAAGGACGAAAGGGTTAGTCCTTCCCTCCACACCTCAAACAAGAGAGGGAGAGAGCAAAATAAATAAAAGTCCCCAGTGACATCAGCTTTGGCAGTCCCTAGTGGAAAGTGACCTGCCAGAACCCAGCTCTCTTGTTCCATCTGGGAACACTTTCCATTAATGCTATTAACCAGGAGCAGCGGTCAGAAGCAGAGCTGGAGGCCCAGCCAAATATGCTGGGCTCCAATTGCTGAATCATCTCCATATCTCTTGCCCTCCCAAACCTTTGAGACTTAGAGGAAGCGAAGGAGGAGGAGCACCACACCAAATGCTATTAACCTTCCACCTGTGCCGGGCCTTCCACCTCCTCCCAGGCCTACTCCTTGCATTAAGAACATTTCTCCAACGCATGGAGACTTCTCGAATGCAGCACTTTTGAGCCAAAGGGAAATTCTCAGCTCCCCAACACGTTTCTCAGGGAGAAAACATGACTGTTTTCAATTTCTCTCTTGACTTTCTGGACACTGAGTGGAAGGAGGGTGGTCTAGGTGGCTGTTCTCTTAATTTGGCAAGACAAAAATTGCAAAACGGACGCTGGGCCAGAGCTGTGAGCAGCAAGGAGTAAGTGGAAGTCCGATGCAGCTCAGAGGCAGGCAGCTCGGATCCTCTGGGAGGTGGAAAGTTGGAGCTGAAAGAATCTGATTAGGACAATCTCTGCAACTCTGACGTCCACTTGAGGCCGTGAGCTGGACTTCGGGAGGGATTGCAAAGAAGGCTGCGTTTCCTGCATACTCACTCAGCTCAGAGCCTTCCCCACCACCACTCTGCCTGTTCCTCGTTCTGTGGTGGCTTGTGTGTTGCTATGGTGCTAGAAGCTAGGCCACCAGTATTTCAATGACCAGCAGGCTCATGCAGAGGAGACAAGTTTCTGTGGTGTTTCCAGACTGAAATAGACCAGGAAGAAGGACCTGGTGATGTAGTCAATGAAAACAACCATGGATCACAACAGGATACTATCTTACATCATGCTGGAAGGTATTTTTGTTGTTGTTGGTTGGTGCCATGAGTTGGTTCTGCCTTGCCTCTACCCTATGCACAAATTGCTCTTATGTTTGAATGCAATTTTTCAGCCACTATGTCAACCCATCTTGTTAAGGGCCTTCCTCTTTTTCACTGCCCCTCTACCTTACCAAACACAATGTACTTTTCCAAGGATTGGTCTTGCCTGATAGCATGGCCAAAGTACATGAAATGAAGTCTCTGCATCCTTGCCTCAAAAAACAAACAACCAAACATTCTGGCTGTACTTCTTTCAAGACAGATACATTTGTTTTTTTTGGTAACCTCTTGTACTTGCAATATTCTTTGCCAGAATGGTCATTCAAACACATGGATTCTTCTTCACTCTTCCTGACACACATTGGTCATCATAATGAACTTGAACATGCCAATAATCGTGAAGATGAAGCAAGATTGGACAAACTTTGTACTTAGGGAGAGTAAGTCCTGACTTGATGCCATCTAACAACAAAAAATGGGTTTTTCATTTATGATCTCAGCTGGTGGTTAGTCTGGGTAGATGAAAGAAAAAAAATCTATAGAAACTCATATGTATATAAGAGAGTTTTATATAAAGGGCAATTATACATTAAGAGAGTCTCCTAACCCAGTCCAGTCTAAGCGCATGTCTGATACCAATCCATAAAGTCCTCTTCAGACTCACGAAATACATGCAATGCTGCCAAATGCAGGACAATCACAGGCCAGTAGGTAGAAAGTCTTTGGATCCAGGGGCATTGTAAGCATCTCAGCACTGGCAGGGGTCTCCACGTGGCTCCTCCACTTCCCTGGGCACGGGCTCTATCAGTATAGTGCTACGTGTCTTATCGGTAGAAGATCTCCAAGGGATTGAGCCAAGAAAAAGACAGTTTGAATCCAACCTCCAAGAAGGAAATCCAGACATTCCCAGAAGGCTCCTTGGTTGTAACGTGATTGAGAGAGTAGATTCCCCCCCTTCACTCTTAATCGTCTCAGGTCCCAAATTGACACCAGCTTATCTAACTACCACAGCTGGATTCTCCCACAACCCTTGAGGCTATTATTTTCTGAGAAAAGTGAGACCAAAAATGTCAATTAACATACCTGAAGACATACAAGTGGGTGATCACAAAAGCAAAGATGCTAACCCAGAGATAAATTACTCCGATGTTCTTTTTCTTGCTTTTTGTCTTTATAGTTAGTCTCTCCTTTTTGGACACTTTTAACTGAGGGAGACTTAATCCTGCTCTATGGAATTGCCAGCAGTTCAGCCCAAGCTATATCTTAGAATTACTTGGAGGTATCTTCTTATCTGCCAACCATTCAAGTTCCACCTCAGGAAATTCTGATTTTAACTTATCTGAAATGAAGTTCCAGTTTTGGTAGATTCAAAAAAGCCCTTCAGGTGATTTCCATGTGTAACCAACATGGAGAATTTCTACTTTAATTTAGCTGCAGAAAAGGTGGAAGCAGCAACTGTTGGTGCCAACAAAACTGGAACTCGTCATTTAATATTATTTAGTACCCCTTCTAAGGAGACAGTTAAAATAGTAGAATATGCTTTGTGATGTTGTGGTAGACTGAATAATTGTCTCCCAAAGACATCCACATCCTAATTCTAATCCCCTAGAATTTAGCAAACAGGATTCTACAAATTTTATAATAAGCCATATCTCAACCCTGTTGTTGTCTAGTTGATTCTGATGAGGAAGAAGCGTTCCATGGGTTTTCTTGTTTATAGTTTTTACATATTTATATGTCAGTGTATGTGCATATGCATGTGTCTATGTATACATACGTACACAAATCACCCGGGACATTGTTAAAATATAGATTTTGTTTCAGCACCTCTAAGGTAGAAATGTAAATTCCCAGTGGGGGTTTAGTTGGTGAGAAGCCCTAGCGTGGGGTGAGTAGAGAGTACATTGGTAAAAGCGCGTGGAAGAGAGCAGTGAAGGCAGGGTTTCGCAGCCATCTGAATTATGAATCATCATGTGCACCTTAAGGAGTCTAGTCGCACGATGGTTAAGTACTCAACTGCTGGAGGTTTGTAGCCACTACTTGCTCAAGGGTAGGAGAGATGTGGAAATCTGCTCCTATAACCACTGCAATCTAAGAAGCCCTATGAGGCAGTCCTGCTTTATATTGTAGGCCATTAAGATAAAGGGTCAAAATTTACTTGCTAACATTAAACAACAGGGGTACAAATAATGATGATGATGATGATGATGATGATGATGATGATGATGATGATGACAAACAGGGGTACGAACAGGTTGTGTTGAGTCAGAATTGAATCCAGGGCAGTGACCTTGAGTTGGCGCTGTTCTAAAGGATGGTGGTTCAGACTCACTCTGCAGTGCCATCACGCTTGCTCTCCACTAAAAAGGCAAGATCCATGGGCTGAGCCCCGGTGGCATAGTGGTTGTGCGCGGGACGGCGGCCCACTGGGACGGAGGTTCAATTCCAGCAGTGGGGCTGGACCTCCTACTCCCATCACTGAGAGCAGTGATGCCCCCCAAAAAAATAAATAAATAAAAATAAAAAGACAAGATCCTTTCCCAAAGCTAGTACAAAATTAAAAGGGGAAAGTATGCTTTGATTTTTAAATGGTGATGTGTATGTATGTTTCAGAGATAAGAACAAGACGTCAGACAGGAGAAAACTAAATTCTCAAGTGCTAACCATCTCACTCACTTTGAAAAAAGTTCTTAATGAGGTTGGAAGGAAGTCAGTCGACCTGATTTATTCACCTGAGTTATAATCAAGTAAGATGGTCCTTTAGTCATAATTCCTTATGTTTTATATCAGTGGTTCTCAACTTGTGGGTCTCTACCCCTTACGAGATCGTATGATCCTTTCACAGGGGTCGCGCAACTCATAACAGTAGCAAAATTAGTTATGAAGTAGCAATGAAAGTAATTTAAAGGTTGGGGGGGTCACCACAACATGAGGAACTGTACTTAAGAGTGATAGCATTAGGAAGGTTGAGAACCATTATTTTATATTATAATTCAGGCTTTATATGTCTGTGACTATAATCCTATTTTGGAGGACATTCTCCACTAATGAGCAGGAATGGGATGAGATTAAGACCTGAATTTAGTTGATGGTATGGGTGTGAATGGAGCCATATTTTTTGTTTACTTGGTGACAGTTTTAAGATCCTACTTTAAAACCAGCCATGATCCCCTCTTCTCCCTTGTCCCCCAGAATTGCTGGTCCTGATGTTTTCTTCTCAGAATTTTTCATACTGCCTATGTAATATAAACAGACATAGGGTGAAAGAAAAGGAAAAACAAAAACAAAAAGCCAAACAAAAAACAAAAGCCCAATAGGTAGTTCCAGGTCTGTCTGCTGACCCTATTTATGTCTTTCCATCAAACCTGGTGGGAGTGCCAAGCCCTGTCCCCAAAGTCAGAAGTCTATTTTCAGGATTCCCTGGGTGCTTGGTTGCTTGGTTGCCTTTGTTGCCCACGTGCACTTCCTTCCTGTTTCTCCCCACTGTGCATGGGACAAACTGGGCACACTTTCCGTGCAATGTCTCCAGCAGCACTCCATAGCGCAGTACTGAGTCAGTGAGGAAATGTTGTGTCTCATGGTCCATTCCTCTCATGGTGAGGCTGGCCCTAAGGTACACTCTGTGCACTGGCTGCTCTGAGCAAGTTTGTTGTTCCTGAGGTTTGGTGGGCCGTGATGAGGTCTATTTATTCTTGTGTCTTCAGTGTACCCCACTTGTCAATGTGTGCCTCCTCTGTATTTTTTTGTCCTTCCTTGTTCCCGATAACCTGTCTATCCCCTGGACCATCATTTTTAAGTTTGTCCTAATTTCCTCATTGATGGCCCTAGGAGTTTGGGGTTTTACTTCAAAGTCTGTGATCCACTTTGACTTTATTCTTGTGTATAAAGTGAGGTGATGTCAGGATGGCTAACCCCTAACAAGTCATCACAGGTCCACTAGGCACAATTGTACAGCAAAAATAAGTAAAAATTATAGTAAAGTCATAGAAAATAAGATAAATAGGAGATTGAAATAATGGAGTCAGACACATTTCATGGTAGCATGCTCACCTCAGCCCCGCTTGGTGGTCCACGTGAGGATGCAGAAGATGGAAAGCTTTCAGGGAGGATATCTCTAAGCACCTGATCTCCCACCTTGTGCTGGCAAACAGCCTCTAATGTTCGGCATATCTTTGAGGGAGACAATTTGGAATAAGTTTTTCTGTTTTCCACAAGGTCAGAGTCTTGCTTCATTTTTCTGCAGGTAGATATCCATTTTTTCCAACACCCTTTATTGAA
This sequence comes from Nesogale talazaci, assembly GCA_004026705.1. Classification (NCBI taxonomy): domain Eukaryota; kingdom Metazoa; phylum Chordata; class Mammalia; order Afrosoricida; family Tenrecidae; genus Nesogale; species Nesogale talazaci. Next base: position 178,348 of record PVJH01000294.1, on the reverse strand, counting down.
GATGGTTTTTGATTCCCATTTGATATTTGTCGGTCCCTTATCAAAAATCAGTTGTCTGGATGCAGATTTTTTTCCCTGCGTTTTCTATTCTTTTTAATTAGTCTGTGTCTTTATACAAATACATGTTGTTTTGACCTCTGTGGCTGTATAGTAAATGTTAATGTCAGGTAGAGCAAGCCCTCCTACTTTGTCCTTCTTCTTGCGGTGTTCACTGCTAATTCTTGGCTTCTCCCCACTCTACATGAGGTTGGCAGTAGGTTAATTCCTTGGGGAAAAAAAATGTTGTTACTTGTGTCAGAATACTGTTAAATTTATACTGTGCTTAGGATAGGATTGCTATCTTTAATACATTGAGTCTTCTGATCTATGAGCATGGGATATTCTTCTATTTGTGGAGGTCATTCTTGGTTTCTTATAATAGTGTTCTGTAGTTCTCCTCATATAAATCTTTTGGGGTTTTGGTTAGATATATCCCTAGATATTTCAATTTATCCTTGGCTATTCTGTGATCTTGTACGGTGTATATAGCAATCCAATAGACTTCTGTTTGCTGATCATGCATCCTGCCTTTCTGGCATATTTCCCTATCATAGTTCCCTGTCCCACTCCTCTTGTGTTGCTTTGGGAGTTTTCAATATATAAAACCATATCATCTGCCGATAATGATTGTCTAACCTCTTCTTTCCCCAGATGACTTCCTTTAATGTTCTTCCCTTGCCTTATGTTGTTAGCTAGGACTTCCAGTACAATGTTGAATAATAAAGGGGACAAAGGATAGACTTATCTGGTCCCCTTGGAAGCTTGCCATCCCTTTCTATGCTCTGGAAGTTTCTGTAAGCTTGGTGTCATTTCTTCTCTGACTGCTTGATACAATTCTCCTGTGAAGCTATCTGGCCCAGGGAATTTTGTTAGTTGTTAATCCCTTGATAACCTTTTCTATTTCTTCTTTTGTTATGGGTCTGTTGAGGTTCTTGACTTCCATTTGAGAGAATCTAGGGAGAGATTGTTTTTCCAGGTATTTTCCATGTCTTGTTAAATTCATTAGAATACAGATCTTTGTGGTACTATGTACTTAACCTCTTCATTTCTTTAAGATCCATTGTGATTCCCCCATTTCTTCCCTCATCTCAGATGTTGATGTTTGTTCCATCTTGTCTTTGGTTAGATGTGCCTATCGTCCATCAATTTTGTTAATCCTCTCAAAGAACCAGTGCTTTTTTTTTTTTTGCTATATTGATTTTTTGTATTGCTTTCTTGTTTTCCCACTCGCTTATCTCTGCCTTGATTTTTATTATCCTCTCTTGCTATTGGTAGAATCATTCTTTTGACTCTGCCCTGGTTGCTGGAGGCTTTGTGACAAAGTGTCCATCATAATCTCTCTTCATTTTCATGTGTGCATTTATTGCTATCAAGCATCCTATGATAACTGCTTTTACTATGTCCAAAAGGTTTTGGTATGTTATATTCTTATTCTCATTGCTTTCTAAATACTTTCTAATTTTATTCTGATCTGGACTAGTACTCATTCATTTTTCAGTAGGGAATGTTTCACCCTTTAATTATTTGTCCTTGTTTTCTTAGCTGTCCTTTTGTTGATTTTCTGCCTTGTTGCAAAGTGGTCCAAGAGGGAATTTTGAGACCTCTAAGTGGACTCAACTTGTACCCCAGCATGTGGTCTATCTTTGAGTATGTGCACTTGAAAATAATGCGATTTGTTTGTTTGTTTGTATATTGCATTTGGGTGAAGATCTTTAAAAATGTGTATGAGGTCAAGTTGCCTACTTATAGACTTTAGTTCTATAGCTTCCTTGCTAAGTTTCTTGCCCTGTGATCTATCTTTCTTGGAGAGCAGTGTGTTGAAGTCACATACTATGCTTCTTGAGCCTGCGATTTCTTTTTTCATCCCTTGGCATGTTTGATTGATGAATTTTGCATGTCTCTTGTTGGGCGCATATATGACTTCACACAATTCTATCATATGATCTTCAGCTTCATTTCCATAACCAAGATCCATTTCCAACTAATATTTCTTCCTCTTTTTTCCCAACTCTTGCATTCCAAATGGCAATAATTTTCAATGAATCTTCATTGCATGTTTGATCATTTTCAGACCGAAATTTTGGTAAAATTTTACAATTTCTTCTTCGCTAGCTTCCGTGGTTGATAAATAAATTTGAGTAATAATTATATTAATTAAATTACTTGAATGCAGATAGCTATAGTCCTATTATAGACAAGCATATACTTCAAGATAGATCTTGAAAAGTCCTTTTTGACAATGAAAGCAAAAATACTGTTTTAAAATCTTTATTCTTACCCATCTATACTTTTTTAAATTAAAAGATCATTTTATGGAGGTGTCTTACAGCTCTTATAGCAATCCATACCTTGATTGTATCAAGCATATTTTTACATATATTGCCATCATTATTTTCTAAACATTTACTTTCTATTTGGGCCCTTGGTATTAGCTTCTCCTTTTTCCCTCTCTCCCCCTCCCACCCTTATGAACCCTTGATAAAGTATAAATTATTATTGTTTTCATATCTTACACCTACCACTATCTCCCTTCTCCCATAGTTTCTGTTGTTCATCCCCCTGGGGAAGAAGGTCTGTGGTATAGTTATGTGTCCATCATTGTGATCAGTTCTGTATTCTTCCCTTCCTTCCCCCTACTTTCCTGATATCACTACTCCCTTTTCTGCTCGTGGATTCCATGAGTCATGAGCTCTCATCTCTTATCTGTTCCTGTGCACATGCTCTGGTCTAGTCCTCAGTGAAAGGCAAGACTGGGGTCATGATAGTGGAGGGTAAGGAAGCCTCAAGGAACCACAGGAATGTTGTGCGTTTCATCAGTGCTATATTGGGCCTCGTTGACTCATCCCTTCTTTGTGACCTTGTGTGAGGGGATGTTTCCCATTGTCCAGGAACGGGTTTGGGGTCTCTGTTCCAATCCCTCTCATTCTCAGCAGCATGGTTTTGTTTGTTTGTTTGGGGTCTTTTGATGCCTGTTACCCGATCCCATAACACCTCATGACTTCTTCCATGTGGGCTTGGTTGCCTGTCTGCTAAATGACTGCTTGTTTAACTTCAAGCCTTTTAGACCCCAGAAACTATATTTTGATAGCCAGGCACCACCAACTTTCTTCACCACATTTGCTTCTGCCCCCATGTTGTCATCAGCAATCATTCCAGGAGGATGAGCATCACAGAATGTCAGGTTTTTAGAACCAAATGTTCTTGCATTGAGGCAGAACTTGAGCAGAGGCCAAAGTCCATCCACTCCCTCAGTGAAAAATATTCCTCTTGATTATATCATTCCTGACGTGGTAAACCACAATTTCCTGATTCAAAATGGCCAATACCAGCCCGTTTCAGCTCATTAATACTTATGCTATCAATCTTTATGCATTCCAATTCATTTTTGATTACTTCCAATTTTCCTACATTCATGTTTCTTACATTCCAAAGTTGACTATTAGATTTTTGCAGCTGTTTCTTCCCACTGTAAGCTGTGTCCCATCAGCACATGAATATCCTGAAGGTTTTTATCCCATACTTGTCACCATAGTCCACTCTTCTTCAAGAAAGCAGCTTCTCCTCAGTCACATTTTGCATGCCCTCCAGCCTGAGGGCCCCATCCTCTTGTGCTATCTCTGACAATGTTCTGCTTCTTTATTGGGCCTTCAGAATCTGGAAATCAAAATGACAAATCTCACTTGAATGGCTGAAACCTTGTCACTTGATCTTCCATCGGATACACATTGGGTCTGCTCTAGTTTTCAATAGTTTCTGGATTTGTTTTTGTTATTGTTTTCATATTGGAGCTTATCTCTGATGTATTTTATCATTGTTGGTAGATCTCTTGAATTTTTCTTATATGTTTTCTGATTTCTGGTATATGAAACCCAGGATTGATGAATTTATAGAGAAAACACATAGAATAAAGTTTCCTTGGGGGCATAGGCGTGGGGAAGGTGGGGTAAAGGGTTGCTGTTGTCAAGGAGTTCAAGAAGGAAGAGAATGGTTTGAAACTGATTGTAGTTTGTGGTAGCAATTGTACAATAGTGCTCAAAGAATAGTTGATAAACAAATTAATGCAAGGCTGGATATCCTTGTCTGTGAGAAATAACCATACACAATTGCCTCCAGAATCTGATTCTGATATTTTCCATTCAGATCTTCTGGTAGTTTTCCAATTACAATTTCAAATGGCCTTTTCTACTTCTTAGGATATTTTGGTCTCTATCATTTCAACCACATCCTGTAATTACAAAATAACTTGAACCAACACCAAATTTCCCAATCTTTTTCTTTTTCTGTGACATAGCAAGAATAAAGACACAACCTACAATTTGCCTTAAGATAACATACTTTGGGATGTTTCCAGTATTTAAATCCATGTGTATGTTAAAATATCTATGCTTTTTCCCTGTACTATCTCATTAGTGTGAATGGCAAAGGGAGCTGATAGAAAGAATACCCAGTAAGAAATCAGAAAATCTAAGTTCTAAACAGGGCTTGGAACCCATTCAACCCATTTCAGTCATGACTGACCAAGTGACACCAGATGGATCCAATTTTTTTTAACTTGAGGAAACCAAAACAGAAAAAGTTATGGGTCAAGAACCTAGTAGAAAGTTAATCTCCCTCTTAGAAAACAAAGTCAGCAGTGCATGTTGCATAGCAACCAAGTCTCTTGATGGACTGAATTTAACACATTGGTGGCCAGCTCAAAGATGGCAGCCAACTGCACTGTTTTAAATATGTATTGGCCTCCAGTCAACTCACTGTCATAGTGTTGATGCCTAATCACAGTGACCCACAGTGGACAGGGTTAAAAAAAAAAACAGCCTTTATGTGTTTCTGAGACTGTAACTCTTTATCAGACTAGAAAGCCCCATCTTTCTCCCTCAGAGCAAGTGATGGTATCAAACTGTTGGCTTTATCCACAGACTTTGAAATAATTCAAAGGTAAGCATCAGACTCCTGAAAAGGCTCTCTACTGTTCTTCTGAGTCATGCATTGCAGGACTTCAAAGTATAATATTCCTTGATCCAGTCGAGGTCATCAAATTTTAACATTTGAGGCTGTTCTGGCTTCACTTGAAATTCATTTGGACATGATTGAAGTAGTTCAAACTGGTTAGAAGCTCAGATTCTAAATCCATGTCCTGCTTGCACCACCTTCAAATAATGCAAGTATTCTTCCTTTGGCTTCTTTACGAATGGGGACAATATCTTATACTCTTAGCACACCCTCAAATTATTTTTCCCCAGTGAACAAATAATTGATGTTTAAATAAATATCAAATATTTGCTCCGTGAAAAGGAAATTGTTTAATTAAGCTGTGCTATTGGCATTGGGAAACACTGACTTGGTGGATATAAAGCACAAATTGTAAACTGATAACTTCAGGGACCACAAAAGTTCATTCCTAGTGTTTTATTTGTTCAGAGGTTTATTTTTTTAATTGACTTCAGTTATTAAAATGCTTCAGTTTGGGAAAACTTCACATAAAAATTCTGGAGTCCTATAGAATATATAAAAAAAATTTTAGCAACTGGCTGGAGTTCAGCAATGATTGTTTCCTTTTAAGGATACTTGGTTGCAGTTCCCATCACTCCTCATTTTATTATCCTAAGTCTTTGCCAGAATTTCCACTACTCCCTGCTATAATATATCCAGTTTTCTTGACTCTCCTGTGCTACTGTCTAGTTCCTGAAGGTCTTAGACTTTGGAAATGTCTTTTAAGGGATATTATCTAGCACATAGTTCAATCCTCAATCTGCAGCTTTCAGATTGGTCCTGTCCAGAAATACCTTCAAGGGAGAAAATATCTTATTTGGTTACCCATTTCAACCTTGAAAGGTATGTAGAAAAATGTCTCTGCAGTATAGAGACTCAACAAGAATATTAAGATTTTAGATCGGGGTAACATCTGACAGCTCATCCGGACCAGCACCTCAATAATACAAATGAGAAATGCAAAGTACTATTTGGCCAAGGTGCTTGCTTGAAACCCAGCAGGTGATCTCTAAGTTCATGCTGACACCTAAAGACCCTATAGGACAAGTAGAACTATCCCGTGTGTGTTTCCAAGACTGTAACTTTTTGTGGGAGTGAAAAGTTCCGTATTTCTCCCAGAGAGCAGCTGGTGGTTTCAAACTGCTGCCCATTCCATGCACAGTCCAACGTGTAACCACTACATCACCATGGCTCCTCCCCAGTAGATGACAGAAACCAGAATTATATTATTTCTGGAAAACTTTCCAAGTGGCCCTTTCTCCTTGTTCTTCCCAGCTGTTTACTTTCCTTTATGGGAAGTACATGAGATTTGACTCAAGAATAACAGTGTTTTTGTTTCTCTTGTTCTAGCCTTTAGATAGACCAAGAGCTTATTTTCTTACCCTTCCTTGGCAAAAAAAAAAAAAAAGTTTTGAACCCTTCCCAAATGTCCCAACATTTTTTAATAAAGCATGTAGGTCCACCCAGTGGGGCTACTTGTTTCACGATCCCTAAGGGCCCTACCCCCATTGCTAGAAGTCATTAAATGTACTTTTGAAAGGTGATATAGCAAACCTTTATGACCTTGCAGCCTCGTGAGGTCTTTGCCTGCCATTCTTTTCGCAGAGTGTAACGGTCAAAAGCTTGGACATTTAGTCTTAGGCCATTTGACCTTGAAAACCATTACCAAATCTTCTTTTCAATTGTCTCAGAAGCATCTAACAGTTAATTTTATTAAAAACAAAAACAGAAAAATAATTGATGCATTTGAATTGTGGTATGAGTGAAGAATACTATCTTGTGAACTGCTAGAAGAATGAACACATCCTTTATAGAAGTAATAGAAGATGGCCTTGCAGGTGCAGCATAAGAGCTCTGACTCAGTTACTTTGGACCAAGCAAAAGTTCACTGCCTTAGAGTCAGTGTCGACTCACAGCAGTTAAACTCTATAGAACAGGGTTGAACTGCCCTCTGTCAGTTTCCAAGATTGTAGCTCTTTACAGGAGTAGAAAGCCCTCTCTTTCTCTTGAAGGGCAGCTGGTAGTTTCAAACTCCTGACCTGATGGTTAGCAGCCCAAATCATAACCACTCCACCACCAGGACAATCATCAAAAAGACCAATCACTAGAAAAGTGCATTATGTTTGATAAAATGAAGGGTCAAAGAAATGAGAAGGATCCTCACGGGAGCAGATTGGCATAATTGTTGCAATAATGAAGATGGTACATGGCCAGGCAACATTTCATTCTGGCACTCATAAGGTCCCCAAGAGGTGGCGCCAATTCAAGGGCATCAAACAACACAAAGCCTAGCTTGAAGGAAGACTGGGGAATGAGCCTTGGGAACTGTCAGGCCTTTCTCCAGGAAGCAGGTTTGGCCAAGAAGGAAGGAAAATGAAGAATGGCCGTTTGTTGGGTACAAACAGTCCCTCCCATTGCCTTTAAAGTTTGCTTGGCACAAAGAAAGCATTAATCTATATTGGATATTGTTGTGGCTTCCTCCCCCCACCCATTCTTTCCTTTGGCATACTTTCTCAAAGGGACTAATTTATTTTATTTTCTCAATACCTCATGGGACCTGGTAGCCATTTTTCAGTGAAATAACTTAGGTGACTGGAGATTCTCCCATGAGTTGAGGTAAAGTTAAAAGCCAGCCCAAGGACAATGATTCAGCATCCCAAACCTAGTTCTGTAGCCAACCTGTATTTAACAAAGACCTTGACTGTAACCTCTGGACCCAAGAGATGTGGCTCATGAAGTCACATCTACTCAGCATCCAGAATACTCCTTAAGAGAGTTTGACTGTACAGCTCAAGCACCACGCTAACTTGTGTTAACATACAAGTTCATGGCTTAGTCTATTTTACATTATTTTTCATTCCTGAAGACTATAACTTAAGTAGTTGAATGGTTACCATATGTCATTGATAATAAATTGTACTTTTTACTGCATTTAATTTGGAATGCATCTTCAATTAGAAAAGCAAGTCATAATTTATTTCATCATCCACATGATTGGTTGTGGATGGATGTGGCTGTGATCCATAAGGTTTTCATTGGCTGGCTTTCAGAAGTAGATCATCAAACTTTTCTTCCTAGTTTGTCTTAGTCATATGGAAACTTACGCAGTATGATAGAAGCATACAAATCACTACTGGAAGAATGAGGGGAATGGGTTAAAAATCAAATTCAGGTCTCTGAAAATAATGGTATATTTCAATGAAATATGACACTTGAACTTTCGACTCTAAAGTTTGTTAGCCCTAATATGAAATATAATGCTAATATAGTACCCTAAAACAGTATCAGAAGATGAGTCCTTTAGCCTAGAAAGTATTCAAAATACAATTAGGAAGATCTGCCTACTTGACATAGAATTGGCCTTAATGAACTGAATGACAGAAAGCTTTCAGAACTTTCCTTTGCTGATGTGGCATGACTCAAAATTAGAAGCAGCAGATAAAAGCAAACCTTAGTAACAGAAAGATGGACTCTAAAAGGTTGACATCTACAAAAATGGTAAGTTGTCAAAAATGAAATGGAATTCACAAAAATCAATATCATAGGCATTTTGAATTGGACAAAGATATGCCCTACCATAGCAGGAATGACAAAGTAAACAGGAATGACCTCACAATTTACTGTCAAAAAGAGATTTTCAGTATATATCCTTAAGCACAATGTTGACATGGATGTAATAATATCCATATACCTACAAGGAAGATTGGTTAGAATAACGGTTATTCAAATTTTCGCACCAATGACTAATACCATTGATGGAGAAACTGAAGATTTAACAACTTCTGCAGTCTGAGCATTCAAGGTGCATTGATAGTAACTAGTGATTACAATGTGAAACTTCAAAATAAAGAAGGACAGGTAACTAGTAAACACGACCTTGGTGATACAAACAATGCCAGGGATCACAGAAGAGAATTTTGCAAAACCAACAACTTTTTCATCACAAATCCTGTTTTCCAACAACACAAACAGCGACTCTGCACATGTACGTCACCAGAAGACATGCAAAGTAATCTCATTGACCACATCTGTGAAAAGAGATGATGAAGAAGCTCAATATTGTCAGCTCAATATCAAAACAAGGCCAGGAACACCAACAGTCCACCAATTGCTCATATGCCGGTTCAAGTTGAAACTGAAGAAAATTAAAACAAGTCCATGAAAATAGGCATACATCTTACCCAAATCTATCTATCATATCAGAAATAGATTTGACACACTGAATACTAATGACTAAAGGGCAGATAAACCATGATATGACATCGAGGACCATGTACATGAAAAAAGAAAAAGGTCATAAAAACATAAAAGAAGAAAAAATACTAAAGTGAATACTAGAGGGGACTGTGAAACTTGCCCTTGGATATAAAGTAGTTAAACCATATGAAAGAAATGATGGCATAAAAGAGCTGAGCAGATTTCAAAGGGAGACTGGAGGAGACAAAGTAGAGTATAATAAAATGTTTAAAGACCTGGAATTAGGAAACAGAAAGAGAAGAACACATTTGATATATCTCAAAAAGAATAGAAGATGGATCTTGACTGAAAACAAAGATTACCAGAAAGATGTTAATCTATGCTTTATTGACTATAAAAAACATTTCAACTATGTCGATCATAACAAAGTATTCATAACATTGTGAAGAATGTCGATTTCAGAACACTTAGTTGGCACATTCCGAACTTGTACCTAGATGAAAGGTAGTCGTTTGAAGAGAGCAAAAGAATATGGCAGTTAAAAAAAATCAGGAAATACATATTTTCCCTAAATGTACTAAATATGCATGTTGAACAAATGATCAGAGAAATCGAACCATCTGAAGAAGCGCATGGCATCAGGATTAGAAGAAAATTCATTAATAACCTGGAATATGCAACATAACAGCCTGCTGAAAGCTAAAAAGACTAAAAGCATTACTGATGAAGGTCAAACAAATTACTGGATTGCACCTCAATATAGGGGGGGGGATTTTCCCATAAATGTCATGATAAATGGGAAAAGATTGAAGCTATCAAGAATTTCATGGTATTTAAATCTACAAGCTGTGTTCCTATCTACAATAAAAGCAATCACCAAAGCAACGTATTGCATTGGATAAATTTGCTGCACAAGACGTCTATAAGTGTTGTAGAGCAAAGATTGTCACTTGAACAGTAAAGTGTATCTGCCCCAAGCCATGGTATTTTCAATTGTTTCATATGCTTGCAAAAGCAAGATGATGAATAAGGAACACTCAAGAAGATTTGATGCTTTTGAATTTTGGTGTTGGTGAGGAATATTGAATACTCGATGAACTGCCAGAAGAACAAACCCATCTGTCTTAGAAGAAGTACATCCCAGCTGCTCTTTGGAAGCAAGGATGGTGAGACTTCATTTCACCTACCTTGGACATGTTTTCAGAAGGCACCTGAAGTCCCTGAAGAGCATCCTGCTTGATAAATAGAGACAGAGAAAAAGAGGAAACCTCTCAATCAGATGTATTGACACCGTGTCTGCAACAGTTGGCTCAAACATAGCAATTGTGAGAGGAATGTAGGATTGCACAGGGTTTTGTTTTGCTGTTCATAGGGTGTGTCTATGAATCAGAACTAATTCAAAGTCACCTAATAAAAACAATGACAATACTTTCTAAAATAACTATTTGAAAACTATCTCCACTTCTTGTAAAATTGTTAGTAAATAGCATGCACATTAAGGCTTACTATCCAAACAGAATTGCTACCATCAACCTCAGAGAACTCTGAGCAAAGGAGAATATTTGACACTTCTATTGAATTACCATGCCTCCATACTAGGAGCTATAGTAATGGATCCTTGTAACTTTCCTTTTAATCAAGGCCCCCAAGAATTCCCAAGCTAATTTTATTAATACTTTAATACTATTTTATTTATATACATATTTTATAAACTGTTGTATTGGGACATGATCCAAGTATCATACAATTCAATAGTTCAATTGTATCAAGTAGTGTTATACAATCATTACCACAATTTTATACCATTTTCTATTTTCTTTTCTTTTTTGGGTGGGGGGGGGGAAATCACTGCCCTCTGGAGGTCGTGGGAGCTTCCCAGTGCTGCTCCTGAGAGCCCCTCGCTGCATTTGAACCGCCAAACCCGCGGGCAGCAGTCCCGCACTCAACCACTTATGCCCCCGGGGCTCAGCCCATTTTCTATTTTCTTTTACTCTTTGTTTGCTCCCCACCCTCCCCCGACATCCCCTGCCAATACCCTGAGGAACCAGTAATCCAGTTGCTGTCTCTATAGATTCACCAATCCTGGATCGTATATACCAAAAGCATGCAAAAATACAAAACAAAGAGCCAAAAGAGCTAGCAACAACAACAAAATAGAGGGAAAATCCCAGATAGAAATAAAATATTAAAAACTAGGGCAACTTTAAAATGGGTCAAAAGGGAGATTAAATGAGGTGTTAATCTTCATGACACGATCACTGAAGATGAATGGGTACATAAGCAAATGTAGTGAAGAAAGCTGATGGTGCCCAGCTATCAAAAGATATAGCCTCTGAGGTCATAAAGGTTTGAAGGTAAATAAGTGGCCAACCAGCTCAGAAGCAACAAAACCCACACAGAAAAAGCACACCAGCCTGTGTGATCATGAGGTGTTGAAGGGATGAGGTACCAGGCATCAAAGAACAAAAAATAATATCATTGTGAATGAAGGGAAGTATAGAGTGGGGACCCAGAAGCCATCTGTAGGCAACTGGACAGCCCCTTACAGAAGAGTTTCAGGGAGGAAATGAGCCAGTCAGGTGCAGTGTAGCAACCATGAAACATACAAATTTCCTCTAGTTCTTAAATGCTTCATCACCCCCCACTAAGATGATCCCAATTCTACCTTTCAAATTTGGCAAGACCAGAGAATGTACACTGGTATAGATAGGAACTGGAAACAGAGAATCTGCGACAGATGATCCCTTCAGGATCAGTGGTGAGAGTGGCCACACCAGGAGGGTAGATAGAAGATAAGGTAGAAAGGGGGAACCAATTACAAGGATCTACATATAGCCTCCTCCTGGGAGAAGGACAACAGAAAAGTAGGAGAAGGGAGATGTTTGGGAGTGTGAGATGTGACAAAATAATAATAATAATTTAATAATAACAAATTATCAAGGGTTCATGAGGGAGAGGGGAGTGGGGAGGAAGAGGAAAAATGAGGAGCTGATACCAAGGGCTCAAGTAGAAAGCAAATATTTTGAGAATGATGAGGGCAACAAATGTACAAATGTGTTTGATGTACAAAGGATGTATGTATGAATTGTGAAAAGAGTTGTACAAGCCCCCAATAAAATGATTTTTAAAAATAAGATATTAGATATTAACCCAGTCATAGCTGTCATAATCCACTTTCCAATACCTTCTGTATGAGATAACAAGGGTTTGTTCAGAGGATGTACCAGAGGCCTCTTCTACATGTATTTCCCCCACACTCTTTTTTATGTAACAGCTGATTTAATGCCCTTTTTCTCACATCTAAAAGCTATAGCAGTTTAAAGTTAACTTTTGTGCAAACAGGTTTCTGTAGTCTTCCTCAATCTAGGTCCTCCTGTCTTCATTTGCAGTGAGCCTTGTCTGTTTGCTGGGGAAGAAGATGCTATTTGCATTGACACAATTGAACAAGAAAAATATAGAATATTCATGTTTTCTAAAATGCATCAGCTATAGATGAGCCTCCCCTCCTAGATGTCATTCTAAATCCTGTTTTCTCCCTCAAAACACTATCCTGACAATATCATCTCCTTGTTCTATGCCATTGAGTAGACACCAGCTCATATTGATCCTCTCTCAGAGTAGATTTGTCTTTTATGTCATCTCTTTTGTTTGTTTTAGGTTCTTAAAAAGTTTCTTGAATGTTTTAGGTGAAATTTTACACAGCAAATTAGGTTTCCATTTCACAATTTTTGTGCAAAATTTTCTGTGATATTGGTTAATGTGACAGCATTTCATTATTCCCATTTATCTTGCTTCTCTGCTCTCTCTTCCCTTCTCAGCTTTGATTTTGAGTAAATATTGACCACTTGGTCTCTTAGAGTTGGTTGTTTAGGGAGCACAAGCCTCATAGACAAAGATGTAATCCTTGCAGATTCCCATGTCTTTTCTCCCTTGAAGCCTAACTTCCAACCTTTCAGCTAGCAGATGAGCACTTGCTTAATCATTATGCCACAAGGGCTCCTTTCTTTTTATTACCTGCAGTAAGTCTGATTGGGGTGAAGGGATCATGAAACTTTGAACAGATCAGAGTCCCTCAGGAGGAAGCCAAGAGCCTTGATGATTCTAGCCCATACCCACCCCTGCTGCTAGTCATCTCTATTTCCAGGAGCATGATTTTCACAGAGTAGTGAATGACTCAACACATTGTTGGAGACTACTACAACATTAAGAATAGAAAACTAAACATACACAATTGGAAGGTGACCCTAGTAAGTAATCAGTTCTGGGGTTTAATCGTTAATGGCCTATAAGCTTACCCATGCATCTGCCCAATGAGATGTGAGCAGCAGCATGTATGCAACTTCTCTGATGATTTGCTCAGCCTACAGATTGAATGAGTATGGGGAGAGGATGGAACCCTGATTCAACCTTCCTTTATTTTAAGCCATGCAGCATGCCCTCAGACCACCTGTTGGAATGGTGGTTTCTTGGTTCATGTGCATGTCCTGCAGGAACACAATAAACTGTTCTGTATGGTTAAAGGACTGCCATGAGTGAAATAAAGATTTTTCTTGTTGGCTATTCCATAATAGTAGAGAGTGCAAGAGATGTTAGGGAGAAAGCAGAGTAACGAGAGATGTAAGGGAGAAAGCAGGTGCAGATGAGAATAGAGGGCAAGATGGATTAAAGTAGTTCAGCTGGAGGGCTGAGCCCTGGTGGCGCAGTGGTTGAGTGCAGGACTGCGGCCCACAGGGTTGGCGGTTCAAATCCAGCAGCAGCTTTCCAGGAGCAAGGCTGGGCTTCCTACTTCCACCAGGGCAGTGATTGCACCGCCCCCCCCTCCCCAAAAAAAAGGTAGTTCAGCTGAAGCCTGTTCTCAGTCTGCTACCAGAGGAACCATTGATGCAGGACTACCACCAATGAATTCTCCTACCACTCAAGCAAAATGCAGCCTCTTCTCAAGACCACTGGGTAAAAAAAGGTTTCCCTGACCAAGGGTGATATTCAATAGCCCAACAAATAGCCCAACAATCATCCCGACTATGGGATGACTGCACTGGCAAGCTAAGGGGGATCTGGCTGTGGCACCACATTGACTTTATAGGAATAGAATACTAAAACACTAAAGCGGATTATAGAGGAAGTTTCTGCCTGAAGGCCAATAGAACTTTCAATGCCACTTATTCATACTGTCAAATGCTTCCAGATCTGCTATCCTACAGAACTTGTATGTCTGTCAATGAGTGGTGTGCTCTTAATGATAATCTCTGAGCTTGTTCTTAAATATCAATTTAAGACAAGGGAATGCAAAGGGCATGACACTTAGAGTTGGCATCTCACCTCATGAGTTTCCCCACACCATTCAAATATGCCAATTATCCAGGTTCTTCTTGCCTCTGATCCATGGCAGAAACAATACATCAGAATCAAAGATCACACTAAGAGTGGGGTTGCCAAGTCTTTGAAGACTTGACTTAGATTCAAGGCCAAGTGATGCATCTTCTCCTCAATCTTGACCTGAAATCATGGCCAATTTATAGGCTGAGTGGTGCAAGAACACATCGGGCCTCCTGACTGTGCTTGTACTTGGAGAGGAGAATGGGCACTCAGCACACACTGAGTGAGGTGAATGGTGTGTTCAATCCCTATTTGCCCTAAGGCAGAGGAGAAAGACGAGCTGGAACCTTCCTGGGCAAGAACATATTGCTGTGGAAGAATCCTATCTTGTATAGAGATCACATGAAGTAAACCATTCCTCCCAACGGATTGCTAAAAGAGGAAAAGAAAACATTTGGCATGGATTTGACGGACTCATAGAGACCATGTATGTGTCAGAGTAGAACTAATCTGTTAATGTATAGGATTGTTCAGACTGCAGGGTGAGGGGTAGGGATCATGAGAGGGGGGAGGCAGAGGAAAGGCAGTAGGTGTTAATAAACCCAGGGACAAAGGAACAACAAGTGATCTAACATTGATGGTGAGGAGGGTTTTGGATGCCTGGAAGGACTTGATCAAGGGCAGAGTAACAAAGGAATTAATGAAACAAATGAAGGCCGAACATGGTAGTGGAACAAAAGGAAAGTAAGTGGAAATAGAGGAAAGAACTAGGAGGCAAAGGACATTTATAGAGGTCTAAGTACAGGCATGTACACATATAAATGTATTTACATATAGCAATATGGAAATAGGTCTATGTACATATATTTATGTGTTAAGTACAAAAGTAGTGGATGGGCATTGTGCCTCTACTCAAGTACTCCCTCAATGCAAGAACACTTTGTTCTCATAAACTAGTATTCCATAATGCTCACCTTCCTGACATGATTTCTGAAGACAAAATGGATGCAAAGAAAATGTGGTGAAGAAACTGATGGTATCCAGCTATCAAAAGACACAGTATCTGGGATCTTGGAGACAAACAAGCGGCCATCTAGCTGAGAAACAACAAAGTCTACATGGAAGAAGCACACCAGACTGTGTGATCGTGAGGTGTTGATGGCATTAGGTATCAGGCATCAAAGACCCAGAAAAAAAAATCATATCAATGTGAATAAGGGGGAGTAAAGAGTAGAGACTCAATGCCCATCTGTAAACAATTGGACATCCCCTTAGAGAAGGGTAACAAGGAAGAGATGAGCCAGTCAAGGTGCAGTATAGCAAAGATGAAACATACAACTTTCATTTAGTTCTTTAATACTTCCTCCCCTCCACTATCATAATCCCAACCTTACCTTACAAACCCAGCTAGACCAGAGCATGTACATGGGTACAGATAAAAGCTGGAAACACAGGGAATCCAGGACAGATAAACCCCTCAGAACCAATAATGAGAGTAGTGGGGGAGAGAGGGGGAACCAATCACAATGATCTACATGTAACCCTTTCCCAGAGGGGATAGACAACAGAAAAGTGGGTGAAGGGAGACACCGGTCAATGAAAGACATGCAAGAATAATGATTTATAAGTCAGGGGTTCATGAGAGATGGAGGGTGGGGGAGGGAGAGGGGAGAGGGGGGAAATGAGCTAATACCAAGGGCTAAAGTAGTAAGAAAATGTTTTGAAAATGATGAGGGCAGCAAATGTACAAATGTGCTCGAAACATGGATGGATGGATGGATTATGATAAGAGTTATATGAGCCCCCAATAAAATGATTTTTAAAAGAATGATTCAGACTGCTTTGGGCCTTTCAGAGGTAGACCATCAGCATCTCCCAGGGCCTCCAAAAATGCTTCCGAGACAGCTTAGGAGCTCTGTTAGACACACTGTGAAAGAAGAGTCCACCTGCGCCTCTGAACTGCTCACCTCTCAACTATGCCAGGTTTCATCTTTGGCAACTAGCAGCTGCCTGGTGTTGTACTTCTTGGCCACATCACATGGACACATCAGCTCTTAGTGATTCATGCATTACACATCTGTCTTCTCTGGCCACTGCCTGATGGCTCCTCTCCCCTGTCCCCTCTCCTGAAAGCATGATGCAGCATTAAATAGAGGTTGACATTTGAAGTATTGCTTTTCCTGAATTTGTAGCATTGCCCTTCTTGGAGGTAATGGATTGCCTGCTCTGCTTGCCTTCGATGCAGTCATAGGTCTCCTGTCACCACAGCTCCGGGATACATTAGCAGATTAGGCAGGGTGAAAATGACAGCATCTTGGGTGCCACATGTTTTCCTGATCCAAGTGATGCTTTCCAATCTGCTAGCATTTCACAAAGAAAACATTGTTGTCAGCATTTTTGGCTCAGCATATAGGGCAGACTTTTCTGTCTTTCCCTTCCTATCCCCCTTTGGGGTGTCTCCTGGAAACACATGCTTCCGGTTGTCATGAGCCCCCTGGGAGGTGGGTGGAAGGGCGCTGCTGTTCGTCTCCTCCCAGGGTTGGTCTTCACTTAGTGGAATGCAGGATGGCTTGCTTGGTTGACTTTCAGATTAACTCACAGATTCTGACTGGTTTGATTTTCCACCCCCTTACAATGACCTGCTGCTTAAAATCCGTGTACATTTTAAGCTCTCCAGTTGCCCAAGCAGGGTGAAATGTTCCAGAGGAAGCCGTGTCAGGGCAGAGGGCTAAGTCGGTAGGCTCTGCCTGGTTGTGCAATGGCTTCCCCTGACAGGCAAGGCTGCCGGGAGTCAAGGAAGGGCAGGTCCCACAAGAGCCAACAAGAACATAGACAAATACCCCAGGGCTGAATGGTCAAGATGGTATCTTGAATTTGTCTCCCTTCCAAAGAACAAAGGTGTATTTTATAAACATATGATCTCAGTTTCACAACTTTCATTTTTAATGCGAAAATTTATTTTAAAGGATCTCTAAACCACCCCTCTGCCCACCAATGTGCCCACCAATTTCACTCTCTCTTACCTATATGGGCCTTTTATCGTTTCACTCTGCTCTTGAACCCCAACTACCACCATCACCGCTAACCCCACTCTGGGTCCCAGCTTCGGACTTCTAAAACCCTGTTTTAATCATGTATTTGTTTAAAAAAAAAAAAAAACACTGGGGCTGAGCCCTGGTAGCGTAGTGGTTGTGCACAGGACTACGGCCCACTGGGATGGACGTTCAATACTCCCACCACCAGAAAGCAGTGATACCCCAAAAGCAAAAAAAAAAAAAAACTGTCCCTTTTGCCTACTGACTTGACTACAAATGTCTCAGTCTTGGGTCAAGGTCTGCTGGGAAGTAGCTTTGACTTTGACTACCCCTTCTAAGGATTACCTAATCGCCAGGCCCTCAGTCTGCTTCTTCAGAGGGCTGCCTAGTAAATACCATCAAAGTAAATACCATCAACTGGGCAGCCACCTGCCCCAAAGCACTCAGTTTTACTTGTTCTGTGGGCTGGGAAGCCCACCACTCTGTTCTATGCTCTGGTTACTGGTTCTGCTGCTGCTCCTCTGACATCACAGATGTCTTCTGGATTAAGGAGATTCACTGCACTAGAGTCTCAGGAGTCAGAGGACACACTCCATTCCTCATTCAGGCTTACAGTAAAACCCTCCCACCTCCTGCTTCTCACAGTGCTCATTTTATACCCAATGGGATGGCAACCTATGAATTCTGTTAACAATTACTCACAGGTTAATCGTTTCACTGTCTTCCCCCACATTTTCACCCAAATCCATGCAAGAAAAGGTTGCTTGGTGGGAGTTACAGGGACTTAGGCTAGAAGAGTCACATTAAACAATTCACCACCCCTGCAGTGGCCTTGAGCAAATTATTTAATCTTTGAACTCCAGGTTCTTATCCCTAAATGGGAGTCAAAATTGTACTTATTTTTCATGAGACTTCCATCTAGAGCAGTGGTTCTCAACCTTGCTAATGCCATGACCATTTAATACAGTTCCTCATGTATAGTTCCCCACCCACCCATAAAATTATTTTTATTGCCACTTCATAACTGTAATTTTGCTACTGTTATGAATTGGGTACCTCCTGTGAAAGAGTCATTTGATCCCCAAAGGGGTCGAGAACCACAGGTTGAGAACCGTTCATCTAAAGATTTCAGTGAACTACTAACAGGTGTCGAGAAAATGAACTTTTCTAGTACATCTGCTCCAGACCATTCCCTTGGCAGGCTTCTGACTGTGGTTGGTGCAACTATTGACTATGGCAAGGCCCCAACACACAAGATAGTGATCTGACGGAATGGACAATATTAACACACAGGAGTATTCATTGACCTATGCCACAAATGTTCAAAAGCATGTAAAAGGTAAAGGGATTTCCTTACATCAAGGGAGGTCAGCATAAATGTGGTAATGAGACAGCCTTGGCAAAGCCCACAAGCCCCATTGTCCAAGGCCCACCTCTCTCAGAGCTGTCCACAGACTGAATGCCAGACCACTGCAGCAGGATCAACTTCCTTTGTCAGGCCCCCATTCAGAGGATTCCTGCTTGTTCGAATGCTCTGATTTGCTCCCTTGAAAGCCTCAGTCATTATATTAACAGCTATCCAGACATTTTTATTTTGCACTGGGCCCCATGAATAACGTAGTCAGTTTTGCTGGTAGACATTTGAACCTTCAGACCCAGTCTTTGTGTCTATGGGGAAAGGAAATCCTATAGAATTCCTTTGTTGCTGTTTGGCTCCCTTGCCTGAGATAACCAACCTCACCGCCATTGAGTCAAATCTGACTCATAGAGCTTTATAACAGGGGGACTCAATATGTCTACCGTCATCCACTTAACTCTTAAGTCTAACCTTAACAATAACTAACCCAAACCCAAACAAGTCTAACCCCAGTCCTCACCCTCACCCTAATCCGTCTATTTTTTTTTGCAGGGGTGGGCATCCCTGCCCTCTGGGGATCATGGGAGCTACCCAGCCTTGCTCCTGGAGAGCTGCTGCTGTATTTGAACCACCAAGCCCATGGGCCACGGTCCCGCACTCAACCACTACACCACCAGGGCTCAGGTGCCCCTCACCCCCCATCTATTTTTTAATGCCATGGAGTCTACCCACACAACATTTGTGATCAACTAGTAGATCCCAATCGACATATTGAGCACTTGGTAGAACTGGCCCCTGTGAGTCTCTGAGACTGTTTAAGTGTCCGTAGGAATAGAAAGTCCTGTCTCTCTTGACCAGAGCAGCTAGTGATTTGGAACTACTGACCTTGTTGTCAGCAGTCCAATCACTACACCACCAGCCCCCCTTCACCCTGTCATATGTGCTCATAAATAGTTCTAGATTAAATTAGTCCATTTCACCTCAGTGATCACCTCAACCAGGGGTCGGCAAACCCTTGAGACCAAAGAGTCAATTATGTCCCTCCTAAAAACTTTAAAATCACTCAAGAGCCTTAAATCTGTTTTTTCCAAACAAATGAAATGACCGTGACCTGAAATAACTTTCAAATGTTTTCAATGTGACTTCAGAGCCGCTCGTTCACACTGAAAGAGTTGCAGTTTGCCGACCTCTAAGCTAGACGTTTACATTTAAAGCTTACAATGTGAAGTGCACTTGTACATTGGACTTGAGGTGCTCAAAAACACAGTGGTGGTCTGTCCTAGAAAACCTGACTGCAGAGGAATGAAAAAAGCAGCTGGGTGACTCCTTCACCCTGTTGTTGTCGTTGTTGTTGTTGTTGTCCTTCCTCTCTTCCTCCTCCCCTCCCTCTTTCTTGTCTTTCCTCTCCTTTTTCTTTTCTTCTTTTTGAAGATACCAAATACTGTTCTGAAAATGTGTGGGAAATACACACATTGAAAATAATCATCAAAGAGACCTTGGAGACCAACGTGCTTACACTATGTGCTTTTCCCCTGCCACTTAGCACCAACATTGTCAGTCCTGAAACACCTGGTGGGGTAATCTAGTCTCACATAATTTCATGATGGCATCATCTCAGGAGCTCTGATGGTGCAGTGGATAAGTGCCCTATTGCTAACTGCAAGGTCAGTCGTTCAAAACCTCCAGTCGCTCCCTGGGAGAAAGATGAGGATCTCTAGTCCCATAATGAATGACAGTCTCAGAAACCCCCAGGAACAGTTCTGCCCTGGCTTGCAGTCTATGACTTGATAGCAGTGAGTTGGGAAGTTTGCTTTTTTAAATTATTTTAACAGCTTTAAAGAAGACAATTGCTCATATGGAGAGGGTCTGTGGGACTCTGTTTCCTTCACAACTGTTAGAAATTGTTGTTGCAGTTTTGTTGAGTGCCACAGAGTCAGTTTCAACTCATGGCTGCCTTTCTTTCAAAGCAGATTGATTTGTTCTTCTGGAAGTTCATGGTGTTTTCAGTATTCTTCACCAGCACCATAGTTAAAATGCATCCATTCTTCCATAATCCAATGTTCACATGCATAGGAGGAGATTGAAAATATCATAGCTTGGGTGAATCCTCAAAGTAATTTCCTTGCTATTCAACACTTTAAGAAGATCTTGTGCAGCAGATTTGCCAAATGCAACATGTTTAATTTCTTGACTGTTTCTTTCATGAATGTTAACTGTAAGTCCAAGTCAAATGAAATAAAAGATGGAAATCTAGATGTTGTAGATGATGAAAATCCTTTTGCTTTGACTAGCAAATCTCAGTTCTTAACATTTCTGTTTTACATATTTATTTTATATATGTGAGTGTCCCCCTATATCTCCTCATACGTTGTGCCCACCCCACCCCCACCACACACACACACACACACACACAAACTTCTTCCTGACCTTGTTTTGAGGCCAGCTTGTACTCTCAAGTAAACACAATGTCTAGCATACATCTGAACAGCAGTTCAAAAGCAGTGGAGTCACAGTAGGCAAGGAAAAGAGACATTTGAATAGAGATTCAGATAGAGTTTGAAGGGAAAATGACAGTATTCCATCTGAGCCTTTCAGTTTCCAAATATGTAACATAGCATCTGTTGAAGATGGACTCTAATTTCTGTCATCACCAGGGAGTCAGCTGGTCCACCTCTCCCACACAGCCCTCAGAGGTCATCTGCCATCGCAAAGAGAATGCTGCCAGGAAGAAGGGGAAAAAGACATCTCCAGGGATAAATGTTTGGCACAGCCAGGATTTGTTAATCAATGTTTCAGAAACATCCTTTCAACACTCAAATGAACAATGGGAGTGCCAAGTTTATGAATAAGACACAGATGAATAAAGGCCTCAATCTTCAAAGATCATTTCCAAATTAACCTAAAGAATCCCCAAGTCCATTCCAGCTTCAGCTTGCTCTGAAACTGGCCAAGAGGGGTGAGGTATAGGACCTTCTTTCTCTCTGGACTAGGAAAGTGGGATGTGGAGATGGAGGGCCAGAGAAGAGGAGGTGAGGCGCTCTGGTGGTGGTGTGGGTTAGGTGTGGGGCTGCTAGCCACCAGGTTGGCAGTTCAAAGACACCAACCCCATTGAGGGAGAAAGGTGAGCCATCTACTTCAGTAAAGATTGACAGCATCAGTCACCCGAGACAAGGTCCCTATGAGTGGGAATCAGCTTGATGACAGTGGGTTTTGTTTTGATTTGGTCCAAGCAGTTGCCCATGTAGCTATCACCCAAATTTCTTGGAAGCAAGAGACTGCTTTCAGAGTTGCATCAGTATGTTGAATATTTCAATTGGGATCTGTCCATTCTTGGAGCCTGTTTTGGACTAATGTCTTCAGTGCCTTTCAGATGTCATCCTTCAGTATGATTCTTGACCATATGCTACCTCTTGAAACAGTGGTTGCCAACCAATTCTTTTGGGTACAGTGACTGTGTATTCCTTCCATCTTCTTTTGATGTTTCCTGTACCATTCAAAATTTTCCCCATAGAATTCTTCACTATTTCAACTCAAGACTTAAAATTTTTTCTTTAG
The DNA here is from genome assembly GCA_004026705.1 of Nesogale talazaci. Classification (NCBI taxonomy): domain Eukaryota; kingdom Metazoa; phylum Chordata; class Mammalia; order Afrosoricida; family Tenrecidae; genus Nesogale; species Nesogale talazaci. Next base: position 155,860 of record PVJH01000294.1, on the reverse strand, counting down.
TTATTCCAGTTTGAAGAATGCCAACTATGTCCTTCTCTTCTGGTTTTCTAAATTTAGCTCTTTGCACATCTCACTGGAATGCTTCACGATTTGTCTTCTCAAACTGCCTTTTGCAATGTCCTGTCCAGATCTTCTACCTCATATTTCTTCCATTCGCTTTAACTACTCTATGTCCAAGAGCAAGCTTCAGAATTTTTTTCTGGCGTACTCTTCGGTCTTTTCATGCTTTCCTGTCATAGTCATGGCCTTTTGCTTTCTCTATGTTTGATGTTTTTGATGTTATCCCATGACTTGTCGAGTTGAATCTGTTCTTCTGAAGATATTCTCTAATTTTACAGGGGATGTACGCAGGATCGTGTTTTTGTTCTCATGGAACTGTTTTTATTTTCCCAAGCTGCAATCTGAAAATACATATAAAAAATTGATGGTCTGTTACACAGTTGGCCCCTGGCCTTGATTTAACTGTTGATACTGAATATCTCCATTTTCTTTTCCCAAAGATGTAGCCAATTTGACTCCTATGTATTCCATGTGGGGAGGTCCATGTGTATTTTCACCATTTATGATGTTAGAAAAGATAGTAGAAGTCTTGGTTGTGCAAAACTCTATCATAGACTCTCCAGCTTCCTTTCTACCACTGAGACCGTATTTCCCAGCTAAGTCTTCCTCTTTGTTTCTAACCTTCACAATCTAACTTGCAATTATCAAGGCATCTTGATTGCATATTTGGACAATTTCAGGCTGAAGGAGTTGGTAAAATGTTTCAATCTTTTCATTGCTACCTTTAAAGTAGGGGTTTTAATGTGAATAAAAGTTGTACTAACTGACCTCCCTTGTATGTGTACAGATATTATTCTATCACATACTACATTTGCACTTCAAGATAAATCTTTACATGTTCTTTTTAATGATGAATGTGAAGCCATTTCTGTTAGACAGGGTTCTCTACAGAAACAAAACCTGGACACTAATAATTTTATGTATGTTTATGTAGACAGACAGGTATCTAACATAAAAAACAAATAATTCATTTATAACGCAGTATAAATGGCTCAGTGCAACTCCCTTCTGTGGGACAGCTAATACACTGGAAGTCCTTCAAGTCTTGAGGACCACCAGGTAGTCTTCTGCAGAGCAATCCAGGCTATCTGGTCACAGGCAGCAAACAGCAAGGCAGGTCACCAACAGTCAGCCAGATGGCTGATAGTCCCCAGCTCAAGAGATGTCTATTCCAGTAGCGTGGTAATATAGGGCTTGAAGGACCCTCAACTCACAGCGACACAGTCCATGGGCTAGGTGTCCCACAGGTAGTGCAGCTTGCAAATGGAGGCACAGGACAAGCAAGGCGGCTGGATGCACACTGGTCTGATGATGAAAGAGCAAGAGACGAGAAGGGCGAGGTTGGCTGAGCCGTTTCTCTCTCCACCCTTCACTTACTCTCACATGTGTTCATTGACCAGTTGGCACAATAAACCTACCTCTCACACCATTCATCCTGAATTTGTCATTCCCAGAATGCCACACGATACTGTGAGTCACAATGACCAATTAGCAATGTCCATTTTAGTTCACTAATACCTGAGATTTCCATCTTCATGTCTTCAGTTTCGTTTTTGATGACTTCCAGGCGTTTCCTCGATTCACACTTGGTACATTCCACATTCCACATGCTTGCGGCTGTTTCTCCTCATCTTGAGACATGCCTCCTTAGCAAATGAATGTCCTGGAAGCTTTGCTCCATCCCTGTTATTGAGGTGAGCTTTCCTTCGAGAAGGCAGCTCTTCCCCAGGATATGAGAGCCTTTTCACATGAGGGACTTACCTTCCAGCCCTATATCGGACAATGCCCAGCTGCGATTCATAAGGTTTTCAGTTGCTAGTCACTCAGATATGGACAACTTAGTCCTTCTCCCTGACCTACTTGTGTCTGGAAGCTTCGATGGAACCTGCTGATCATGAGTCACTCCTCTAGCTGGTATTTGCAATGCCAGCAGCCTTGTTTCCAGCCCCATGGTAGCACCCACACCATCACAGAAGGAGAAATTAACAGTGGAACTGGCAAATGCAAAGGCCTAGATTTAGAAAGGAAAAAAAAAAAGATGTGTTCAAGCTGCAGAGAGCAGGCTCCTCTGATCAGATCATAAACCAGATATTGTTGGTAGAGAAGGCAGAACCGTGTGGGCGTGGCTTGGATTTTGACAGGGTAGCCACAAGAAGGTAACAAGCAAGATGCTAAGTTCGTTTTGTATGTAAAGGCGTACCCTAGCTGCAGGGTAGAAAATAGATTGTGGGGATAACAAAAGTGTTGATATTGCATCACCCTGAAGGAGACCAGGGCAGATGCCACCTTTATCATGAACTAACTGGCAAGAATGGGAGCCTTGCTGGTGTGCTGGGGTACGAGTTGGGCTGTAGTTCAAAATGACCACCTGCCTTCGAGGAGAATGATAAGGATGGCTGCGAATCAATTCAAATCAGTAGCAGTGCACCCTACATGGCATATAGGGATTTTGAGGGTGACAATCTTTGTGGAAGCAAACTGCCTCATTTTTTTCTCCCATGGCATAGCTAGTAAGTTAAAACAGATGACCCTTCAGCTAACAGTCCAGGGCTTAATCCATGGAACCGCCAAGGATCCTCCTATACTCACTGATATCCATTCATTATAAGAAAAGGATACAAGTGAAACCGATCGGGGGTGGGAGAGTTTCCAGTACAAGTCCTCCATTGCCCCCAAGAATCTGCCACCCTCTTTAGTTCTTAGATGTTCTAACCTCTCCAGAAAGAACTGAACTAGAAAACTCCAACGTCTAAGATTCCTTCATCAAAGGACCTCATAGATTATGCAGGACTGTGGAAACTTAGTGTACAGTCTGATTAATACAACCAGTGAACATACATGACTGATTATACCGTGTCCCCTCCCTTCCTGTAGGCCCCTACTTACTTACTGTTGTTAGATGCCTTAAAATCAGTTCCCATTTATAGTGAGTGTGGTAGTTACATAATCTTCTGTCAGTTTGGGACCTGAGAGGATTAAAAGTGAAGAGATGGAGTGTAATCTCTCAACTGGGTCATAGGCAATGAGGCCTCTGTGTGGGCAGTCTTCTCCTGAGAATTCTGGGAACTCCTGTATTTCCTCTCGGGAGGCGGAAGACACACACTCTCTTTCTGCTCACTCCCTGGGAGTCTCTCTACTGACAATGCTGACGCCCTGAGATGCTCTACTGACAAGATGCATGGCACCATGCTGATAGAGCCTGTGCCCTGGGAACCGGAGCAGCCACGTGGAGACCCCTGCCAGCACTGGGATGCCTTTGATGCCACTGGATCCAAAGACTGTCTGCCCACTGGCCTGCGATTGTCCTGCATTCAGTGTCATTGCATGTGCTTTGTGAGTCTGAAGGGGACTTTATAGATTGGTAGCAGACATATGGGCTAACATCGGATTTATGGCCTTGTACTGGACTGGGTTGGGATGCTTTCTTAATGCACAATTACCCTTTGTATAAGACTCTCTCTTACACACCTATGAGTTTCTATGGATTTGTTTCAATAGTCTACCCAAACTCACACAGTGAGCCATGGTGAAACAGAGTGAAATGCTGCTCAGTCCTCCCAACCCCTGACATATTGGAACCCATTGTTGCAGCCACCACCATCTCCATGAGGGTCTCCCCTCTCCTTCACCAAGCTTGACCTCGTCCTCCAGGATGCTTCCTGATAACATGTCAAAAGTGAAAAGCGGGGGGAAAAAAGTACAAAGGAGTGGTCCGGCTATACTTCTTCCAAGACACATTTGTTCACTTTTGTGTCAGTCATGGTATATTTGATTTTCTTGGCCAACACAATAATTAAAAGCCGTCAATTCTGTGGTCTCTCTTATGCATTGCCCAGTTTTTGCATGCAATTGAAACTACCACAGTTGGGGTTCAGGTGACGCGTAGTTCCTCAAAGTGACATATTTGTTATTTAACACTTTCAAAGGTGTTTCATCAGTAGATTTTTGCAGTGCAATATATTGTTTGATTTTGTGACTGCTGCTTCTTGGGTGTTGGCTGTGATTATAGTTGGCAGTCTTCTAGCTTCACCAGGACCTACAATTCACACATGTTCACGTGCTCTCTAAGAAGTTCTGAGAGGAGCCCTGGTGGTGTGGAGGTTATTCGTTAGGCTGTGATCTGCAAGGTCAGCAGTTCCAAACCACCAGCCAGTCCTTGAGAGGAGGACAGGGCTTTCTCTCTCATGTAGAGGTAGAATCTCGGACCTTGCAAGGGGCAGTTCTACCTGGTCCTGTAGGGTCCATATGAGTCAGAAAGGACATGAATGCAGTGAGTTTGGTTTGGAATTTCAAGAAGTTCTGATGGAGCAATGGTTAAGCACAACGTTAAAAGCAAGAGCATGAGCCCAGCAACCCCATGGGGGAAGTAATGAGCCTCAAGAAAGCCTGTGGGACAGTTCAAATCTGTCACCTAGACTAGCGTGAGTCATGACGGACATGGCAGCACCTCACGGCAGCAAGCCTTGCCTGGGGGTGCACAGCTACTCATGCAAAGGGAGTTCATGCAAACCCACTTCAAAGCTCCACAGATCCCTCAAATATTACAGCCAAGGGAACCCTATGGGGCCAGGTTCATCATGTGAGGAAGTTGAGTGAAATCAGGTAACTGACACTTAACAACAATGACAACAAGTATTGCCTGGCTATGTTGGGAAATAAAGAGCTCCTTAGTGACTAAGACTCTTTCTAGCAACTTGAGAAAACCAAGTTCTTTGTTCCACATATGCGAAAGTCCTGCAAAAAGTTCATGGAAAATAGCATTAAAAGATAGTAGGTGGCTGAGCCTCGGTGGCATAAGTGGTTGAGTGTGGGTTTGCAGCCGGCAGCTGTGGTGGTTCATATCCAGCGGCGGCTCTCAGGAGCAGCACTGGGTAGCGTCCACGACCACCAGAAGCAGTGATGCCCCCCCAAAAAAACAAAACAAAACAAAGATAATAGGTACTCCCCAATCCCCATAAGCTTCTTCTTATTATTTTATTTCTTTTTATTATTAATCCTTTTATGGGGAGCTCATATAGATATCATAACAATCCATAATTTAATTAGGTCAAGCATACTTGTGTAGTAGTGACCACAAACATTTCCAAACATTTTCTTTCATCTTGGCTCCTTGATATCAGCTCCCCTTAATCCCCTCCCTCCCTCACTGTACCTTCCAGGAATATATGAATATATATATATATATACATATATATTCATATCTTACCTAATCCAATAAGTCCATTCATTTACAATTTTCTTGTTCGCCCCCCTTGAATGGGGTTATATAATCATCCTTGCAATCAGACTTCACAAGTTTCTTAAAATTCTCTCATACTAACTCAAATGATAAAATCCCACCACTAGAAGGACAGAGCTAATACCCTTCCAGAATTTTATATTGGGGGAGAAGGTTGGCGGATAAACATTTACTGCAGGGTCATCATATCTGTACACAGATAGGAAGAAATTTAGACTATTGAATTCACCAATGGTCATGTTTTGGGACCCCTCTCTTTATTTTAGGAGAAGTTGGCATCCCTGTACTATTTTTTGACTGAGCAAATGCTGGCAATAGAAGATCATTTAAGTCAAACTCCTCACTTCCTAGTAGAGGTAAATAAAATTGGAGCAGAGAACTGATTGCCTCAGATATGCAGAGCAGGTTAGCAATACTTAGGGCGCAAATGCAAGTCTGCTCAACTTCTGGGCTATCTAGCGAAAGATAGACTAGATTTCCATGCTTCCTTTAGGCAACAGGGAGTCACTAAAGGGTTTTTTAAAAAAAAGGTTAGTGCAGACATATTTATATTTAAGAGAGCTTCAAGTCAGGAGGGGTTTGCACCTTGTTTCCCTAGTAGGGTCTGGGGTAGGAATATTAGAATAGAGAATAAAAGAAAGCAAATTCCAGAGGACCAAGAGATGATGATGAGACAGGTCAGAGGTCTAGGTCTTTAGCTTCGAGAAGTAAAACCTGTTAGATTTGGGAAATGGAATTTGAGGCAGCAATAATCAGGTCAATTTTAGTTCTATGATTACAGAAGATCAAGGTCTTCATGTGGAGTAGATCGTTGCACAGTCATGTCTAAAGCCCCAAAGAGATGACTAGTGTGGAACTATAGAGATAAGTATCTAGCAGTAGCATGTGAAGTCATAAAAGGACATGAAACATCTTGGGGGAGCTATGTAGAAAAAGAAAAGATGAAAGCCAGATCTCTCAGGCAAGGATAAGCAGAGTTTAAAAAAAAAAAAGGAGACAGTGAAATGGGACATTCAGACAAAGCCAGAGGAGGACCGGTTCAAGAAAAAGGGTGTGGCCATCCATGCCAACCAGTCATCCACCACTTGACTGTTCATTGCAAAATGGAGTTGGTCCAGCCATTGACTGGAGATTCACTGCTTCCCAGGTAACAGAATCTTAGTCTTTGAGTCTGTCTGAAGAATAGAAGCAAGTGTGCTGGCATGTGAGGAGATGAAGGGCATCCTGGAGGTGTTCGAAAGAACCAGAGAAGGCTTCTTTCTGGTGCAGAATAACCTAAGCAATCTTCTTTGGGGGTTATAGGCATGAAGCCATCGTCAAGGATGGACTAATAGCGAGGGGGACTATTCTAGACAGAGGGAGTAGCAAAGTGCAGACCATAAACCGCATGTGATCCTGTGTGCAGGGACTGGTGGGTGCATGTGGGAAAGGCATGACAGATGAGACCAGGGAAGAGCTAAGGGTAAGGTGACAACAGATGGTACGTTCTTCTTAAGGGTGTGGCCCCCATTTTATTTTAAGGCTGTGAGGATTTGTCAAGGTATTTTAAGCAGAAGAATAATATGATCAAATTTACATTTTGGATTGGTCACCTTGGCAACAGAGAGAGGTTGTTACATGAATGCAAGGTGAGAAAATGCAAAAGACTGTGGTGGGGAGGATGGATGGGTGATGTATGAAGGAAGAACTGGCACGGTTTTCCACTCTTACTGCCAAAATTAGAAGGTGACACCCTGAGTCAGGTGCTGTAGCAAAGACTACCAGGAATAGAACTGTGTTAGCTAGACCTATGTCTGCCCCAAATAAAAACTGCATTCCCAACCCTTCCTTGTAGATCTGAGGGACATGTGACTTGCTCTGTCCAGTGACTTGTAAGTGGTTATGTCTTCTTCAGGGAGCCCTGGTGGGTTATGCATTAGCCTACCATCCGCAAGGCCAGCAATTCGAAAGCCACTAGCCCCTTCTCAGCAGAAAGGTGGGGCTTTCAACTTCTGTAAAGGATTTCCATCTGGGAAACTTACAGGAACAGTCTACCCTTTCCTATAGGGTAGACTAGGAGTCACTAGGAGTCAGCATTGAAGGGATGTTGGTGACAGAGTTATCTAGTATGCATGGATTGGGGGGAAGAGGAGTGTGGATTCACCCTTTTAGGAGTTCTAGTTGTGCAGTGATTAAGCACTCAGTCACCAACTGAAAGGTTGACAGTTTGAGCACCCAGTCACCCTGCAGGAGAAAAGACCAGGGGCTTATCTCCTGTAAATATCTCTGCCTAGGAAGCCCATGTGGGGCTGTTCTCTTCTGCCCTATAGGACTCCTATGAGCTGGAATCTGCCCTCTCAGGTCCGTATGAGTGAGAGTATTCCAGCAATGAGTTACTTCTGCTGTTGATGGACCCTGAGGCCTGGAAGCGAGGAGCCATGTGGAGACCCCTGCCAGGGCCTAGATTCTGCACCTGTGACTTTGTGAGTCAGAAGGAGACTTTATAGATTGATTTTGGGCATATGGGTTAATATCGGACTTATGGATTTGAACTGGATTGGGCTCAATGTCCTGTTCCTCTTGTATAGAAACCTTTTCCTTACACCTATATGCATGTCTATGAAATTTGTTCCTCAAGTGAGAATATTCTTGATGGCATACAACAAGACCACCACCCCCCTTAGGAATTTCTGGGTGGTACACTCAGCTACTGCAGAAAAGCTTGGAAGTTGGTAGCTCAAACCCAACCAGAAGTCCCTTGAAAGACAACTCTGGCTCTTTGTATGCATGAGAATATAATGATTTTAGGAATAGAGGTCGGACATAGCAAGAAAACAAGATAAAAGGATAAAAAGGGGGCTTCTTATAGCAGAGGCTCTCTATTCATTCACTCTGGAAAGCCCACCTCCTGACTTTGGTGACAGAAACAAGCTTCCATTTTCTATCTTGTTTAAGCCACTGTGGTTTTGGATCTTTCATCCCTTTACCTAATTAGTAAGACCTAATTACAAGTTCACACAGTGACCCTGTGGACAGAGCAGAACTCTCCCTCTGGGTTTCTGCCACGGAAACTCTTGATGTGATTAGAAAGCCTCGTCTTTCTCCCACAGAGCTGCTGGTGGTTTCCCACTGCTGGCCGTGGCGATCAGCAGGCCCTTGCACCCACAACACCACTGGGATTGATCGTTTGGATTTTTCTTGGAATTACAAGTGGGCCTACCCCCCACAAGGCCAGTGTGGCAGTCATGTGCTTATGTTAATTTCATGATTGAGATGTAGGGGTGGAGTCTAGCCTGTTAATCTGGAGATAGCCATTGAGTAACCAATGAGACCTCTGTGTGGGCATGGCTTTCTCTTGATATGTCTGGGAAATCTCAAGATATTTCCCTCGTTAGTCTGAGAGACGATGAATCACAGACAAGACAAGATAGCAGCGTCCGAGAAGCTGGAGGAGCCAGTGGAGAGACCACATGGCTTTGTCCTGATGGAGCCAGACCTCTGACGCTGGTGAAGCCACATGGAGAGCCCTTCCAGCAATGAGTTACTTCTGCTGTTGATGGACCCTGAGCCCTGGAAGCAAGGAGCCATATGGAGACCCCTGCCAGGGCCTGGATTCTGCACCCACTCACCTGTGACTTTGTGAGTCAGAAGGAGACTTTATAGATTGATTTTGGGCATATGGGTTAATATTGGACTTATGGCTTTGAACTGGACTGGGCTCAATGTCCTGTTCCTCTTGTATAGAAACCTCTTCCTTATACCTATATGTGTGTCTATGAAATTTGTTCCTCTAGTCTACCCGGACTAACACAGTCAGCCTTTCACTGGCACTCTGTGGGAGAAAGACAAGACCTTCTACTCCCGTGAACAGTTCCAGTCTCAGTAACACCCAAGGGAAGGCTGTTCTACCGTATCATACAGGATTGTTTGGGTTCAGAATCGACTCGATGGCAGAGAGTTTGGGTTTGGGAATGATTAAAGCTCTCCTTTTTGTTATTGTTGATGTGATTAGGTGCCAGCACACTGGTTTCAACTCAGGGTGGCCGGGGGTGCAACAGAAAGAAACACTGTACAGAGCTACCCCCACTTCATGGCTGTTGCTATGTCGGGCCCACTGTTGCAGCCACTTGAAACCCTTCCTCGTTTTCACTCACTCCCTACCAAGCAGGACACCCTTTTCCAGGGACTGGTCCAAAGTATATGAGATGAAATCACACCATCTCTTCTTCTAAGGGGCATGCGGACTGGACGGGATTTCCTTCAAGACAGATTTGTTTATCCTTCTAGTCATCTATGCTTTTTTCAATATCCTTCCCCAACATCATCATTCAAATGCAGCCACTCTTCTTTGGTCTTCCTTATTCATGGTCTAACTCTTACATCCAGATGAGGCAACTGAACGTATCCTGGCTTGAGTCGAGCGCACTTTGGCCCTCAGAGGACATTCTTGCTCTTAACACTTTGAAGAAGTCTTACATGGCAGATTTTCCCAGCACAATAACATCATTTGATTGCATGCCTGCTACTTCCAGGAGGGCTGATTTGGGATCTAAAGAAGATGAAATCATTGACAACTTCAATCTCTTCTCCATTTATTAGGTTGTTGTCTATGTGTGGGGTCCAGTGGTGGGGTTTGTTACTTTCTTTACATTGCAGTATAGCCCTTACTACAACAACTTCTAAAGCTCTTATCAGTAGCTGTGCATGAAATCTTAAACTCAGGGACCCATTGGGCTGCACACCCTCTTGGCCATTAGCATGGTCTTCCGTGTCGCTGATGCACATTTGCACCCTTGGAAACCAGCCCCCAGCCCCATGACTGTGAGTATCAGACAAACACGGAGGAAGGCACAGCACCCACAGCTGTCTTATTTTGTTTCTGAGGTCAGGGGTTACTATAATCCAAAAAAGAAAAGAAAGGAAAAAAAGTGTAATGTAAATTTTATCATGCCAGATAGCTAAGGCCTGGCCAGTGTCACTCGACTCAGGAGTGTGATTGTGTAGGCAGGAGAGACCAGCAAGACTCCAAGACTCCGACTCTGCTTACCTCCCCCGAAGTCCTGCAGCCTCCAATGCGCTGGCACACCGGCTCCTGACAGCATCACTGTGACGTTGGAGGAAAGCTGAGCCTGAGACACCAGTGAGGACTTCAGCCTGTTGCCGGGGGCACCCTCTCTCAACAATCTCTGCTGTCCCCTTGGGGCATTTATCTTATTTATAACCAGTCACTGTTTTCTGCAGCTATTTGTTTACAAGGGAGCCCTGGTGGGACAGGGGGTCAGGAGTTGGGCTGCTGACATTAAGGTCACCGGTTGGAAACCACCAGTCACTCCACAGGAGAAAGAGGAGGTTTTCTACTTCCGGGAAGAGTTATAGTCTTGGGAGAGGAACCCAACAAGACTGTGGGGTTGGTGCCTCCGTTCATCCCCCACTCAAGAAAAACTTTAGAAAGAGTTACAGCCTCAGAAACCCACAGTCTGCCCTGTCCCGTAAGGTTGTTATAAGGCAGAACTGAGTCCACAGTAGTGGAGTGTGGGTGTGTCCCTTGCTATTACATTATAAACCAGTTGCTGTCAAAGGGTCTCTGACTATGATGACTCGTGTGCCAGAGTAGAACTGTGCTCCATAAGGTTTTTGATGGTGGATTTGGGGGGACGTTGACTGCCAGGCCTTTCTTCCAATGCATCACTGAGTAGACTCAAACCCCTAATGCTTCAGCTATCGGCCAAGAATACAAACTCCTCATACCATCCAAGGGCCCCCTACTAGACCACTATGTAGCACATGTTGCTGTCAAGTGGAGCCCAGCTTATAGTGACTCTGTTGGACAGGTAGAACTTCCCCATAGGGGTTCCAAGGAAACAGCTGATGGGTTCAACTTGTTTACCTTTTAGTTAGCAGCTATGTAGGCAGGGTTCTCTAGAGAAATGAAATCAGGACACTTATGTGTATGTGTATACACACACACACACACATAGATATATTTACAGCAAGAAGGAATATAACAAATAATTAGTCCACACAGCAGTACAGAGGATTCAGTTCAACTCATTTCCATGGAACAGTTCATCTACTGTCCAACTCATGTGGACTGTCAGGGTCAAGGTCAAGGAAGCAGAACACAGCGTCCTCCCTGGAGCAAGGCAAGCAGACAGCAAGCAGCAGGCAGCAAGCAGCAGGGTAGGTCACCGAGACAATAGCTCGGGAGCTTAGTGAAGCAGGCCTGGCTGAGATAAGCAGTGCAAAGCGACAGGATGCCCCAGGCTCAAGTGCTGTGCTCCTCACCAGCAGCATGACGAAGCAGGTCTAGAAGGAGCCTCAAGCTCTAGCAGGTTAGCCTGGCCCACAGGTGGTGCAGCTCACAGGTTGAGGCAGAAAACTAGCTAAGGCAGCAGCACAAATGCTCCGGCCCTGGTCACCAGAGAGCAAGGGGGTTTGGGGGCTTTGCCCTCCAAACAAACTGTGACCTGCTTAATCCTGCATGTTCCTATGGGCCAGGTTGGAACAATAAACCTAACGGTCACAGCAGACAAGCCCTTAACCAGTGCATCACCAACCCTTCTTGCTTTAGACCACGGGTCAGCAAACTCTTGAGACTAAAGAGACAATACTGTCTCTCATCTCCTCCCCCACCCCCAAACAACAACTTTAAAATCACTCAAGAGCCTTAGATCTGTTTTTCCAAACAAATGAAATCACCGTGATCTGAAATAATAACCTTCAAATGTTTTAATGTGACTTCAGAGCTGCAGGTCCACACTGAAAGAGTCGCATAGGGCTCCTGGGACCACTACTTTAGACCATTAGCACCACCAAAATCAAGAGCCAAGTCTGCTTCCTTCACCCTGGTACGTGGTACATCAAAATGAGGCAGCAACACCCTATTGACTGGGTGAAGGGCCAGGCAATATAAAACATGAGGGGGCTGTGGTAAACATGATAGAGACAGGGGAAGACATTGGGAGGAAGGCCACAGAGGAAAATCCTGTTATACATCCGGCCCTGCATTAGCTACAATCTATAAGTAGAAGCATGGATAGACCAGCTGAGTGGGTGTGGGAGAGAAGATGGGAGCACACTCCCAGATAGATACATGTGTTTAAAAGAGGATGTATTTGCTTCAAATATGTCCAAGAATATGGCAGAGCACACAGGAGGCAAAATTATGCAAACTTCTTAGATGTTACCAAACAAATTGAGAGAATGAGTTGCCAGACCTGGAGGCACCTGGGGGTGCGTCTCAGGAGACACCAAGGCCAATTGACATAAGCTATCCCACAAAGACAAGGTTCTACATCCTGCTTTGGTGCGAAGTGACCAGGGTCTTAAAAGCTAAAGAGCAGCCTCTAAGGTTCAACCATTGGTCTCTTCATGGGCCTGAGAAGAACTAAATGCGGCCTGTGTTAGGCTGGGTTAACTAGAGAAACAAATCCAGAGACAATCGTATGTGTGTAAGAAAGAGCTTTCTATCAAGAAATAATTATTTATCGAGAAAACATCCCAGTCCAGTCCAACTCAAGACCATAAGTCTGAGACTAGTCCATAGGTCCCTTTGCAGACTCACCCAGTCCAATGCAGTGATGCAGAAGGCAAGAACATCACAGGTTGCAAAATCAGGTGGCTCCAATGATGGTGGCGCTAGTCGCAATCAGAATGGTCAGTAGGAAAGTGAAGGCAGAGAAAGAAGGGGAGGTTCCCTGGAGCCTCCTTAGGAGAAGGCCACCCCCACCAGAAGTCACCCTTAGGTTGCCACCTCTCAGATCGAGAGGCTAGACTCCACCCCCACACTTTTATATGTCGTCAAGCCAACATGAAATTGTGTAACTACCACAGTACCTGATTGTGACTGCTAACTGTTCTGGAAGCGATCACATTAGAAGACCCCGGGAGACTGAGAGAAAGATGTGTAACAAAATTCAAAATCAAAGAAGGGAAGGGCTTAACTAGTCAGCTAGGGACTGGTGGAGCCCCCGACAATGGCCTGCACTCCCCTCTATGGTTCAATGTTCAGTCAAACAATAGACCGGTCTACAGAGGGGGCAATAGCAGTAGGGAGGTATGTGCACCTCAGAATAATGAACCTTGCGATCAAAAGGGCAGTGTCTATCCAAAGACAACAGAAAGATGGGTTAGGAAAGAAGGAGAAAGGGAAACAGGAAGTAAGGGAAGTGATGTTATGCCCAGGGCTTGTCAATGGATGAATGAGATGAAATGGATAGGAGCTGTTGGAGAGTGTCTCTGTTTGTCACAATTAAAAGGTTTTGTTTCTTTTTTTCTTTTGTTTCTTTTTCTAACAGAAAAATAATCGATTAAATACAATCACTCACTCCCCACCATTGAGTGGATTCTGCCTCCGGGTAGAGTAGACCTGCCCCTGTGGATTTCCAAGGCTGTCCATCTCTATGGGAGCAGAAAGCTTCCTTTTACACCCCTAGAGTGCTGGACTGGTTTGGGCTGCTGACAGACAGACGGAAGGAAGAGTGGTGTGGTTAGCTGCTCCATGCATAAAGCACTGCATACCCGGACTCCTTTTACACTAAATTATGGTTGAGAAATACATCCAGGAATTGACTTTTTCATACAAAGGGAAAAACGAAGAATAAGTAATGTGGATGAAGCTTGGCAAACCCGTTTGCAAGTCTGTTGAGTGTTGATACTTGCCTGTGAACCGTGGCAGAAGTCTCCTTCCAGTGCTAACTGCCTTATCCCGGTCCGGAGCTCTGGAAATGCAAATGAGTTTCAACTTCCATTTACAAAAGAAAAAGAACGCTAAGCATGTTGGGAGGCAAAGGACAGGTCACTCAAAGGCCATGCCCAAGGCCAAACAGAAAGGACATCTAAATTATGCCCGCAGGAGGATGACCAAGCACTTGGGTGGGGGCCCAGGCTGGCCCAGGCAGCTGGACTAGCGGAGTGGGGACAGGGTGGAGGTGGGGGGGTTGTTGCCCCAGCTGGCGGGGAGCTGGCATGGGAGAAAGGCACCCTCTGCTGGGGGGTGGAAGGAAACGCATCCACACCCGCAGTGTGTCCTTGACTCAGGGACTCCCTCATAAAGGTGGAGGGAGAGAAAAACCCCACGCAAATGCCTGCCAGTTAGATGGTGCCCCCCACTCCCCCGGGACTTCCTTCTCTTACCCCTTCAGCTCCCAACGTCTCCCTTCTCCGTGGCACCAGAGAAGGGCCGCAGCACTTAGTTGCGGGGTGGGGGTGGGGGTGGGGAGCGGGATTGGGGGGGTTCATGGCCTTGGTCAGGACTAAATTTAGACCCCACCCCAACTCCTCACCCCAAACCCAGGGGAAAGAGTGCTTGAGGCAACCAGAAGTGGCAGGTCCTAAGGAACCAGCAGGCTCCCCTCCTGGGCATAGCAGAATCCCCTGCCTGGATCCTGGGTCTCCATCCCCTCGGAGAGAAGGCTGAGTGGGCAGCACGTGGGCATCCATCCGGAGCTGGTTGCAGGCCCCAGGGCACACTTTAACCCCCTTGGGCAGGGAGGGGAGGGTGGACCCCGGGAGGAGGAGACATGTGAACTGACCTAGGCCTTGGCCCTTCACAAGTGCCCCACTCTGAGGGGCCCTCCACAAAATCAGGAGGCGAAAACAGGCAGCCAGTTGGTCCCTAGCCTAGGATGCCCTGGCTCCGTTGTCCGTGGCGGATTGCGTCGGTGGAGGGAGTTAAAGAAGAGTGGGCCTGGGTGGGGGCCTTCAAACCAGCCCCCTCCAAAGGAAGGCCTGCCTGGGACCCGGGTTCCCGTTTTTGAATCGGGAGTGACACCTAGTGGCTTGTCCGTTGCACGACCAAGCTGAGTCTGCGTGGGGTTTTCAGAACTTCCCCTTGCCTGCCCATAGTATTTGTGGGGACTTTGGGAGAGCATTTCCCAGGGCTCCCGGAAAGCATTTCCTACCACGTGCCCACAGCTCTGTCATCCTAGTATCCAGCTCCTTATAAGCACGACTTTCTGGTCTAGAGAGCTTTCTGGGCCCAGCAGGCACACCTAGGCTGCAGATAGTTATTAACCCAACCATGTTTGGGCTACCGCACTCCCAGCCCAACTGGAGGGGAATAGGCTGGTAACACCCCTTGGACTAGCGGGACACACATTAGATTGAGAATTCCTCCTGGCCGCTCTGAGAAGACCAGGTAGCTGCGGAGGCAGCAGGGGTGGACCTAAATCTGCACAGGGACCTCAAAGAAGGCATTAACCCCTGAGCTGGGTTTTAAAGATTAGAAGATGCAGTTGGCAGGATTCTGAGATGTTCCTAAGAGCCCCATTCCTGGAATAGATACACCCTGTCTCAGTTATTTAATCCAATGCTCATCTAAGTGTTATGAGTTGGAACATGCAGGTGAAAAGCCACATAGGTAACTAGATGGAGTAAGAGGGACAGCTAAGGCATGGTGGTATCATAGGCTAATGGAGCTGCCAACCACAAGCTCAGCCGTTCAAAACCACCAGCCACTCAGCAGGAGAAAGATGAGTGAGGCTTTCTATGCCCATAAAGACTTAGAGTCGGGAAAATCCTCAGAGGCAATTCTACTCTGCCCTATAGGGACTCTGTGAGTCACAATTGACTGGATGTCCCTGAGGCAGAAGATAGGTAAGAACACACAAGTGTAGAATGCACCAGAGTGAGGGCAACGTGCCTAGCAGTTTGAGCATGAGTTGGCGGCAAGAAGGTTCGTGGTGTGCGCTGTGAAGGTCAGCCCCGGGCTGTGGAGCGGTCACACCAAGGAAGCCCACCTCTGGGCTCCATTCCCTTCACACCGGAAAGTGGCAGCATTGTCCCTGAAGTTCATTCCAGTCTGGTGAGACACGGACACACCATGATGTTACCCACTTGTTGTCTGTCCATTTGCCGTACTGTTGGGGCTTGTGTCTCGCTAGGACCCTGGGATCTCTGTCACTAGTATTTTGAAGGGCAGCAGAGTCACCCAAAGTGAACAGGTGTCAGCAGCATATGAGGGCGCTTCAAATAGGTCAAGGGAAAAAATGAAAGTGAAAGAGAACAGATTTTTCTCCACAAACATTTTGAAGCCCCTCATATAAATTATGAAAGTTATATTTTATTATATATAAAATATAATAAATCATATATTCTAGTTACAGATCCCTAGTAACATAATGGTTGTGCATCAGTCTTCTAACGTCAAGGTCAGCAGTTGGAAATCACTAGCCACTCCATGGGGGAAAGATGAGGCTTTGTAGTCCCGAAAAGATTGACTGACTTGGAAACTAGCAGGGGCAGTTCTACTCCATCCTGTACAGCTGCTAGGAGTCAGAATCGACTCCCAGGTAGTGGGGTTTTTTGGTAGTATAGCTAATTGTGTATATTATAGTTGTATCTATATCATATCCCTGGTCAAGACAGTGATTATTCTTTAATGATCAGTTATCTGGTCTTATGGACTCTCTCTGTTCCATCTTATGGTCCAGTTCATCTATTAGCCACTGTTGCAAAGGTCTATTAAAGTGACCTATATGATAAACTAAATATACATATAAGTGAAGATATATATGTGTGTATACATATACATACATATATATACACACACACGTAGTTTTGCAGAAAGGAACCCTCCCAGTCATAGGCAAGGGGCCAGTTATCTTGCAAAACTATAAAGGACCAGATTTTTCCCCTGCTTACAGAGGAACCCTGGTGGCAGAGTGCGTTATGCGATGGGCTGCCAACCACATGGTCAGCAGATCGAAACCACCAGCTGCTCAGCAGCAGAAAGACGAGGCTTGCTTCTGTTAAGAGCCACAGTTTCAGAAACCCTGCCCTCTGGGCTTGCTACGCCTCAGAGTCAACTCAAAGGCAAGCCTCAGTTTTGCAGTCACAAGCGAAGAAGCGAGTCAGCCCCTGTTTTATCCATGCTGGCAGGTAACGCAAGCCTCCTGGTCAGAAACGGAGGGCTGCGTTCTCACAGGATAGATGTAGCCAGGAGGTCTGCTTTTGTATCAGCTCCCTGAGCTCAGTTCCCATGGGGTAACACAGATGCTGCCTGCACACCTACACCAAAAGCAAGTCTCCTGCCAGCAAGGAGACTCTGCTCACCGAACGTGAACTCGAAGTCCATAACTTGCCATTAGCAGTTGTCACTTTTCTTTATATAGGCTCATAGCAAGGCTGTATAGACTGTACGTCTACACAGAAGCAGACAGCCTCCTTTTTCTCCTGCATGGTGGGCTGAATCACAAACGAGCAGTCTCCATCTTACTCAAACTCACTCCCTGCCAGGCCGCCCATTCCAATGACTGCCCAGGGTAGAACTAGCACTGCCCCTGTGGGTTTCAGAGACTGGCTCTCCTGGGGCAACTGCCGGTTTGAACCTCTGACCTTGGGGTCGACAGCCCATTCTGTAACCACTACACCCCTTAGTCTTAGAAAGTCTATGTCTTTTGCAGCAAGCATTAAAGTGTCCTTTCCTCTAGAGGGAGACACTGTCTCTGTCTTCCAAAGGTGCACATTACACAGACCTCATCTAGAACAAAGGCAGATGATGCCTCTCCCATATGCAGCAGAAAAGTCCAAGAGGTGCATGGTACTACCTCCCATCAGCATGCGGCTTGAACAATTAGTTTTATGATGACTACTGCAGAGAAATGTATCCATACTGCATAACCACCTTTCTTTCGGTTACTCTCAAATGGTTATTCTCAAATGAATAGAAATGATCATAGAGCAAACCAGAACACAGGCTAAGGAAAAGTCATAAAGACTAATGACAAGGCATCGAGGTTTCAGTTAATGTTTGGTGACTAGACTACCAAATGTGCTTCCCAAATAGGTTTCTGAGGAAACCGCTGTCAGCAATTGATTATGACATTGGGCAAATGAGTTTGCAATTTCATGATGAATGCTCTATCACTCCCTATCTCAGAAACTCAAGTACTCCATCTTTTTTGACAAGCAGCATATATATTCTATAGCCAGAAAGGAAGGCATTTGTCAAATCCCTAATTTTTCTCTTTGAGAAATTAACGTTTAACTCAAAGGTAAGACCCAGAAGAACACATGCGACTTTAATTACCAAGCACAATCCAAGATTTGCCTTAATTGATAAGGTGATTTTCAAAAACACATTCAAACTCAGAGGGGGCAGAATTTAACCTGTGTTAACACTGAGTTCTCTAAAATGATATATGTATCCAAAGAGATATATGTATCCCCCTCGTTCATACTCGTTTTTGTGGGGAGTTTTGTGGGTTTTTTTTTTTTGGAGGGGGGGGGGGCGGCGCATCACTGCCCTCTGGTGGGAGGACCAGGCTTGTTCCTGGAGAGCTGCTGCTGGATTTGAACCGCCAAGCCTGTACGCCACTGGGGCTCAGGCCTCCCTTGGTCATACTTGTTAATGCAGTCATTGCAATGATCCTTTCTAGGACTTCAGCGGCCTGACAGAACAATGAAAGAAGAAAATTTCTTTAAACATAGCCATTTGGGGCAGTTGCGTGGTTGCCATGGGTTGGAACTGACCCACAGCAATGAAACAAAATAGCCACCAGTGTGGCCATGAGCTAATTATTGACGCTGTTGATCTCGGCTTCCTTACTGGTCAAACAGAAGTAATAATAGTACCTCGGGGTGGCTGTTAAGCTTCTGTAGAATACGGCAAGTGGAAGCTAAACCACGAGAACAGAGTGCATGTGGGCAACTTCTCTATGCTCATGCTGAAGAGTTTGGAAGGCCATGACTGCTGGAGAAAGGCCTTCGTGTTTGTGCGTTGTAGATGAATCCCAGCCACATTCTTCAGGCTCAAAATCATCCCACAAACTCCCCCCTCATAGTGCTGCTGTGAAGATGATTGTGACAAGCAGATGGATGCTTACCGTACATCCAGAGGCTATCTGCTATTGGAAACCATCAGGCCCATTAGCCTCCCCTCCTAAAACACACCCAACTGCCTTCTGATACGGATATGAATCTGCCTGTAGAGGGCTCAGGGACACCTGGGCTCCAGCCAGCTCAGGGACATCAGAGGTTAAGCTGCCATGCTAACCGTAGTGCTTGCCCGTCCTGTTATGAACATGCTCTAGTACCTGCACACCTTGTTATGTGTGTGCTCACTGGAACTTACTAGCCCAAGACTATATAAGCCTGTTGGAGAATACATTTGCTCTCTATCTTGTTTGTCAAGTTCCTGATTTCCAAGGGCCCTAAACTCTCTCGGTCGATGACTGGCTCCCTTTCTTATTTACTTGTAAGTCAACTTCACCAATATCTTAAGCAGCCAAACCCAAACTCTCTACCAAAGAGTCAATTCTGACTCCCGGCGACCCTAGGTCAGGGTAGATTGCCTTTGTGGCTCTCTGAGACTGGAACATCGCAGAGGGAAGGGTGATTTTTGAATAGCTAACTTCCAGGTTAGCAGACTGAGTAACCAGTATACCACCAGTGTCTAAAATCAGAGGTCTGAAGGGCTGGCTATGCTGATACAATATATCTTAAAGCAAAATACATATGTATTTACGTAAAGCTCAAATCTCTGAGGAGGCCCACAATCATTTCCTCTTCCAACACACATGAAGAATCGTCGTTTTATTTCCCATAGAGGGTTCTCCACGCATCTGTCCCTACAAAATTATGAGCTCATGAGGGCGACGGCCTGGCCTGGTTCATCTTGCATTAAGTTCACTGCCCCTGAATCCATCCCTGAGCGTAGAGACCCGACAGGACCAGGTAGAACTGCTACAATTCTTTTCAGGAGTACACAGTTTTCTTTCTTTTTTTTTTTCTCCCAAGGAGCAGCTGATGGTTTCCAAGGACAGACCTTCCGCAGTTAGCAGCCAAAGGGGAACACACGAAGTCACAGTGAGGATTCGGCGGCAGAAAACTCACTTTCATGATAACTTAAGCCCCAGGTTCAACTCCCAGCTGATGTGCCCCAAAGACAGACATCTCCCGCTCAGGGCAGCTTTACATGTTGCTGTAATGCTGAACAGGTTTCAACGGGATTTCCTGATTACGACAAGGAAGAAAAGTCTGGCGGTCTACTTAGGAAAACCCCACTGAGAATGGAGCATAAGGTTGCCGAGGGTCAGAGCTAACCCAGGGGCAGCTGACTGCTGCAGCTTTGCAAGTACCCCACATAAGCCAGAGACCTTTAGAAACTGTAGGATGAGAGAGTGAATTCAATGGATGGAATTGATGTGGAATGGGGATGCCAGAACCCTCTCCATGAGGGTCTGAACATGACAGGACCATTTTTCCGTGCTGCCACCTCCGTGTCTCCCCTTGACCCCTGACTTGAAATCACTGGGACGCCTGTTCTCTCACCAGACTCACTTCCTGCTTCCCCTTTCAACCAACCAGCTCTCCATCCTGCCGTTGTGACAGCAAGTCCAGGGGCTTGGGGGGCTGGGGAGGGGGGGAGGGAATGAATCTCGCCATCGTGATTAATCTGAAACTAAGCAAAACCTTCCATGCCTGCAGCAGCAGAATACCTTCCCGCTCACTATGGAGAAAGCACCCAGTGTCCCTTGGGCTTGAAGAAATTAAAAGCTAATAATTTATATTGAAATCCAGTGGAGCCCCCCCCCCCCGCCCCGCCCCAAGTCTGGTGGCTTGTTCCTACCTTGTGACTGACAGGTATGAAAATACAGACTGATTCAGAAACCTCAGGCCATTTAACTAGAATGCCATCCATCCCTCCATCAGGAACTAAGAAAATGAGAGGGTGGGGCCGGCCCAGACGCCACAAAGATTCTGACGTTCCTGATAGAGAGAAGGCCACTCCCTTTTCCAAATGTGGAACTCACACCCATTCTTCAAGTTTGAGGTCGCCTCCCCCGCTTCCCGGGCCTCAAATTGGCAAAAAATGCATTCACAGTCCCAGGTTAGTTAAAACACCCTCCGGCTAGATTTGCTGGACAGCCACCGCAGTCTGATGTTATCGGCACTGTCTTCCTGTTTTCATGAATAATGTATAAGAAGGAGCTATTAGGAATGGATTCCTCCATGGCTGACGGTACCGCCACCAGACAAGTCCCTGACTTCTCAAGCATTTCATCAGTGGCTCTAACGGGTCTCCCTCCTCACCTTCTGACTGCCTCGTGGCTTCCTGCCAGGCATCCAGACCCTGCTCCCTGCTCCCCCACCCCCCATGCCCCAGCTGGCAAGGAGGCTGGGAGACAAGAAGAACTTCTCACTCCCCCTTCCCTTTTTCTTGCCAGTCCATGTCAGAGGAGAGGTGCTAGGGTTACAGGTGTCATTATCTTAGGTTCAATTCCTGGCCCTGGCCCACATGGGCCGGCTCGAATGGCCCTGTCTATCCCCAAACTCCTGGTCAAAAAATGCTTCTTGGCCCCAGTGAGGGCTGGGGGAGAATGTGTGGGGACACCCCCCTCCTGTCTTTCAGGTGCCCCTCTTTTTCCATCTCTCTATGGGCTGAACAACCTGTCATCTCTTTGCATATGCGTATCTGATAGACCCACACTTTGATTTGCTCATTCAACAGGTTTTTTATCATCCAGGAAAGGGGTGTCCAGTCACCCAGGGTTACAGAAATAAAATGCACATGCTTTACAAGGAGCAGAGATGCTGAGACTTGAATAAGAAAGGGAAGTAGCAGTCCGTAAAGGGGTGAGAAGGACTAAGCTAAGAGCTGAAAAGCAAAAGCTTAAAGCTGTATTAAGAGGTGCAGGCAGTGGGAACAGCATGTGCAAAATCCTGGTGGCAGGAGAGATAGGAGACCCCTCAGAAGATGAGAAGGAAGTCCTTACCAAAAGGGACCAAAGCCGCTCTTTCCTTTGACATTTGTCCATTCTTTTGGGATTCTGAGAACTATTGAGTCCAGTCTCTCCTCTCAGTTTTCAAATGGTCCTATCCTAGACAGGTATTTTACCAGCTTCCCAGGGACCTCCACTACTGTCTGTTAACTGATATGAACTTGAACTTAGAGCTTTCCTCTCTCTGTGAGCCCCACCCAAAGGGCACACAATAGACGCACTAAGCACCAATCATTCTCAGCTCCAATTGTGAACTTGAAAACATGAATGTCCAATGGAGGCAACTATTTGGGGAGGGGGGTGGATCACTGCCCTCTGGGAGTGGGAGACCCAGTCTTGCTCCTGGAGAGCTGCTGCTGGATTTGAACCACCAAGCCAGTGGGCCGCAGTCCCACACTCAACCACTATGCCGCCGGGGCTCAGGCCCTGGAGCCAACTATTATTACCTGTTGGAACGGACTTCAACCCCTGATGTCAGAGAAGAATGCTATTCTGTAGAATTTGCAGTGACTGACTGTGTCAAAGCAAATCACAAAGCCTTTCTTCCAAGTCATCTCTGGGTAGACTCAACTCTCCAACTTTTCTTCAGTGAGCAACCAAGCAACCATTTGCACCACCAAAGGATGCAGCATTCAGTGGAGAAGAAACAAATGCATTACAGCTGGTCCTCAAGTTACGACCTATTCGAATTATGCCCAGACAGACAATCATCTTTTTTTCCCTTGCACAACTTATGTGTTACGTACAATTGCTGATACTTTCATTCTCTGGTGCTGACTTGCAGGTGCTCAAATTACAGAGACACTGGTAACAGACAGTCATAATAAAAAACATTTTTAAAGAAAAAAAAGAGGTGTCTGACTTGTGATGAAGTTGTGGGAACCAAATTCCATCCCAAATCAGGGGCTGCCTGTATTATACACCTACATATTGGATGGGCACATACTCATAAAAAAGAAAAAAATCTTAACTGAGGCTTTTAGAAGCTATCCACTGCCTTGCTGTTCTTCTCATGCTATAACATTAACTTGTGAAGAGCACAATTCAACTTTTTTTTTTGCTTTTTAAAAAATGTTTAAAGCATAATGTCAATTTTGTGTGAAGAAACATGTACATGCATGCAAAGAAAGTGACAGGAAGCCA
Source organism: Nesogale talazaci (assembly GCA_004026705.1). Taxonomy (NCBI): domain Eukaryota; kingdom Metazoa; phylum Chordata; class Mammalia; order Afrosoricida; family Tenrecidae; genus Nesogale; species Nesogale talazaci. Next base: position 132,715 of record PVJH01000294.1, on the reverse strand, counting down.
CTTCAAGATTTTTTATTGCAAAGGCCCCCTGGTGGCACAACAGATTAAGTATTTGGGGGCTGCTAGTCTACAAGTAGGGGTTTTGAACGTGCCAGTATTTTAGTGGAAGAAAAAATAATAAGGCAGTGTGCTTCTGTGAAGATGGGGAACCTCAGAAACCCCACACACCGGGTCTCCTGCATCCTACAGCATCTGTCTGAGCTGCAATCAATGCGATGGCAGTGGAGTTTTTTGATTGGTTGCTTGCTTGTTTTCTCTTTCTTGCAGAATTACTAATGAGCTTTTAAATATCCTTTCTCTTTCTCTTCGATTTGCCCTGAAGTGCCCTTATTAACACCTTTCACTAACAAGCAACTTAAATGAGTTGTTTTAGATCACCTGTTCTAGAGGATATGTGTTGAGACACCTATGTCTCACTGCCCCCGGATGATGTAAGGAGCGCAAACATGATCTCGACCCTGAAGGATGGTGTCTAAAATATTAAAAAGGAAATATGTTCTATTGAAAATCAAGATTGTAGAAAAAAAACAACAACACCTCCATCATCAGTCCTGGGAAGCAACGCAGACATTCTGTCAGTAGGGTGAATTCCCTCCATCAGCATCTTGCGATTACCAGCGGCACAGGGTGCCAAGGATTGGGCCTTGGTGAGTGTCCATTCATCATTTCTGCCCAAGGCAAGATGCGCAGAACAAGGACTTTCTCCTGCCTGTCAGCTACATAAAACCTGCAGCCCCTATTAATCTGGAGAGGAAAGCTCTCTGTACTGTTCACTTAATAAAGTTGCCTCCCCTCCTCTCTGAACATTTACTGTCCTTCCCAGCTCCCCCGTGGGCGCAGTTTCCAGAGTTTCTTGCCTGGAAATTGGCCCTTGTGGAATGTATGCAACAATCCCGTCCCCATGGAACTGCATTCCCGCTCCTCTACTGCAGGTACCTGTGCCAGGCCGTGATTAAAGCAAAGACAAAGGCTTGGTCTGAACAAGGGAGGAAACAGCAGGAGCGCAAGAACTCCTGTGAAGTAAGAGTCTGATTGTTTTCATGCAAATTGTGTTTAGTAGAAGGGAGATAACCGGTGATGAAATATGGGTGATAAGCTGAGCTTTTTTCTAAACCAACGGTGGGGGAGAGGGAGCTCTTTAATAAAACCACAGCATGTCTGTAACAGTTCAAGTATAAAGTTCCCATATTTCTTATCAAGTGGAATAAGGTTTTGCTACATTGTGGCCCCTCCTCCCTCCATCCCCACTCCAATACAATGGACGCCTCTCTAGGCTTTCCCAGCATTCAGTCTTAGACCTGTCTGAAAGCGTTTGTTTCAGAACGGCAGTCCTGAATGATAAATGCTTCACCGGAGAATAATTTCTTTTGAACAGGGTATTGTGGTCTGTGTGAATGCTTACAGGGCAGATGAGTTTTCCATTTAATGATTTATACACAGTTTGCTTCATCACATTCGTTGTGATCCCCTCAATGCAACAGCGTTCATTCTCTTCTGCCCCATTCCCAGTGTCCATTGTCTCTCCTTGTTGCATGTTCTTGCCTCCTGCACTTTGTTTTTGAGGAAATGTTGCCTGATGGGATGACCTGGTTGATTGCTTTGAGGGGCACACTCCTTGAGGTGTGACTGTTCCCAGGAGAGGGGGGTCTGCTGTGTGGGTGACAGGTGAGCTCCCTCTGTCGGCTCAGTCCCTGGCCGGAAGATTGTCTGAGGGTCATGATCCAGAGGGATGGTTCCGGCAGTCTCTAGCCCACCAGTCAGTCTGATCCTCTTGAGGATTTTAAAAAGGGCCTTCTATTGTGATCTGAATGAGAGTGATCCATCCTGGTAGCCAAGTATCACCAAGTGCTTTTGCTCTTGGGCTCAAGGAAGTCATGGGTCATATGGCCCATTAGTCCTTTCAACAAATTATTCCCTTGAGCCAAAGAATACATTTTCAGTAGTGGATAGGATGAGCAACATTGATTCCACTAGGTGTCTAATTAGTTTAACATACCCATGCAAAACAATGTCTAGTAAAGGGAGCCCTGGTGGCCTAGTGGCTCACGTACATAGTGGGCTGCTCACCTCAAAGTCAGCAGTTCAAAGCCACCAGCCATTCCGTAAGAGCAAGCTGAGGGTTCCCACTCCCTCCAAGAGTTGTGGTCTTGGAAACACACGGCACCAGAGCCCCTCAGTCCTATAGGGTCGCTGTGAGTTGGAATCAGGTGCATGGCACTGAAGCCGAGTTGTTGAGTTGATGCCGAAGACATCAAGCCCATTGTTTTATTACAGGTGAGGACAACCTAAGAAAGCCTGGATCTGCTGTTCTCAACCTGTGGGTCTCAACCCCTTTGGGGATCAAGAGACCCTTTCACAGGGATCACCTAAGACCATCAGATAACACGTATTTCTGATGGCCTTAGGAAACTGAGGCACTGCTTCTCTATCCCTCTTCAGGTGGGTCTTCCCACCTGCTTATATGTCCATCTATGAATACCCAGTGTGAAGACTGTTACACATGCTACGCCGTGCTTTAAAACAAAATTTCATTTATTTGTCGTTAGAAATAAGTATTTCACAATATATAATTACTTATTGTTTTGTGATTAATCACTATGCTCTAATTATGTTCAATTTATAACAACAAAAATACATCGTACATATCATATATTTACATTACGATTCATAACAGTAAGACCATGACAGTGATGAAGTAGCAGTGAAAATAATTTGATGGTTGGGGGTTGCCACCACATGAGGAACTGTAGTAAAAGGTTATGGCATTAGGAAAGTTGAGAACCACTGCCCTGGAAGGTTGAAATGATTAAGTGCTTGGCTACTGACTGAACAATTCCAGAGGTGCCACCAAAGAAAAGCCTGGACCTCCTGCTGGACACTCAGCCACTGAAGACCCCTCTGGAGCACAGTTCTCTTTTGACATACAGGAAGGGGGTCACAGTGAATTGAAATTCACTTCATGGCAACTGGTTATCTTTGCCAGTGAATCCAGAAACCTATGGCTACCAATGTGGTCAAAGCTGAGTCATGCCTCCTGTCTCAGTGTTGGGAAATCTGAACAGAAAGTCTACAGCAAATACAAGAAACCAAGTGGTTCAAGGCAGTAGCTTGCTGTTATTGCTGTAGGCACTATTGAGTCAGTTCCGACTCACAGCCAGCAAATGTACAACGAACAAAAAGTTGCCCGGTCTCGCACCATCTCTGCAACTCTCCGTATGTTTGAGCCCAATGTCACAGCCATGGGGTCAATCCATCCTGCTGAGGGTCTTCCCCTCTTTCATGGCCTCTTTCCTTTACCAAGTATGATGTCCTCTTCCAGGTACAGACCTCTCCTAAGAACATGTCCTTCTGACTCAGAAGAGACCTTTCCAACCACCTCATACCTTATTTTTGATTAGTATGTGTGAGGTAGGGATCCAGATTGAATTTTCTGCCTGCTGACTGCATCATACTGGCCGATATAGCATAGCGGGAAAGAATACACATTTTGGTTGCAAATCTTGATCTATGTCCTAACGATACGCTCTTGGCCAGACCTTATATGTTGAGTTGCTAAATGAAAGGTCTGCAGTTCAAAACCACCAACCGCTCCATGGAAGTGAGATAAGGATTTCTGCTCCTGTCCAGCATTGGAGTGTTGGAAACTCACACAGGCAGTTCTACCTTCTCCTAAAGGTCAATTTGAGTTGGATTTGATTTAATAAGTGGACTTAATGGGAAGGTAGGCTGGCCTTCCAGAGATGCTAATGAGTCATTTTGATCCCTCTTGTGTGTTCTGGGAGATATTATTTATGAATCTTCCTCTTGTAGGATGTCTGTCTTTCGCCCAGCTCTTGTGGGCCCCATTTCTCTATGATCCAATGTGTGAGGCAGTAGTATTGTTCTTTAGGGAACAAACTCAGTTTCTCTCCTTGTGCTTACGCCTGTTCTCCTATCCTTTGCTGAGTTCTCAGGTTAAGTATGTTAGGCGATTCATTCTGAAAGTGGGCTACCTTTAGAAATTATCACAATAGTACACGTTACAGGTTCCATCTCTGGAGAAGCTGGTGTGGGCCCTGGGTTTCTGTCCTGGGTCCACGATTACCAGGAATTACATGGCTGGGAGTGGAGACTCAGAGAAGAATGGACGCAGATCTGACATTCTTCAGCATGGTGCCATTTCAGCATGGTGTCGAGCAAAGAGGGGGGACACCTTCCCTGCGTGGGTGAGTTTCCGTCATGAGCGCTGGTGTGACAGATCATTGGAAAGCCGGCTGCAGATTTCCAGTAGGCACGAGCTGGTGGCCCCAGGTTGGTCCCCACCTGCAATCTGGCTGGCGGTGCAAAGCCCGCGGGACTGGGCATCTGTTCTCCGGCCTGCCCCCATCACTGCGCTAAAAATGGGACGAGAACGTGGGTGAAACTCAAAATACGTTCACTCAAGAGGGATCGTGTGGCGGCCTCAGCCCCAGCGAGGTAATGCTGGACAAAGGGAAGCCTGCCTGTGCGTAGCTGTATTTATGGCCAAAGTCTCCGGTGAGTGCCCCCCTGGGAATTGCAGGCATTTGGTTTCCGTTTTATCTGTTTTAAAGCCTTTAGTCCATGAGATTACAAGTCCCCAGGCGGGAATCAGGAGGCAGAGGAGCAGGACTCACTTAGTTCTAGCCTCTGAGTTGACACTCCGGTGAGCCTACAGCCATGTGACACGGGAACATGTCAATGTGGAAAATCGAGCTTGGGTGAAAGACTGGATTCCCTTCCCCTTCATGTCACAAATCATGCGAGTGCACGTGCACACACATCAATCGATGTAGAATTAGGCCACTATTGGATCTTGATTATATGTAAATTTCGCAAAGGTGAACAAACTGATCAATTCCAGATCTGTAAGTTTGAGGTACCATAAATTGGTCAGAGCAGGAAAAGCTATGCATCCAGGATCACGTGTTCGCTCAAGGTTGACAGGGATTCTGGAGAGGAGCTCAGATTTTGATGATCCTCATGTGATTATTCCAAACCTCTTAGATGGTGAATTAAAATGTCTTCCTCTAAGGCAGACGTGCTCAAACTCATATGTGGGTGAGAATTCCTCTTAGATTCAGAACCCAGTCAGAGACATTGAGTGGTGGGTGGGGGTAGCAGTTGTTAAAACTCAGCCATGTGAGGTCCAGAGCACTGTCCTAGGTGTGTGAGGAGAACTGAGCAGGACAGGGTAAACCAAGTAAGAAAAGAAAAAGAAACCCCAAACTCCCCGCCAGTGAGCCGATTCTGACTCAAAGTGACCCTTAAGGACAGAGAAGAAATGCCATGGGGGTTTACAAGACTGTAAATTTTCTCTCTCTCTCTCTCTCTCTCTCTCTCTCTCTCTCTCTCTTCCCCCTCCTTTTTTTACTTTCTTTACCCCCAAACCCTTTTATGGAAGTTATACAGATAACTTATCATTTTAGAGTTCAATCCTATCACCAGTATCGTACAATTGATATCGCGGTTTCAAAACATCCCCTTCCCTGTTGAACTCTTTAGCATCAGCGCCCCTTTGTTCCCATCCCCATCTCACCCACCATACTCCCCAAGAACCCTGATTCTACATGTTGTCTCTATAGGTTCATTAATCCTGGATTTCATATACTGAAAAACATATAGTCAAAATTCAAGAGGGCTGTCCCCAATGACAAAATACTTCAGAGTGAAACCTCAAGATGAAGGAAAAGAAAGAGGAAAACAGCACATACAAGGCTGAAAACCATATCAGGCTCAAGGTGTGTGGGAGGCATCAATTGACAAGGTTTCTCAGCTGTTCAATTCAGGTCTATCATTTTGCTCTCCTATAGTCATCTCTCCAATATATTTGGTTTTGAAACCAGTTTATTCCCACCCCTCCATTATGTATAGAGGGAAATCACCAGAGCCTCATTTTCTATATAGAGCTCACAAATGTATCTTGTGTTAGCCATAGTCTTCTACAAACCAAAAGCTCACCATTTGGGTTCTAATACTATTTCCTCCTTCAGCTTCAGATGATATGGTTTGTGATCCTTTGGTCACTGATGTTGGAGTTCTTCTTCTATGTGAGCTTAGGTGACATCTCTGTTATATGGCTGCTTGTTGGGAAACAAGTTTTTAAGACCCCAGATGCTATTTTATCTGGTAGACACGCACCATCTAATTCCTTTCTAAGCAGGTTCATGGTTAAGATCTAACTGTTCTTAACTTGGAACGAGGATTCAATGTGAGCCCAAAACCCATTTGGGGAGCTGTGTCCTTTTTTTTTTTAATCTGCCTTTGACTCCCTTTAGAGACCTCCTTATATTTTATGGTAGAGAGTTTTATCTATCATCCCTGTGGAGCATAAAGATCTTCCGTGGAAAGTCTCATCTTTCTGCCTCAGAGTGGCTGGTGGTTTTGAACCACTGACCTTGTGGTCAGCAGGCCAGCAGGGGACCATAAGCCATAAAAATAAAATGAAATACCTCACTGCCACCTACCCTACAGGACAGGGTAGAACAACCCCTGTGAGTTTCTGGGACTTTAAATCTTTATGGGAGTAGACATCCTTGTCTTTCTACCCCAATCAGCCAATAATTTCCAACTGTTGACCTTGCAGGTAGCAACTCCATGTATAACCAGTACACTGGCAAGCAGGAGAAACCATAATCCTCACCATGACTTCGGTCCTCACCCAGCTCCTTATGCTAACAGAATGCTGGGCTGAAAAAGTCGCAGAGATCATCTCTATCTTTCTAAGACATCACAGGTTGTGTACCATGGATGCACTTTAGGACTTTGGGTTTCTAAAAACACGATTGCCCAGTACCATTGCATAGGTTGAACACTGCACGCAGGGACTTCATGGAAAGAGCTGTCACTGACCTTTTATCAACAATCTCAATTTGTATATTTCTTACTGCAGTTGCCTGGGAGATGGCAGTAGCACATCTTATTCCAGCATTTCAGACCCGGACAATAATTTTCCAACAGATGGAAATAAAGTGCTTTGGAGAAGGGTCACCAGACCCCTTGGTACTTCACATACAGAGGTGGCCCTCTTCCCTGGCCATCCCTGGCCACAGGGCTTAGAGCCTGGCACCTGCCACAGGGGCGGGGACCCCAGCAGCTTCTCCACCCCTGCAGGACTGGGCATCACAGTCTGGCTTCCCATTGGTCAGTTTATTATATATGAGACTCTCCCTTGCCCCTACTGAATCCTACAAGAACAGAAAATCTCATGTCTTCTCTCTCTTTGCCTTCTCTCAATTTGTTCCTTCTCTATTCCCAGGAGACTTGCTCTAGGATTCTTTTACCTTTATGCCGCTCCATAGCTGGCCTTTAGCGTAGAGTCATCCAGGACTCCTATATTGTTCTCTCAGTATTTGAGAGTACCCAAATCTGATAATGACCCAAAACTTTGAAGTCTGGGCAGGTAGTAATACACCAACTTCCTTCCTCTCCAGAAAGTATCAAAAGAGCAGTGTTTCTTAGTAGACGGGCAATCACCTATTGCTGCTAAATGGATTCTGACTCGTATTGACTTGGTAGAACAGGGTGGAACTGACCCAATTGGATTTCCAAAGCTATAAATATTTGCAGAAGCAGACTGACACATCTTTCTCCTGTGGCGGTAAGAACAGCAACCTTAGCCACTGCACCACCAGGGCTCCTTAGAAGGGTGGTTGAACCTCACATTCTACCATCTCCCTTTACTGTGGCATTGCAGCTCTTCTCAGAATAACCTTCCCTCCCCTCAACTTCGCTTGGTTGACAGGTTTTGGATATTTGTTGTTTTGGAAATATACCATACAAATTCTGGGATCTTGGAAGAAATTGTAGAGGATGAAAAGTTTTATTGTTGGGCTGAGCCCTGGTGACCTAAGTGGTTGAGTGCGGGACTGCAGCCCATGGGCTTGGCAGTTCAAATCCAGCGGCAGCTCTCGGGAGCGGCACTGGGTAGCGCCCATGACCACCAGAGGCAGTGATGCCCCCCCCCCCAAAAAAAAAAGTTCTATTGTTATCTGAAGGCAGGGGTCCATTACCTAACTGTTTATGTGATTTAGAGAAGCAAATATCTTGAAGGCTAGGAAGATGGCATAGTCACCTTGTTTAAGGAGGAGCCCTGATTTAGTCCTTCATTCCTTTTGTTGCCATGGGCACACTGATCCATTGTTCATTGAGCAACTACTGTGTGTGTGCTACACACTTTGTTAGAAACGGAGGTTCATCCATAATCACAACCAATTCATGGAGTGAACTGTCTGAAGTGGTGGCAGAGAGATGGGTAAACAAATCATTATAACTAGTATCAAAGACACACTTAGACTTTTAAACTGAGACCTGAACATTAGAAGGAACCAGCCATAAGGAGAATTTGGGGAAGTTTGTTCTAGACAGCTGGCATATTAACACGGAATAAGAAAATGGTAAGCTAAAAATTCTAGAATACAAGTTTCTACCCTCAGAACATGGGAATAATTTGTAGTTTTAAATCAGGAAATATGTGAATCAGGTTGGCTCATTTCACCATATGCATCCGATCTGTATGCTGAGCAAAAAGAATCAGAGATGCTACACTGTTTGAAAAAGACCATGCCATTGGGACTGAGGAAAGGCTTCTTAAAAATCTCAAAATGCTCATAATATAACTTGGCTTACTGAAAGCAAAGAAAACTTGAAACATTTACTGATGAAGATCAAGAACTACAGCCTTCAGTGTGAATTACAACTCAATGAATTGAAAGCAAAAATCTTCACAACTGGCCCAACAAACAGCTTCATGATAAGCTGAGAAGAATGAAATTACCCAGGATTTCAATCTTGCTTGTGTTCACACTCAAGACACAGAGAAGTATAGCCATTAAGAAAATAAAGGCTACATTGCATTCAGCAAATCTGCCTCAAAATACCCCTTTAAAATGTTAAAAAGCAGACTTCCAGGAAGATGGAGACTGAGTAACAGAGCAGAGGGACTCAGCAGAAATCCGCCCAGGAGAGTGACTAAGAAAGAAACTCAACACTGCCAGGTGGCCGGGGGGAGATCATAAAGATGAGAAGACACAGATCCACAAGTTGTTGAGGGGCGTGGGCTTTTGGTTTACCACAGTGAAGGCAAGCTAGGGTTTGACACTAGCCCCATCACTGTTGGCCACTGTCTCCAGGATCAATTGTAGCCAGCACAGGGCCTCGATCTAAACAGAGCCAGCGTGCTCACATCGGCAGCACATATGCTAAACAGAGCCAGCACAGGGCAGGGATTAAACTCTTGCAGGCCATGGTCAGGGTTCAAGGCTCAGCTATATAGTTTCTTTGTGTTCCCTCTCTTCTCTCAATCCCCCCACAGTTCCAGCAGGGTTAGTTTCTTGGTGCTTTTCCCTCTTGGTCTCTTCCATATGGCTCACCCACCATTGTGGACCTCCAGACCACTCCCCTTAGCCTAGGGCAATTATGCCTGCTACACCCAGCTGGGAGAACCTCACCCTGTGCAGTGGAGCCTGAGGCTGGAGAAGTCCATCAACCCTTCACCAGTGGATATTCTGCTCAATTTCTTACAAGGGAATTCCAGCAGAGCACTAAGGCAGGCAGGAGGAAGTTCCCCCTGTCAGGTGGAACCACAGAGGACAAATAAGAGCTCTCCAGGCCATACTGCATTAAAAATGTGCTGAAAAACTTGGCTTGTACATGAGTATATAGGGTATAGCAAAAATAAAGCAAAAATGCATTGCCTTAAAGTCAATTCTGACTCCTGGTGACCCGCATATATTAAAGATAGAACTGCTTCATGGATTTTTCTTGACTATGATCTTCATGGAGGCAGGTCACCAGGCTTTTCCTCTGCAGTTGATTCAACTGGCATCCTTTAAGTTGGTCCATGAGCACAAGTCATTTGTGTCACACAGGGAGCCCAGTATCTATCATAGCCAAGACTTATTATGTACCAGGTCCATTCTAAGCATGCTTTCTGAATAAGTCATTCATCCCTTATAACAGCCCTGTGTTAGACAGGATTTTCTAGAGAAACAAAACCAGGACACTAATAATTTATATATATATATATATATATATATAATATATATAGATATAGATATAGATATATAACATAAGAAATAAACAGATCAACTTTAAAACAGTACAAATGCCTCGGTGCAACTCACTTGCATGAGACTGCTAATACACTGGCAGTCCTTTGAGTCTTCAGGGCTGCCAGGTAGTCCTCTGTAGAGGAATTCAGGCTCTCTGGCCACAAGCAGGTCACCAACAGTCAGTTGGATGACAGGGTTCCATAGTCTCCAGGTCAAGAGATGTATATTCCATTGGCAAGGCAAAGCAGCACTTGAAGGAACCTCAACTTACAGCGACACAGTCCACAAATTAGGCGTCCCATGGGTAGTGTAGCTTGCAAATCGAGGCACAGGACAAGCAAGGCAGTCGGATGGTCTGAAGATTCAGGAGCAAGAGAAAAAGGCAGGCTCCTTGAGGCATTTATATCTTCACCCTTCAATTAATCTCATGTGTTCATTTGCCATATCGCAACAAACCTACCTATCACAAGCCCCATGTTGTAAGTTAGATTCATGCTTCCCGTTCACGCTGAGGAAGCAACACAAGTCAGCCAGGGACAGTGATTGTTATTATTAGTCCAATTAGTGAATTATTCTATAAGTATCTATATACTTATAGAATTATTCTATAAGTATATCTATATAGTGGGTTTCAAGATCCTTGTGACCTAATGTTGTTCATTTCTGACCTTGCCTCTCATGTGTCCACTGACAGGTTAGAGCAGAGGTTCTTAAACTTTTTAAACGGGGCCAGGTCAATATCCCTCAGACTATTGGAAGGCCAGACTATAATTAAAAAAAAAAAAAAACTATGAACAAATTCACTGCGGGCTCATGATGAGTTAGTTGGCTGCTAAGGACAGCAGCAGCAGCAAAAAAAACCTGGCAGGCCAGATAAATGTCCTAGGCGGGCCTCATGTGGCCCACAGGCCATAGTTTGAGGACGCCTGGTAGAGCCTCATCTCTAGACTCTCTTCCTTTCCATAATTCTCAAAATTTAAAGATGCTTTTTAATCCATTGTTCATCTTATTGGTTAAAAAAAAATTAACATTGCTGATCAGGTTTCCAGAAAAGTTCTTTGCTGTATCTTCCCTAGTCAGCACCACCTCTTTGTATTCTATTTATTTGAATATTGTATGTTGAAAATGAACTAATTGCTCAGCATGACCTTGAAGATGCCAAAACCAGCGTCCATAGTTTAAAACCCAGGAAACACACACACACACACACACACACACACACACACACACAAATTAGAATAGAATAGATGCTCTGTTTTTCTTAACAGTTGAAATGCAAATACAAATTAAGAAGTTATTTACTAATGATAAGAATGAATGTTACCCAATAGAACCCTGCCCAGCAGCTACATTATTAACCTTAGTTCACTGTTTTATTTTTCTTTTTTAATAGTAAGGGTGTCACTCGTCAAAAGGCTTTTTGATTTGAAGAAGCAGCAATTGTACATCTTGGAGTCTGTTGCTCTCATAAATTCGACTTGTCTGAGAATTGTGGATGTTTCCCCCAATTATATATTGATTTTTCTACTGCCAGATAGATTTTGTCTTTATTGTTTTTGGAATGTGCATGTATGGAAGCTAATCTTTAAGGACAAACTTTAATTATTAAACAAAAATTGGTGCCCAATGTGTAACTGCTAAGATGAAAAGGGACTTGGCTTTTGCAACAATAAAGCAATGATTCCACCCTTCCTCGGGCCATTTTTCCTTGTCTTCCCTCCTCCACTTCTCAGGTAAGTGATGAAGTAAACAGAACAAGGAAACTCCATATAATATGCTAGGTTTTGTGTCAACATGGCTGGACCAAGATTCTCAGCAATTTGGTAATTAAGAGATAGTCATTGCACAATGATGAGATCTAATATAATGTAATCATCTCTGTGGGAGATATGCTATGAGCACCCAATCAATCAAAAGAGATTTCTTAAGGGTGTGGCCTACTTTAATGTATGGGTGGATATTCAGGCAAAGTTTGCTTGATTTTTGCTAAGTCTGAATTCTGCATCTGGCTTCTCATCTGTTTTCTGTTATTGGGTTTTGTTTTTTGTTTTTTATGGATTCTGGCTTTTGAACTTGTGCCAGCAACCTGCCAAATTGCCTGCTGATTGTGGGAGCCATCAGCTGCCTGCATCCTTTCAACAGACCTTGGATTTATCAGCTTCTGCAGATAAGTAAGTAAGTGAGAAGCCTTCAGCCAAGCTCATAGATTTGGAATTTGCTCACCTGTACAATTGTGTGAGCCATTTCCTTAAGAGAAATCTCTTTCTCTCTCTACGTATTTATAAATGTCACTGATTTTGCTTCTCTAGAAAACTCAGCCCAAAGCAATGCCATAAGCAACTGATCCAATCAATTATGACAAGACCTTTGTATTTGTGAAGAGGTAGATTAACCAATTACAAGAGTTTCTTATATGTATTATAATGGACATAACTTCCTTTCCCATAATGGACTGTCTCTATAAATTTCATGTAATGAACTGCCATCAGCTTCCCCTGACACAAAGTTTGAATTTCCTCTTCCTGTATCAATTCCTATATCTGAAATGTCCCTATAATAGGAGGCAAGAACACCAGGTAAAGGGATCTAGAAACTTCTAAATGGTTAAAAAAACATTGGGCTAGAGAACAACATTCCAGGCAGAATTCATGGAAATGGATTAAATAAAGGTCTTTTCCAACCCACACCGGAATAGGTCCTCTTTCCCTTCCTGCTTCTGAATCTAATAATGTTCTGGCTTTTTCTCTTTTTTTTCCCAATAATTTTATTGGGGGCTCTTACAGCTCTTATGACATTCAATACATCCCATGTATCAAGCACATTTGTACACATGTTGCCATCTTCATTTCAAAATATTTTCTACTTGAGCCCTTGATATAAGTTCCTCTTTCCCCCTCCTTTTTTTAAAAAAAAATTATTCCATTGGGGGCCCTTTCAACTCCCATCACGATCAACACACACATCAATTGTATGCAGACCACATTTGCACACTTGTTGCCATCATCACCCCCAAAACATCCTCCCTCCACTTAGGCCCCCAGTACCAGCTCCCCTTATTTCCCCTTCCTCCTGCTTCCCCTTCTCCCTCCCTCATACACCCTTAATTGATTTTTCCTTTTTTGGGGGGGAGGGGAGGGGGGTATCACTGCCCTCTGGTGGAATTGGTTTTTTCTTATGGAACAGGATAGGTGATAAATTACATACCAGATTTGTTCCCATCCTATTTGTTTTGTAGGGCTGCCTTAACAAAGTACTGCACGTTGAGTGGCATGGTGGAAACAGTTAAAACGCTCATCTGCTAACCAGAAGATTCCAGGCTGCCAGAAGAAAGACCAAAAGATTCCAGTTTGCCAGAAGAAAGACCAGGAGATCTACTCCTGAAAAACCAGTCATTGAAAAGTCTATGGAGTCAGGGGAGGGAGCACTAGAACTGATTGTGATTATGCAACTCATTTTAGAAATTTGATCTTGAGGGCTGAGCCCCGGCGGCATAGTGGTGGTGCATGGGACTGCGGCCCACTGGGTTGGAGGTTCAAATCCAGCAGCAAGGCTGTGCCTCCTACTCCCACCATCAAAGGACAGCAATGCCCCCCTCCAAAAAAAAAAAACAAAAAGAAAAAAGAAATTTGATCTTGGAAGTATATGGTATGTGAATACTATATCAATGAAAAAAAACCAAAGGGAAACAAAACTTAACTAATGTTTACCATAGGTGAAGGGGAAAAAGTGGTTGCCTAGGAGACATTGAGTTTATGTCCATGATGGTAGAATAATTTGGGAAAGAAATATCAATAATGAATGTACAACACAAAGAGTATAAACAATGACATTGAATTATACAAAAAGGAGCTGTGGAATTGGATAATACACTGCCGCAATTACAAAAATAATAATTACATGAATAAAAATGACTATGTGGATGAAGAAAATGTTCTAGAATTGAATATGATGACAATTATATAACTCTTCTTGATATGATCGAATTACTGCATTGCATGACATGTGGATTAAGTGCTAGTGAAATTTTTTTAAAAGTCTACTTTTAAAAATTCTACTTAAGTATGCATGGGGTGGCCATGATTTATAAGAACAGATTTATTGTTTCTAGAGTCCAAATCCCAGGTAGAGTCTATTGTTCTAGAGTCCAAATCCCAGGTATCAGCAGGGACGTGTTCTTTCCCAAGGTTCCCAAGGTTCTATGGGAAGATTAGTTCTTCTCTTCTCTTCTCTCTCAGTTTTCTGTAGTCCCAGACACCCCTTCCTTTCCTCTGTCTTTCTTTCTCTTCTACTCTTTTAGAAGACTCTTCTCAAACTGGATTAAGACATATCCTACTGCTATCTGACCTCATGTTCATCTATATATGTTAACAAATAGCATATTTAAAGACCCCAATTTCAGACAGGTCATGTTCATAGGTACCAGGATTTAAGACTTCCAACATAAATTTTAACAAAATACAATTCAATTCACAACATCCATCGATGCCCAAAAACACATGCCAACCTCAACTTGGGCCCCCCAAAAGTAAGGTAGAAGAACCTCAGACCAGTGGTCTATAATCTGAATGTGTGAACATGGAAATCATTCACTCACTCTGCCATCAAGTTGATTCCTACTCAAAGCGACCTTATAGGACAGGGTGCCATTGCTCCTATGGATTTCTGAGACTAAAACTCATTTTTCTCCCATGTAACAGTTAGTAGTTTCAAACTGCTGGCTTTTCCAATAGCCCAGTGAGTAATCCACCACATCACAGTAACACAAAATTGTTTCTCTAACTTATAACTGAAAGGAAGCACCTCATTCAATTACTACTGTAGAAAACAGCAGCAACAAATGGGGATGTAGGAGCAGTGTTTGTGACTTTGTCACTACCAGGAGAAATCACTGATATTTTTAAATCCCACGATGGTTATGTTAGATACCTTGCTGACCACAACTGCAGATTAGGATTACATATTAGAGGTGCTCCTGAACCTTGTTAGTGATCACGTTACAAACAAGGCACACATGTTAACATGTCATAATTATTTGGTGACTGTGTTTCAATATAATTGGCTTGTTAGGCCGAGCTGACCAGAGAAACAAGTTCAGTGGCATGCATGTGTGTAAGAGAGAGCTTTAGTTCAAGAAGTGATCACACATCAGGAAACCATCTCATCCCAGTCCCAGTCAAGTCTTTAAGTCCAACACTAGTGCTCACGTCCGACTCTCAGCCATAAATCCCTCTTCAGACTCACGAAGCAATAAGCGATGTTGCAGGAACATCACGGGTTGGGGTTGGGGTTGGGGGGCTCCCGTGGTGCTGTCTCTGGCAGCTCTCTGAGGGACTTGATAGCAGGAAGGTGAGGCAGAGAGAGAAAGGTCCACTTCCAAAAAGCCATTTATCCCAGGGGCATCTTCAAATGAAGTCATCAAGTTGAGACCTGGTTTTTAGGCTAAACTCAACCCATATCTTCTATGGGTGTCATAGTGGAACAACAACAAAACTCTATCTCAGTTGGCTTCCTTCTTGTTGATCTCCAGTCCATCTTGACTCATGGCAATCCCATGGAAGTAGATAAGGACTGTTCCATGAATTTTGAAGACTATGACTATTTTGAAGGAAGCAGCTGGCCAGACCTGTTGGCCTAGATGCTTCTGGGTGGATTCAAACCATCAGCCTTGTAGCTAGTACTTCACAGCTTGTACCGCACATGGACTTGATTCCATATTTTAAAAGCATTCTTCGAAAAATTCAGACTTCACCAGTCTATCAAAGGGTTCCATGGCACCCCCAAAAAGTTAAAAGCCACCTTTAGAAAACTGTCAACATTGTTCTTAGCATTTTAGAAGATTTTCCGTATACTCCATTGCAAAAAAAAATCTTTTTAATCTTATTTCCTCTAGGGTGGGTATCACCAGATAAAAAGAAAAACCAACAGTAGCTGGTGAGGATATAGAAAATGAAATTGCCTTTGTGCATTACTGGTGGGAAGGTAAAATTGGATAGCTAGCATGGAAAACAATTTGGCAGTTCAAAAACTGAACATAGAATATGGCCCAGCAATTCCAATCCTAGGTAAATGTCCCAGAGACTTGACAACAGAGACTCAAGCAGATCCAAAGAGATATTTATACACCAATGCTTAAAGGTAGAAATAATCCAATTGTCCACCAACAGATGACAGATAAAGTGTGGTATATACAGTGGAATATTATTTATCCATGAAGAGAAAGGAAGTCCAGATATAGGTTTTAAATGGATGACTCTTGAGAACATTATTCAATGTAAAGTAAGCAAAAAAAAAAAAAAGACTTTTATCAAAGTGGGTAGTTCCTCTATATGAACAGTCTAGAACAGACAAGTACACAGAAACAAACATTTGTCAGAAGTTGTCACCAGTGAGTCAATGGTAGCGAGTTTGTTTTTCTCATTTGCCTAAGGTAGGTGATAGGGGGAGGGGAGGGAAGAGCTAATAAGGGGCTGCTATTTGAGCTGGTATTTGGGCTGATGTGAAGCTTCTGAAAATGGATAGTGGTGATGACAATACCAAAACAACAACAACAATTTTTTTTAAATACTCACTGCTTTCAGTTCATTTTTGACTGCTACAAACCTGGAGTACGGAGGAGAACTGTCCTCGTGGGTTTCTGAGACTGAAAGTCTGATCTGGAGTAGATCGCCTCATCTTTCTTCCATGGAATGGCTGATGGCTTTGAACTGTGGACCTTGTAGCTAGCAGCTCCATGCCAGCCGGGCTCCTGATGACAGAACAACACAGGGAAAGTGATCCACATTGCTGAATTATACAAGTAAAAGTGGGTGCAATGGGCAAACATTTGGGATGATTTTTTTACCACAATGATAGTTAAAAACAAAATAACTTCCATTCATCAAAGAACAAAAATCAAAATCAATGGACCAATTGACTGCCGATGTCACTGAAGACAAATGGATACAGAGGCAGAGTAGAAGAAACGATGATGCCCAGCTACCGAATGACTGAAGGTCTGGAGTCTCAAAGACTTGAAGATAAACGAGTCGCCATTCAGTGCAGAAACAGCAAAGCCCACATGGAAGAAGCACACCAGCATGTGTGAGCAAGAGGGGCCAAAGGGAGTAGGTCTTGAGCATCAAAGAACAAAAATCACATCATCACAAATGAGGGGGAGAGGAGGGTAGAGACCTAAGGCCCACTGGTGGGTAATTGGACACCCCTTTATAGGGAAATCAAGGTGCAGCCAGGCAGTGATGATGCATACAAGTTTCCTCTAATTCTTAAAACCTTCCTCCCCCCAACCATCATGGTCCCAACTCTACCTTACAAATCCAGCTGGACTGGAGAAGGTACACTAGTAGAGAGGGGAGTTGAAGATATGGGGAAACCAAGATGGATGAGCCCCTTCGGGCCAGTGGTTAGATTGGAGCTGCTGGAAGGGTGGAGGGAAGGTGGGGTAGAGAGCTGGAATCAACTGCAAGGATATACACACAAGCTCCTATTTGAAGGACAGGCATCAAAGGAGTGGATTGGGAGAGAGGTCGGGCAGTGTAAGATATGACAGAACAATAATAATGTATAAAGCATTGAGGGTTGATGGGGAGGGGAGAGCTGGGGAAAAGGGGAAGGGATAGAAAAGCCGATACCAGGGCCTAAAGGGAAAAGGCAGATGATTGGAGAACGATAACAGCAGCGGACATGTGAAGGTGCTTGGCACAGTATGTATATTTATGTATTGTGAAAAATTATGTACAAGCCCCCAATAAAATGATTTTTAATAAAAAAAAATAGGTGCCATTCAGGGAAGGGTTTATAAAATGACCCATTGAGTGCACTTTACTGGACCTCTCACAGTGAAATGAGATGCCCGGATTCCAATGGCACCTTATCAAAATCCTCCAATTGTGAAATATGGAGATCACTGGATAAAGTGACATCAGCTTTCAATGGACTCTTTAAAATGTGTTTTTCTAATACCCCACCTCCCTGCTTTCTCCTTGCTTCCTCTTTCACAGTTTAGTATGTGGTTTGTTTTTACTGGAGGGTCACAAGCACAGGCCACCCAGAGGAAATGGCATTCAAACCTGCCCATTTCCCTATGTTCCTAAAAAGTTGGGGGAGGGCAGAGGTTGAATGTGCTGATGAAATTAAGATTTTGGATTACCTGTGGATTTTAATGACCATGTTATCCCTGTCACAATCTCTTTCTCTTCCCCCCCAACGCCCCGCCCCTGTCACTATTCTCCAATAGTTCTAATGAGCTACTTATCAGATGCTACTTTGTATTGTTTGTTATCTTCCCAATGCGTACACTCTTGGTGTTCACGAAATCTGTATTATCCTTCCCTCGTATTGCCCCTGCTGCTTGGCAGACAATAGACCCACCATAAATTGTGTGGATGAATTAAATAGCTGTCTACTGTGCATACTTCGTGGGCCTTCATGTTTGAAGATGCCAATGTTAACATGATTATTTTCTATATCAGATTTGATTGGGCACCGGCTATCCCCCAAAGGCTGCACACTTACTATGTGGTAGACATCAGGCTGGACATTAGAAACATAGATAAGAATGGTGCAACCACTTCATGACGGAGTTCCAGGACCACAGAGGCAATAGACAGAGTTCAACACAGGCTCACAAGAAGAAATTCAGAAAGAGGTGTCAGATGGGAGAATGGGACCAAAGAGTCTGTAGAGAATCAATATCTGAAAAGATGCCACAGAAGAAGAGTGGGAATCTGAGGGTTGAACAGGACTTAACCAATTGGATGAGGGAAGTAGTAGAGAACTACAGATATTTCAGTAATGAAGTAGTACAAGTTAGTCTTTAATAACTTAGACAGTGTTCTATAGAAAAACACAGACAGGAAAGGATAGACACACATATATGTGGCTATGTATAAAACTAGATTTATAAATGCTACAATTAGCACATATGCAGCTTCCTAGAGAGCACTCTGGAAAGAGCCCTGGTGGTGTAGTGCTCACACGTTGGGCTGCTAACCACAAAGCCACCAGTTCAAAACTACCAGCCACTCTGAGGGAGAAAGACTTGGTTTTTCACTCCCAGAAAGAGTGGCAATTCTGGAAGCCCACTTGGGCAACTCTGTAGTTGTTAGGTGCCATAGGATCCATTCTGACCCATCGCCACCTGTACAAAACACTGCTCAGTTGGGCAGCATTCTCACAACCGTTCCTAGGCTTGAGACCCTAGTTGCAGCCTCCATGTCAATTCATCTCATCATGGCCCTTCCAACTTCACTGCCCCTCCACTTTACCAAACATGACGTCCTTCACCAGGGACTGATCTCTCCTGACAACATGTCCAAACTAAATATCACCATCCATCCTTGCCACTAAAGAAAGCTCTGACCATACTTCTTGAAAAACAGATCTGTTTGTCCTTTTAGCAGTCCATGGTACTTTCCGTAGTCTTCTCCAGCACCACCATTCAAATCCACCAACCCTTCTTCAGTCTTCTTATTCACCATCCAATTTTCATATGCAACTTCCATATGCAATGAGGCAATGAAGAATACCCTGGCTTGACTCAGGTGCACCTTAGTCCTCAAAGTCACATCCTTGTTCTTCAGGACTCTAAAGAGTTCCTGTGCAGCATATTCACCTAATGCAACTCATCTCTGATCTCTTGACTGTTGATCCCATGAGCATGGATTGTGGATCCAAGCAAGATGAAATCCCTGACAAGTTTAATCTTTTCCCCACTTATCATGATGTTACCTATTGGTCCAGATATGAGGATTTTTGTCTTTTTGACATTGAGTTGTAATCGATATTGATGGCTGCAATCCCTGATCTTCATCAGCAAGTGTTTCAAGTCCTCTTTTTCAATAAGCAAGGTGTGTCATCTGCATAGTATAGGTTGTTGATAGACCTCCTTCAAGCCTGATGTCACATTCTTCTTCATATAATTCAACTTCTCTGATTAATTGCTCAACGTACAGATCAAATAAGTATGGTGACAGGATACAACTCTGTTGCATGCCTTATCTGATTTTAAGCCATGCAGGCTGTGGTAGTCATGTAATCGTGTCAATTTCAGGATTAGGAGAGTAGGAGTAGAGTCTAGCCTAGTCAATGAGATAGTCAATGAGATAGTCAATGAGAACTCTGTGTGGATATGACTTTCTCCTGAGAATGCTGGGAAATCTCACAGTATGTTTCCCCCAGGGGTGTGAGAGACTTACAGCTGAGTCGTTGGGAGACACTGCAGCTTATAAGACACAAGGTGGGCTCCCTGTGAGACATGCCGGAGGAGAAGCCACATGGGCTTATCCAGAAGGAACTGGACCTCTGAAGCCAGAAAAACCATATGGAGACTCCTGCCAGTGTTGAAGTGCTTGAAAAGCCCCTAGAGAGGCCCCTGTCAGTGCTGCGATGCTTCTACCACCACTGTATACATCCACTGGCCTGTGATTGTCCTGGCATCATTGCATGTGCTTTGTGAGTCTGAATAAGACTTACGGATTGGTATCAGACATATGGGCATTTAATATTGGACTTATGGACTTGGACTGAACTTGGTTGGAATGCTTTATCAATGTTGCATTCCTCTTGTATATAAACACCACTCCTGGTACCATAATATGATAGTCTGGGTAGACTAGAGAAACAAATTCATAAACATGTATATGTTGTACCAATGAATCTAAAGTCTTTGATACATCCTCCTTAGTTGGTCCAATCAGCATAATGTCATCATTATAATTGGCTAGTGTGACATTTTGTGGAATAGACAGGCGATCAAGGTCCCTTCGGACTAAATTATGGTACAGGGCAGAAGAGTTGATAGAACTCTGGGGGAGAGTTGTGAAACTGTATTGTTGCCCCTGCCAGCTGAAGGCAAACTGCTTCTGGTGACCCTATGAGACTGATATTGAGAAAAAGACATTGGCCAGATCAATAGCTGCATACCACGTACCAGGAGAAGTAGTAATTTGCTCAAGCAATGAGATCACATCTAGAACAGCAGCTGCAATTGAAGTTGCCAACTGGTTAAGTTTACGATAATCCACTGTTATTCTCCAGGATAACTAACACTAATTCCAGGAGACTCAAAGTGTTTCAAAGGCCCACCTGTCAGAGTGGGAACTTATGGAGGTCAAGCTATCAATGGAGTTTTAGCTCAGGTATGCCTCACTGTGGGTCCAGTGGGTCCTCAAACCCATCCTGTTATTATTTCCCCAGTTCCAGAATACATCATTGGAATAGACATACTTAGTAACTGCCAGAAGCCTCAAAATGGATTCCTGAAATGTGGAATAAGGGCTATCATTGTAGGAAAGGCCCAGTGAACACCATCAGAATTGCCATTGCCTAGGAAAATAGTAAACTCAAAGTAGTACCGCATTCCTAGAGGAATTGCAGAGATCAGTGCCACCATCAAAGACTTGAAAGATGCAGGGGTGGTGATTCCTACCACATTCCCATTTAACTCACCTATCTGGCCTGTAAAGAAGATGTGATCCAGATCTCGTTGCTTGAGCAAATTACTACTTCTCCTGGTACGTGGTATGCAGCTATTGATCTGATCAATGCCGTCTTCTCAATACCAGTCTCATAGGATCACCAGAAGCAGCTTGCCTTCAGCTGGCAGGGGCAACAATACAGTTTCACAACTCTCCCCCAGAGTTCTATCAACTCTTCTGCCCTGTACCATAATTTAGTCTGAAGGGACCTTGATCGCCTGTCTATTCCACAAAAAGTCACAAAGTCACACTGGTCCATTATATTGATGACATTATGCTGATCGGACCAACTAAGGAGGATGTATCAAAGACTTTAGATTCATTAGTACAACATATGCATGCTTGTGAATTTGTTTCTCTAGTCTAGCTGGACTAACATACAGTCTTCCCCTGTTCTGTTCCACAGGTGCCTCTTGATCCCTGCCCAAGTTCTGCATGAGCACAATGAAGTGTTCCAGATTTCTCATTCTTCTCAATCTTCTGCATAGTTTGTTATGATCCATTGAAATACAGTTCTACTCTGTCCTATAGGGTCACTATAAGTCAGAATTGACTAGATGGCAGTGAGTTTTGTTTGTTTGAGAGAGAGCATTGTCCCAACTTTTCAAGGGTTTGACACTTTCCTGGCATTGTAACTGTGTCTTTAGAATCCCATTCTATTGTTCAATCAAGCTTAAGGATGATGCAAAACATGGGGAAACAAGTGAATTCCACAAGCCTGGGCCCATTGCTGAACTTTATTTTCTGTGAAGTGAGTTCCTTGATTTGAGGCAATGCCATTTGGAATATATGATGGTGGAAAAGGAATGCATAAATCTATGGTGGTAGTTTCGGCAGCAGCATTGCTTACAGGGATGACAAACCCATATCCAGAGTAAGTGTCCATCCAAATAAGAACAAAGTGCTGCCCTTTCCATGTTGAAAGTGGTCCAATGTAACTAATCTGTTGCCTGGTTCCTCGCTCATCACCCAGAGGAATGGTGCCTTAGCACAGACTCAGCGTTGGTGCCTGCTGATGGCAGATTGGGCATTCAGCAGTGGATGTAGCCAAGTTGGCTTTAGTGAGTGGAAGTCCAGGTTGCTGAAGCCAAGCATAATCTCCATCTCTGTTATTTGGGTGACTTTTTTTCTTGACCCTGCTGGCAGTGACAGGAGTGACTGGGGAAAGAGGGAGATTGATACTACCAGTATGAATCATTCTGTGCATTTTCTCTCCTTCATCTTTTAAATATTTTTAAGGTTTTCTCCACTTTATTCTTTTATTTTTTAATTTTAATAAATCATCTATGGAGGGCTATTCTAACATTCCATACAATTGTATCAAGCGCATTTGCACATATGTTGCCACCATCATTTCCAAAACATTTTCTTTCTACTTGAGCCCTTGGTATCAGCTCCATTTTCCCCCCACCCTCCCACCCTTGTGAACCATCAATAATTTATAAACCGTTTCAATTTTTATAATTTGTACCATCTGTTGTCTCCCTTCGCCCACGTTTCTGCCCCATTCTGTGCATTCGATTGTTAAATTTCTTCTGTGCTCAGGCCACTCTGGTAAATATTCCTATAAAACACAAACAGCTTCACATTTTTAGCCCAACCAGAGAGGGCTATCCACATGCCTATTCTTCATACCACCTTGTCACCAATTTTCCAATCATATTCCTCCCCAGGTCGCGATCATCTTTGGCCAGGGTACATGAATTAGTAGCTATGCTGCGCTGTTGTTAGATGTTGTAGCCAGTCAGCCCTGACTCAGAGTGACCCTGTGCACAGTCCTGCTCCATCCTCACAGGTCTGATTGTCTCGGAGCCCATGGTTGTGGCCACTGTGCCAACCCATCTTGTCCAGGGCCTTCTTCTCTTTTTGCTGACCCGCCACTCTACCAAGTATGGTATCCTTTTACAGGAGCTGGTCTCGCCCAATAATATTTCCAAAGCACACGAAGTGAAGTCTTGCCACTCACACTTCCAAAGAGCATTCTCGTCATATATCTTCCAAGACCGATTTCTATATTTGGCTGGCAGGCCACAGTCCTTTCAATGGTCTTCACCAGAGCCATAATTCAAATGCATCAATTCTTCTGTGTCCGTTGTCCCATGTTCACATGCCTATGAGGTGATTAAAAAATGCCATGGCTTGGGTCAGGTGAACTTTCATCCTCAAAGTGACCTCTTTGCTCTTCTATACCTCAAAGAGATCTTGTGCAGCAGATCTGCCCAATGCAATTTGTCCTTTGATTTCTTTACGGCAGCTTCAAAGAGCATTAAATTGGGATCCAAGAAAAATGAAATTCTTGACAATTTCAATCTTTTCTCCATTTTAAAAATAGTATCACCTACTGGTAGAGTTGTGAGGATTTTGGCTTTCTTTGTACATATGAAGCTGCAGTCCTTGATCTTCATCAAGTGCTTCAACTCCTCCTGACTTTTGGCAAGCAAGGCTGTATCATCTGCACACCAGGGGTTGTTAGTGAGTCTTCCTCTGAGTTCTTCATCCAGAGTTCTTCTCCACCCAGTCTAACTTCGCAAATTACTTGCTCAGCAGATAGATTGAATACGTATCATGCTTGCACACAGCCCTAATGCACAATTTTCCACATTTTAAAGCATGCAATATACCATTATTCTATTCAAATAACTGCCTCTTGTTCCATGTACAGATTCCTCAAGAGAAGGGTTCTGGAATTCCCATTCTACTCAGTGGTATTCATAGTGTTTTGTGATTCATGGTCTTATCCCTTTGCTTAATCAAGAAAGCATAAATTGGCATCTTTCTTGTATTTTCTGTTTTCAGTCAAAATCCAGCTGATGTCAGCAATGATATCCCTGATAGCAGCGGTGTTCCATACATTGATCGCAAATGAAGTGTGGGCATGGCTTTAAAAAATAGACCATCAATACTGACACTTAAATGATATACAGCACAGACAATCAGATGCAATCTTAGGTATCAAATAAAAGCTCAAACAACTGTGCTAAGTGCAGCAAAACTGACAGCAAAACTGATAAGTTATCACCAATTTTTAGACCTTGTTTTTTTTTCTCTTAAGCATATTAAAGAGTATTAAAATGAGTGGGGGAGCTGGATCAAGTAAGAAGATAAAACAGTATCACTTTCATACGAAATGAGAAATGTTGACACTACAAACTAATATTCAACTGAAGTCCAGAGCGCATGAACAGTTTCGGAACTTCCTCACAAAGGGAAAGTACCCAAACATAAGAAAATATGTTACCTCCTTCACTGTATTATTCGGCTTTACTCATTTCTGTGAGTCAGCCTTTTCCCACATAAAATCATTTAAACCCAAGCACCATTCCACCATGACTGATGGTCATTTGGAATTATGCTTGAGACTGACTGTCAGCAGCCACTGTCGGTTCAAGTCATCAGAGTAAACTCAGGTAATCGACAAAAATGTACGTAGCTAATTGTGTTTGTTGTGCAATATGGACTCATGCTGTTATATAATGTACAAAAACATACTTTGTACCTATTAGGAATTCTCAATGCATTTATGAATAATTGTAATAAATAAGTAAATAAAATACATGCCTTGTGGTTGGTAGATCATTTTGACTTGATCATTTTATAAGTAGCTCACATGATGAAAAAGTGCAAGCAACAGGGGTCAGGTATCAAAGAGCGATGTCATCGTGTGCTCACCTTCCTGACACAATTGCTGAAGACAAATGGGTACATAAGCAAAAGTGGTGAAGAAAGCTACATCAAAAGATATAGCGTCTGGGAGCTTAAAGGCTTGAGCAACAAAGTCTATGTGGAAGAAGAACACCAGCCTGTATGATCAGGATGCGCCAAAGGGACCAGGGATCAGACATTAAAGAACGAGAAATCATATCATTGTGAGTGAGGCACAGTATGGAGTGGAGACCCAAAGCCCATCTGTAGGCAGCTGGGCATCCCCTTAGAAAAGGGTCTTGGGGAGAAGACCAACCAGTCAGAGTGTAGTGTAACAGTGATAAAACATACAATTTCCCTCTAGTTCCTAAAAGCTTCCTCCCCCAACCCACCCCCATATCATGATCCCAATTCTACCTTACAAATCCAACTAGACCAGAGGATGTATGTACACTGGTATGAATAGGAACTGGAAACACAGGGGATTTTATTATAAAATTGTATATTTATTTATTATAAAATTGTGACATAATACTATAATATTTGTTGGAATTTAAGATCAATATAATGTTTATTATAACATTTTTAATAAATACCATATGTACTATAAAATTTTATGTTCAGTGCTTTTATTTAATCATTCTTCCATTCCTTTTAGCTGCTCTGTGCTCTATGTTCAAGAGCAAGTTTCAGAGTCTTTCTGACTTTTATGTTGGTCTTTTCTTTTCTGTCTTTTAAATGACCTTTTTGTTTTCTGCACATATTATGTTCTTCATATCATCCCACAACCCTGGCATATATTCAAAGCTGGGTGGTTATTTCTTTTTTGTTTTTTTTCTTTCTTTTTTTGGGAGGTTGGGGGACTTTCATGGCCTTGTTTTGTCATTCTTCAGCTCAGCCTGATTTTGTATGTGCTCTATTGATGTTTTCTCCCACCGTCTGCCCCTGGACTTGTGTCAGCTGATAATATTAAGTCTTCCTATTATCTCTCTCCACAAATACAGTCAGTTTGCCTCCTGTGCACCTGATGATGTCCACATGGACAGTGCTAACTATGCTGCTGAAATAGAGTATGTGCAATGAAATAGTCGCTGATCTTGCAAAATTCTGTCATGTGATCTCCAGCTTTGTTTCTATCCCCACTGCCATATATATTTCCCAACCCTTTCCTCTTTGTGTCCAACATTTGCATTCCAACCACCAATAATTTTCCATGCATCCTGATTGCATATTTGATCCATATCAGACTGAGTAAGCTGCTAGAATTCTTCGATTTACTCATCACTGTCTTTGGTGGCTGGTGCATAAATTGGAATTCCAGTTGTATTAACTGGGCTCCCTTGTAGGTATATGTATTATCCTATCACAGACAGCATTACACTTCAAGGTCGATCTTGAAATGTTCTTCTTGGAGATGAATGCAATGCCATTTCCCTTGTATTTTTCATTTCCTAAATAGTAAACCATTCGACTGTCCAGCTCGAAATGGTCAATACTACTCCATAACAGCTCACTGATGTTCTTTTTCCATTTTAGCACCTTTTAATTTTCCTGGATTCATGCATTTCACTTTCCAATTATTGGTGGATGTTTGCATCTACTTCTTATTTTTGAGTCATGTCTCACCAGCAAATGAAGGTCCCCAAAGCTTTACTTCATACATGTCAGCTACGCAAATGCACATCTAGCCATTTCTCCTTTCAACCTAAGTGAATAACTAAGGTACATTGTTTTCGTTCTACCCACTGGGAAGATTTTCCCTCATCACTGCCCTTGAGGAAGGTCCCAGACAAGAGCTGTTGTGTTCCTAGGGTTCACCTCATTATACAGAACCATCTGTACACTAAGGACGAGGTTTCTCTTCCTTAGTCAATTAATTCTAAGGAGTTTTCTATGAGGTCAAGGGTGAAGACTGGGAGAAGGAAGATAATGTGATAGGAAAACGACCCATGGGCATTTGGGTTACTTCTTCTAGCAATTAATTTGTGCCTTCTGGTTCAGCTTGAGTCTGAACTCATATATATCACTTTGATAATGATGAAATGCTGCTGTGGGCATATCCAATTTTATGACTCTGTTTGCCAGACTACAGTCAGGTCATCATGGGAAGCTCCAGATACATGGTGTCTTGGTGGTCTATGGTTAGGTCTTTAATCTCTACTAAGGTCCAGTAACAAGTTGTTTCTCAAAAGGGCAGTAGTTGTATGCAGACAATGGCAGAGGTTTACTCCTAAATCCTGAGTCTGTGCTGTGGTTCACCAGAGGGACCTGCCAAAGGCTCCAAATGGCCTCTCTGTCTGCCACCAGTGCTTCATGTAACATTGAATCAGCTGGATAACATGGCCCAAGTAGTAGAGTGATTTTATCAACAACCTGAACCTGTTCCAAAGCCTTCCCTTATTCTGGGTCCAATCAAAACTAGCAGCTTTTCAAGTCACTGGATCAATAGACCAGAAAATCTCACCCATTGAATCAAATCTGACTCATAGCAGCACTGTAGAAAAGAACAGTGTTACTCCACAGGACTTCCAAGTCTGCCAACCTTTACACAAGTTGATGACCTCATGTGTATCTCACAGAGCAGCTGACAGATTGGAACTTCCTACCTTTCACTTAGCGCTTCTGAATTCAGCAATGATATCCACATTTTTTCCTGAATCTCTTCTGTTTCCTGGAAGATCCCTGTCAACATGCTGCTGCAAACTTTATTGGAAGATCTTCAGCACATTTTTACTTTGATGAGATATCAATGATATTGTTCAATAGTTTGATCATTCTGTTAGGTCACTTTCCTTGGAAGGGGCACTAATATGGATCTTTTCCAATCAGTTGGTCAAGTAACTGTCTTCCAAATTTTCTGGTGTAGACAAGTGAAGACATCCAGTGCTTCATCAGCTTGTTGAAATGTTTCAGTTGGTTTTTCACTAACTCCTGGAACCCTGTTTTAGCTAATGTTTTCTGTGCAGCTTGAACTTCTTCCTTCAGCATCATTGGTTCTTGCTGAAAGGCAACCTCCTGAAATAGTGGACTGTTGACTAGTTCTTTTTGGTACATGTGTTAGTCTAGGTAGACTAGAGAAACAAATTCATAGACATGCATATGGATAAAAGGGAAAGGTTTATATACAAGAGGAACAGAACATTGAGAAAGCATCCCAACCCAGTCCAGTTCAAAGTCATACGTTCGATATTAGCCCATATGCCCAATACCAGTCTCTAAAGTCTCCTTCTGATTCTCGAAGTCACAGGCACAATCCCGGTGTTGGCAGGGGTCTCCCCATGGCTCCTTGCTTCCAGGATTCAGGGTCCATCAACAGCATCCAGTGGTGGTAGAAGCAACTCAGCGCTGGCAGGGCTCTCCATGTGGCTTCTCTAGCTTCAGAGGTCTGGTTCCATCAGGGTAAGGCTGTGTGGCTTCTCCTCTGCCTCCTCCAGCTCCTCAGACGCTGCCATCTTGTCTTGTCTGTAGTTAGTCGTCTCAGAGACTAACTCCCAACAACTGGGGAGATGGCTTCTCATCTCCATGAGGGAAATATTGCTAGATTTCCCAGAAGTCCCAGAAGTCAGTTTGTCTTTCTGTAGTGACTTATGTGTTACTGGGATGCTGGAAGCTCTGTCATTGCTGTTTCAAATGCCAGCAGGGTCACCCAGAGTAAATAGGTTTCCATGGAGCTTCCAGACTAAGAACAGATAAGGACGAAGGACCTGGATCCCCACTTCTGAGAAAGAAGCTACTGAAAACCTTGTGCATAGTTTCAGATCATTTCCAAATATGGAAAGCCTAAACAAAGAAAGGAGAACAGAGAGGCCCAGTGACTACTCCATGGCTCTCTCCAGATTAACAGGCCAGACTCTACCCCTACATCTCAATCATGAAATTGACATAGATCTATGACTGCCACAGTACAGTGACTCTGTGTTCTCTTCCCATCTTCTTTGGATTCTTCCTGCTTTGTTCATTTTTTTGCCCATAGAATCTCATCCTGAGTCTTTGCACATTTCATTATAATATTTTATTTTGACTTCTTGAGCTGCCCTTTGAAATATTCTGTTCAACACTCTGACTTTGTCATCTCTTCCATTTGCACTAGCTACCCTCTAATTAAGAACAACTTTCAGAGACTCTTCTGATTTCCACTGTGATCTTTACTTTCTTTCCTGTCTTTTTCATGATATTTTGCTTCCTTCATGTAGGATGGTCTTGTCTTCCCAGAGCTCATCAGGTCTTCTGTCATTAGTGTTCGATGCAATAAATCTGTTCTTGAGATATTCCCCAAATGGGTCTCGTGGACCTGTTGTAAATTTCTTCAGCTCAGCCAGAATAGCACATGCAAATAAGGGACATCTTGCCTTCAAACTTCAAGAAAGACTCACCTGCTCTTGGTCCTCCTTTTTTGCAATGTTATAACTTATCCTTCACTTTCTTTTTTTTTGGGGGGGGGGCATCACTGCCCTCAGGTGGTGGGAGTAGGAGGCCCAGCCTTTGCTCCGTGGAGCTGGAATCGAACCTCCATCCCAGTGGGCCGCAGTCCCGCGCACAACCACTACGCGACCAGGGCTCAACCCATTCTTCACTTTCAAAGGGAATATTTTGAGATGCCCAATCACACTGATCCCTAAAAATTCACTGAAGTGATTGGGGCCTGAATGCTTGTTAGTTTAATTTTCATCACTCCGACATGTCAATATGGAGCCTGAATAGAACAGTGGGTTAGATTTTGGACTGCTAACCTCCAAGTCAATGATCGAGTACCACTAGTTTTTCCCCAGGAGAAAAAAAAGGAAGTCTGCTTCGATTAAGATTTGTAGACTTGGAAAGTTCAGATAAAGTTGTTATGAGTCAGAATCAACTCAATGCCATTGAATTTGAGTTTGGGGGTGGGTTTTTTGAGGTGGTGGAATTTGAACATATAAATGTCTTATCTTTCTCCTTTACTAGGTCGAAGAAGCATAATGTTGGCACTGTGATGAACCAACATGACATCTTATTGAAGAAGAAAAAGGCAATCAAGTCCCCTGTGGACCAAATGATGACACCAAACCACAGTGCTAATGGGCCCCTGAAACAGGACAGTAAAGGTCCATTTCTGGCCTGGCCATTTGAAAGAAGACTGCTCCTGGTAATTCTTTGAAACTGAAACAAGAAAAAAGTGTTGATCAGATCAATCAACTAAAAGGATACAAAAACCTCCCACCACTGAATCAATTCTAACACATAGGACAGATAGAACAGCCCAGTGGGTTTCTCAAACTATAACTCTTTATGGGAGTAGAAAGCTGTATCTTTTTCTCTTAGAGCAACTGGAGGTTTTGAACTGCTGGCCTTGAGGTTAGCAGCCCAATGACTAACCAGTAACTGCCAGGGCTCCTCTAGTCAGATCAGCAGAAGATCTGCTATTATGCTCATCCCTGGAAACCATTTCTGGAAAAGTGGCTGCAATTGGAGCCACTCCCTGGCTATATTACAATACTCCACTGTCATTCTTTTCTCTTCATCTGTTTTCAGATTTTTGTTTGTTTATTGGATTTTTCTGCACAGGCCAAATGGATGAGTTAAATGAGAATGTGTTAGGAATCACCACCCCACCATCCTTCAAGTCCTGGATAGCGGCACTAATTTCTTCATTCCCTTCAGGAATGCAGTATATTACTTTGGGTTTGCTGTTTTTCTAGGTAGAAGTAAGGCTCCCTCATGACACCGAGCCATCCAATCAGTTCCAACTTAGCTGGGGAAAGAGGCCTGGGTTAGACATGGAATACAAAGCACAAGGTTGATGATGCCAGTCACTCCTCCATGCCTGCTCCCACAAATATGTCCAATCACCTAAACCCTGTGTAGGATTACTCTGAGTCAGAATTGCCTCAGTGGCAGTGGCTTTGGCTTTGGTAGGCAGAGACAGTTCTAATGGCTTCTTTTGGGCTCTTCTGACCACTGTGGACCTGATTCTCCCTGTCAGGGATCCTATGGTGGAGTTCCACCAGGTGCAGAGTATGGCTATTTCAATTCTGTGTTCTGGAACTGGAGGAAATCACTGCCGCATGGGTTCAGGGACCCACTGGACCTGCCAGAGATGAACCTGTGCTATTAATAACCTGGCCTTCCCTGACTTCCACTCTGACTGATGGCCACAGTGATGTTTTGGGTCTCTTAAAATCAGTGTCAGTTCAGAGGCACCATCTGGTAATCCCCCAAATGTCTGATTAAGTCCGTTTCCCCAGTGAACAGTTGCTCTCATAAAAGACCATCAATACCTTTGGGAAAGGTTGGAAGAAATATTAACCACATAAATTTTTGGTAGTGTAATGGGGGTCCTTCCTCAAGGGGAGTACATGTCCCCTTCATGCACGCTGGTGTGGGCTTAGAAACTTGTTCAAGTCTGGGACTTAATTGAGAGGTCACGGCTCTGTTCTGATGATTCACTTTAGACTGTGTTCCCTTGACCAAGAATTCTCAACTTGCAGAGATCAACACAGTACATTTGTACAAGTCTGACTGGTCAGAATACTGCTTGGAATCTGCTGTCAATGTGATAGGAATCACCACCCCACCACCCTTCACATCTAATGGCTTGTAACGGTGTAACCATGCTCACCGTGTCGCTGGCACGTAAATGCCGCCACTTGGCCTCTGCCAGTGTCCCATGAGTCCCGTTGTAGTGAGGTGTCATAAATTAAGTGAGGGCAGTCCCTGCTGTCAAGTATGACTTCTGTAAAGTAGAACTGTTAGATCTCTCATGGGAGGTCTACCTCAGTCCTTGGGTTCTCGTGAGAAATAATTCACTCCGAAGACTTGATCATCATCCAAGTGGGTTTCATGAAAGTTAGAAGGAATTTCAGGGTTACACAGGCACCTCAGGGCCCTTCACTCCCACGTATAGTCCCTGAGGAGCAGCTCTGGAAGGCGAAGGTTTCTGAAAGGTTCTGGATTCTGGCTTTTCAGGTCCTCTGCTGGGAGGCATTGTTGACGATCCTGGTCGTCTCCATTAAACTCACCAGGCCCAGATGGGCCCATCCAGGCGTAAAACCCACCGAAGTGTGCCACCCCTTCCTGGCCGAAAGTTGGAACCTCTGAGCATGCTCAATGGGCACCCCAGTCCCTGTGCTGATTACTGAACAAAATCCTTACCGCTCTCCAGTCTGAACCACCCACTCCAACACGCCAATCTCCCTCAGTCTTCAGCTGCCTTCTGCTGTGGTACCCCAGGCAGTTTCTGGTATTTGAACTTGTTTCTGTGTGTTTTTGTTCTTGTCAGGTGCACTCCATTCAGTTCCAGCTCCTGGCTCCCCTATATGCAGCCGAACCAAGCCCTGCCCAGTGTCATGCTGGCCTCTTCCATCTCATTCCATCATGAACGGCTTTCTCTTTGTCACCTATCTTATCGACCACAACTCCATGTCAGCTTCTAGTCTCTGCACCACGTGTTCAAAAGACATGAGACAAAGCCAGGCCATCCACCGGACTGTCAGTAATACTTTCTTTCGACAATATAATTCAAGTACGTCAATTCTCTCTCTCTCCCTCCCTCCCTCCCCACTGCAGCACTTTTCTTTTTCCTCACATGATGCCCCATATAGCCTGGGTCTATTCGCACATAGCCATAGAAAACCAATATCCATTGTGTCATCTCAAGAGTTGAGAACTGAGGACGCATGGAGACATCGGATAGTGTAAAACATGAAGACCTAATAATCATTTCTAAATTATCAAGGGTTCAGGAGGAAGGGGGTGGGAGGGGAATAATGAGGAGAAATCAGTGACATACTTCAAACTTCGAGAACCAGATGCTAGGGAGGAATGAAGTCTTATAAACCACAGTACCTATCAGCTGTCTTTTTTCCTGTGAAGTGCCTTTTTATCCACTAGGGGGCATCTTCGTGTATGTCAGAGGTTGGTCTTTTCTACTGCGCAGTAGAACGTTGCACTGGTGAAAACATGATTCTCTGTTGATGGGTGACACCGCCTCCACTCGGGAAGGACGCAGAGCTCTAATATTCTGTCCTATTTTTTAAACAGAAATCAGAATATCCCCAGAGGTGTGCTGAAGTGAATCGATCGGGTAAATTCTCACTGGATTGAGACAGGATCCGTTACCCTGGTGGGATGAAAGCTCTTTTTTAATTGAAAGCAGAAGGCACCCCCCCAAAGAATAATGTTTATTTTTCACAATCTTTTGCTTATTAAAAATAGAAATTGCTGACACTGTGCCCTTTCAATTTTAAAGAGCTTAATTTTAAATACCTGTTAGACGCTAGTGTGATCTTTATGCTCAGTGGAGTTCTTAAAGTATTATTGGCACACAGTTGATAATTATTATAATTATTATAAGCTTGTCTGGCATAATTGCAGTATAAGACTCTTCCCTTTTCCACACAAAGCCACTTCCAAAGTTTGAAAGGTGCTGTATATTAACAAATAAACCAACTGGAACGCTCAGATTTGCTCCCCCATATTGTTTATAATACTTTTTCTGGCAGAGTGGGGCTCGTTTCCTTTCATAGCCTTTATCTGCAAAGATAACTGATTCACTCACTGATCAATAGGAGGGCAGGAGTTGCTCCGTGGTTAGAACTCCCACCTTCCATGGAGGCGACCCGGGTTCCATTTCTGGCCAGTGCGCCTCAAGTTGAGCCACCAGGTGTCAGCCAGTGGTGTTTTGTGTGTTGCTGTGAAGCTGGACAGGTTTCAATGTTGCTTCTAGAGGAAGATGGACCAGGAGGAAAGTCCTGGTGATCTGTGTTGGAAAATGAGGCCATACCACGCAATGATGGGTCTCATTGTACCTCACATGGTCATGAGGGAGGGACTGAGTTGAGGACGACTAACGACATCAACCATACCCCCACCGCAAGCGGGATAGAGGAACCCTGGTGCCACAGTGGTTATGTCTTGGGCTGCAAGCCGCAGGGGCAGCGGTTCAAAATCACCCTCCACCACTCTGTGGGAGAAAGATGTGGCTTTCCACTTCTGTAAAGAGTCACAGTCTCAGAAACCCACAGGGGCAGTTCCACCCTGTCCTAGAGGGTCGCTCTGAGTCCGCATCGACCAGATGGCAGGGATCAAGCGATAGCAGGGGAAGGCTTTGCCTCGTGTATTTGTACAAAGGCCTCTGCCTTGAAGGCACGTGCAGTCTTGAAGGTTCAATGCACTGACTGTCAGGCAATCAGTGAAGTAAGCTGCGTCACGATGGAGCTGTCTGTCTTGCTCACTGTGACATCCTCAGTCCCCAACCCGTGCCACACACAGGGTAGGCTTTCGGGGAGAATTAGTTCATAAAATGAGTGAGTTGATGAACCAAACGTTGGAGGCATCTGGGAAGCTACAGAGCTTAAGTGAATCAGATGTCATTCCTCACCTCAAGGAAATTGCCTTCGAGCGGGCTGCGCACTACTCATGTGAAGTGTGCCAGGCAAGCCACAGGATGCAGACGCCTCGCATAGACTTACAGAATGCAAGTCCAGTCCAGAGGCGACCATGCATAATCAAGTGGAAGAACCCACTCAGTCAAACCAATTCAACAGGCCGGGATTGAGCGCACTGCTAGACCAGAGCCGGCACTTCAGAGACACTCAACACCGCAAGGGAATGGACACTTGTTACACATCAGGCCTGCGGTTAGTTTCCAGGCACACAAACCTTAGATTTTTTTTTTTTAATTTTTGAGAGGCATTCCTAGGCTAGTAGAGAACTTCGAGTTGACATTCGGGAAAAGACTCCCAAAGGAAAGTGGCTTTTGAACTGTGCCTTGAAGCTCGTGTGGGAACACGCAGGCTGGAGAGGAGGTGAAGAGTGGTATGTGCCAATGCAGGAAGCTTGAGAGGGTCTAGCTTGCCTGAAGAAATGCAAACGTGTTACAAATGGATGCCAAGCATATCCTTAGCTCTCAGCGTAAACCTTAAGTCCCCATTGAGTGGATTTCCAACTCACAGAGAAACCTGCCCTGTGGGATTGTCAGTGGTTGAGTTTGGGGAAGTTGATCATCACGTAAAGAGAGTCTACCCAGGCACCTCAAGGTGGACTTGAACTTCTAAGCTAGCATTTAACCATTTGTGCTACCCAAAGACTAGCTCTTAACCTATGGCCCTCGATATGGAAATCTCTTCAAAGCTACCTGTTCTTGATGATCAAGAGAGTGGAAAGCAAAAGAGGCACAGTGTTTCCTGTGCCGGGTGCGTTCCCTGCTGGGAGAGTCAGGGCGACAGTTCAGAGTCGGTGTCTTTGTGCTCTGGTGTGGTGGGCTTATACGTCTGTGTAACCATGTGGAAAGTCACGTGGTACTACCTAACACCGGAAATAGAAATGCCATTGTGATTAGGCGCCATCACGTCGATGCTGCCTCACGGTGACCCCGTGCACGACATCTTAAAGGCTGGAGCTTCCATCTCAGCCCGCGCCTCCCTGGGGAGTAAGGCCTGGTGACCAGATTGCAGCCGGGCAAAGCCGATGGAACCGCGCTGCTGTGTAGTGGGTGAGGTCACACGAGTTATGACCGACCCCCAGCAAGAGGCAGAGTGCATCTGTCTGCGTTAAGTGGCCAGCTATCAAATAACTGGCGCAGAGGAAGGCTTTCTTGACTGTGTTGTTGTTGTTGTTGTTGTTGTTGTTGTCGTCAGGTGTCATTGAGTCGTTTCTGACTGGTGGTGAAAGCAGAAAGAAACACTGCCCAGCCCTGCGCCAGCCTCACGATCATTGTTATAGAACCTTCCATGCCAGCAGAGGGTCCTTTTCTACCACTCTGTTGCTGTGGGAAACAGTCTCTATAGTGACGAGCTGACCGGGAAGGTGTTCTGCTCAGTGCCACTGCCGGCCGCCAGCTCCTGGTCCCCCGAGGCCCCCTTTCCTCGCTTCTACCCTGACTGCACACCTCCCAAGCGCATTTGCGCTCTCGCCGCTTACCTTTCTCCTGGGCCCCGCAAAAAGAGATTTTATCAGCTAGAGTTGGGGGGTTCGTTGGATTGGATCACGCTCATTCACCTACAAGCAGCTGTGTGGGGTTCTCTTGTTTCTCTGACCTAGCCTGCAATTTGGAAGAAAATACTCTCAGATCACTGCTATCACCAAGAGCACGGATCCCTTTCTTTGAGAGGCTGAGAGTCTAGCTGAAAAGATTTGACTTGTCTCGAAAAGGAGCAGTGATCCTACTGCCACTTCCATTCTTTGCATTGCCCGAGAGCTATGAGCTGTAGTCCAGTCTCAGCCTCGCTCTCGCTCTCGCTCTCGCTCTCGCTCTGGCTCCCACTCTCTCGCTGTCTCACTCTGGCACACACACACTTCAAGTTCCCAGCCCCGAGGTACGTAACTAAGAGACAACAAAATTGGTGGCTACTGGTTTTGAACTGCTGACTTTGTGGTTAGCAGCCCAATGCCTAACCACTACACCACCAGGGCCCCATGACAGATGACAATTCTTTAATAATGAGAATGCTTATCCTCTATTATGACTCTTCCCAAATTTGACTTTTTCTGTCTTAACCCTTCTCAAATCAGTGCACCTCACACTTTACCATTTCAAAAGCAGAGATCCATCGTTTGTAGACAAAGAAAATCCTCCTGTACAGTTATGTCATCACCATCTGCCTTCCTGCTTCCAACCTTTCTTTTTCTTCTGATATTTAAGCTTCTATAGTTTCTAAATCATCTTCTCCCCTCTTTCGAAGAATTTACTGTGTCTGCTATTGTCCCTGCATGCATTCCATCTCTCCAAAGCCCTTCCACCCGGGCCTGATGTCATTGGACACCTTGGGTCAGTTGCAGACATACAACTCATCCAGGTTCTCACTCGCTCCTCCACCAAAGGCCAAAAGGGATGGAGATGCAGCCTCTACAGATGCTGTTCCTCCAGCTGCTCACTGCAATTGAGGCCTCCACAAGCACCCCCACTCTGGGTCTTGCTGGTGAAAATAAGTTTTGATGAGTGGAAGTAAAGTGTGGGGTGGTACATTCTCACCGACAAGAAGGGGCCATGTCTGGGAAGTCTGGAGAGACCAGGGGAGGAGAAGGTGGGAAGGAAGGAGATGGAACCCAAAAGGAAGATGTTAGGCCACACCACCCTCATTATGCCTCCCCCTTCTTTCTGACTGGTCTCCTCCCACATCCACTGGGAGGGCGTGGTTGGGTGTCATGGATTCTTAGTGGATGCGCTCAAGAACACACGCACTCTTCACGTCATGGCACAAGTCTCACTTCTCACTCCAGGAACTCCATCTGGTGGGGCCATTTGACTCAGTTTGCCCTTGAGACCTTTTTGCCTCTGGAAGACGCTGTATGCGTGTCAGAGCAGAACATAGGGTCTTTCCTGGCTGACTTCAGGGAAGTAGACTGTGTAACTTTTCTTCTGATACACATTTGGGGGACCCACGCCTCCAACCTTTTGATTACCAGCTCAGCACGTTCACCATCTGCCCCTCCCAGGGACCCTGTGATAAAGGTAAAAGGCAGGTAAATCAATAAGGAGCCTCCAAGCGGCTAGTGAGATGCGTGGACTGTGAGCAGGCCAGGAGTTAGGGGGACGTTGGTGGAGGGTGCGGTTCTGAGGACACACCTACCTCAGCTTTGGCCGGCTGTCTCACCACCAGGGATGGTAACACGTGACCTGCTCACAGCCTCTCCCACCTACTGTGGCAACCTTGGCCGCAAATCTGGTGGAGAAGTCAGACACCGGCCAGAAGATGGGATTCAGGGCCCTGGCGGGACTCACCACGCTGTGTGACCTTGGCAAGTCCACTAATGTTCTCTGCAGTTCAACTGACTCCCCGGTAAAATAAGGTAACACTGCACCCTGACTCCCCGAACAACAGCAATAAGCACCAGAAGAAGCCCAAAGGAATGAACTCAGTACTACCTAAGAAAGGTTAGTCAAAATTCTTTCCAAACCATGGGATTTGAGATCGCTGGTGTCTAGTCAGGAACCCTAGTGTTGCTGTGGACAAGGAACTGTGCTGAACTAACCACGTCACCAGTTCAAAGCCGCCAGCTGCTCTGCAGAAGAAAGATGAGGCTATCTGCTTTCATTGAGACCTGCAGCCTCACAAACCTGCTTTGGGATGTCCATGAGTCAGAATTAACTTGATGGCACTGGGTTTGGCTTTTTTTGGTGGTGTCTAATCATGGTACTAATAAAGTGACCAGATTTTAAGTGGGACATCATTGACGGCGGGCGGGGGGGGGAGTTCTTAGTTAAAAGTTTGGTCTATATGGAGCAACAAAAATGTTCATAGAATGCAAAAATAGTATTGTAATATATGTATTTAATTTTAAAATGCCGCGGGATGTGGGACAAATTGTTAAAAAGTAGGATATCTGGTCACCTTATAGATGACATTAGCATCATGATTTTGAATATTTACTGTATGACAGGCATTGTCCTAAATGCTTTCCAGATATGATCTCATTTAATATGCCGGAAAGCCCCATGAGGCAGATAACCATTATTTGTAGACTACGGTGACGGTGCAGAGAGACCCACAGAGCTCAAGGCTCTGCAGTCATGACGTGGTGGGACTTGAACTTACTGGAAGCCAGGCTTGTGTTCTTCCACTGAATGTCTATATAGCCTTTATACAAAAAAAGGCTCTTCCTTTGAGTGTGCGTGTAGATTCCTGTGCTAGAGGGCAGGGCTTCGCAAGCAGAGGACAGACTGGACTTCAACCTCTTTTATCCACCTATTGGGTGCCCTGCTACAGACTTAGCCCTTCAAGGTGATCCATTCCAGATCCCAAACTCTTAGCCATTCTATGGAGCCACCCAATAGGTAACCACCTCATTGAAAGTACCACAGACTACCAAAAAAAACCCACCAAGCTGTCTTGGGAGAAGTGTAGCCAGAATGCTCCTTGGGAGGGAGGATGATGAGTCTTTGCCTCTCTCCCGGTGGATCTGTTGTCAGGTGAGACCAGCCCCTGGTAAAGCAGAGGGGTGGCGAGAAAGAGGAAAACCATTAAGGAGATGGAAGGATACTGTGGCTGCACCAATGAGCTCCAGCATAGAAGAGTTGGGAGGGTGAGTTAGCACTGGCTCAGCAGCACCACACAACAACAGCCCAATGGGCAAGCTAAGGATGACCTGACCAAGAGAGGAGAGCAAAGCTGAGAGCAGGGAGTACAGCTGCATGTTTAGGGATCATGAGACAGTGGTAACTTGGCCTCGGGCGTTGTAGGGCTTGGATGACTGGGCTGTGAGTGGACCTCCAGAGGAGGACTTGAGCCTACCCAATTCTATGAACTGGCTTCAGAACAACTCTAGCTGTTCACAGTCTTCAGTCAGCAGGAAATCCTGATTTCTGGTACCATACCCCTAAGATCACATTCCTGGCCTTCCACTTCCACCCTTCTCCCCGCTCACCTGGAACCCGATCAAAGAAACTGAGAAACGCATCTTAGCCTATTTGACTATGAATATAAGTGTGCTCTTCCTCCCAATTAAAGCTCCTGAATGTTCCAAATTTGCAGCTTTCATGATAGAAAAGCAGGGGTAGGGGGGAGCCTCTGACAGTGTAAATATTTAATCACCATTAAGAATGCCCAATAAATGAGGGGAGTCGGATTTCAAATTGGCTGTTTCAGATGATTAAAGAGCAGAAGTCTAGCAGGATAAAAATAAAGTCCCCTCTTTAAAATAAAAACATCTTTAGAACTCAAGATGGTTTCTATTTCTATGGTATAGGTATTTCTTGAGTGCCCAGGGGCCCTAGACTATATCCCATTTACCTTTTCAGTATTAGTAGGGGGTCAGATGGGCTATGACTTGGAGATGAGGGAGTAAGGGCAATCTTCTAATAGTCCTATTGGGGTAATAATGAAAAAAATGAAATTTCTAGACTATGGAAGGGACTTGCTGGGGCTCCGACTTAAGGAGAAATATTTTAAAAGGAAAAAGCAGTTCTGTTCAGTTTTGTGCCTTGCTTGAAAATGTACTTCAAACGTTCAGCAGTACTTTAGAGATCATAACCACCCCTGGTCCTTACCACCTTCTGAACCCGTAGCTTCCAGGAGTGACTGGTTTGCTTTGTAGATGGGTTTAGTTTTATGGTATAGCTAAAGGGGGGAAAAAAATCTTACCCAAGTTGAACTCAGTGTACGAAAGTCTGAGCAAAGGCGATACAAATACAGCTGTGTCCACTGACAGATTGGGGGTGTGAGCAAATATTCATTGTGTCTAGCAGTCGTTCTTGCTTTCTATCAATGGATAAACAACACGTAAGGGTTTAAGCAGCCCTTTATGGTAGTTTGAATTCAAGGTGAAGATTCTGGGTGGTTTGTGGGGAAAGCTGGAGGTACAAGTTTACGTAGAGATTCGTTGGAGGAAAGGGCCAGTGGTCTCTTGCTGTAAACGAGCTCTGGGAAACCCTGGGGAGCAGAGTTCTAGTCTGACCCACGTGAAGTGCGGGTGAGTTGGAATCCACTCACTGGTGACTTGCTTTTTGATGTTTGTTTTTTTTTCTGTTTGTTCAGGAGCCATCTGGAGGCAAGTTGGTTTATTAGTCATGGTTCTAGCAAGAAAGAGGCAGGTGACACTCACATAGGTAAGTAAATGCAGAGACAAGGACAGAGGGTGGGGGATGAAGGGAGACCATTTGGAAGACTCATTGACTCTCTTAGGTCTGAAGGAGGAGTATGAGGACGTGGTTGCTGGGCCCAGAGAAGGCTGTGGTGATGTCATAGGCTGCAGGAGGACACCCCACAGGGTTGGTCCCTTTGAAAGAGATGCTGAGACCATACACCCTCAGATCAGTGGGAACCGCACTGAGAAAAGAAATATCTAGACTTTACCCTTTTCAGTCACTCCTGGCTCTGTGTCTGGAGCCCACCCACTGGATGAATCCAACCAGAAACCAAGGAAGCCAGGGAGTGACCCATCCTTGTCAGACTCCTGGGCGCAGAGCAGAGCAGAGCAAAGGTACGGGGTTCTTCGGAGAAGATGGAAAATGTCCAGCACAGATGGGGAGGACCCAAGAGGCAGATGGGCTATGTCACTCCCCAGTCTTCCATGGTACTCTGCATTTGGGAGTCAGTATGTAATATCAAGGGTGCTGGAGGGCTGTTCTCAGTGCCTTCCCAGTGTGGGGTGACCAGGTGTGTCATTTTCACCCTGGGGACCATATGTCCAGTTCCCAGAAGACAACACAACCCAGGGCTCAGAGTTGACACCAGCTGCTTCTTCCCCATGACATTAGCACTGTTTTTGAGGGAGGCTGAGGGCACAGGAAGGGGAAGAGAGCCCCAGACCCCTCCCTATAGTCCAGCGACTTTCTCATCAGCTCTGCACATCTCCCATCCACTTCGAGAGGCAGCAGAAGTTCAAGTGACTTTGAAGCTATCTCTGTGTTTATCTTATCTCCTGCTATTCTAGAGTTTCTAGAGTTTGAGCTCTTATTACTATGAGGGCCCAGTTGCCAGCAGCCCTGCTCTTTGATTGGGCTTACACCAAGCTGCCACTCATCAGAGGAGCTGGGCCAGGGAATCTATTGATAGGGAGCTGCTGAGGGGGGATGAGAGAGCAGAGACAAGAGCGATGATGGGGTCTCAGAAGGGTCTGAAGGTGGTGTTTAGTCCTTGGTCTCTTCTTTCTAAGAAAGAGCCAGATCAGAACACACAGGGACTGAATGAAGCACATGAAAATCAGAGTCGAGACATTCAGTGACAGAAACACACCTACCCCCAGTCCAAAGAGGTAACTATGGTGGCTTGTGTACTTCATACTGCATAAACTCCAGTTGGTGGCAGAAACCCAGGAGTGAGAGTCTTTTAACCAGTAATGGCTCCAGACCTTTAATGCTTGATGGTTTGGGGGAAAAGACTACAAAGAAATTTTGTGAGAATATGATCTGAAAAGTTGGATGTCTTAGACATCACGGTCTCCCCATCCCCAACAAAACAAAACAACTCCTGATATTTTTATATTCTTTCCATAGGCAATAGTTCATACATCCCACAAACAAACAAACAATAAAAGCCAAACACCCAAACGCACTGCTCTCAAGCCTATGCTCATAGTGACTCAATGGGACAGGGGAGAACTGTACCTGGGAGTTTCTGAGACTTTTTACAGGGGTAGAAAGCCCCATCTTTGCCTTCAGAGCAGCTGCTGTTTTGAACTGCTGACTTTGAGGATCTTGGCTCAAAATGTAACTACGATACCACCATGGCTGTGTTATCCACCAATAAAGCTGAATGAAAACCCTAATTAGCTTAAAGAAAGTCATTTAACCTTGATGGGATTGATTAAATTATTTCCTCCCCCCACCCCCATATATGTTGCAATGCATACATGTTGCAATGCTGTGAGCTAGAATCCTGGTTGAAAGAAGGGTTCTTTTTGTTATATTAATTAACAAAATTAATATAGGATTAATATATAAGGATATAATTATATCCTTAGTAGGATGAATTCTAAATCTCATCTGATACATACACATATAATTATGGTGTTGTCAGAAAATATTGACTATATCAAGGACTGCTAGAAGAATGAACACATTTATATAACATTATATGTAAATATGTTCTATATAAATCAAATCAGGCATAGGGACCTGTATGCACAGATGAAGACAGAGGCCAAGTGAGGATCACCAGGGAGCCAAGGGTTGCTCAGAGTTCCCCCAAAAGAAGACTCTTGAGTGATCAAAGCTTCACTACCAAGTGAAGAGGTTAGCAGTTGGAACCCATGCAAAATTGCCTCCGAAGGCAGGCCTGGCCATCTGCTTGTAAAAGCTCAGAGCCTGGAAACCTTGGAAGCAGAATGGCTCTGCTCTGCACACAGGTCAGCGTGAGTTGGAACGGACCTGACAGCAACTAACAAAAGAAGGGGCCACTGTGGCCCAGACAGTGAGTCCGAATGTCTAGCCTCTGGAACCATCTGCATATAAATTCACATACTCTGTGCAGCAGAGACTAGAATTAAGTACTGTATGGGGCAAGCATGTTTCTAAAGGCCTCTTTAAAGTGCTAAAATGATGTCCTGTTGGAGACTAAGATTGCCTTGACCCAAGCTGAGTGTGTGAGTTCAGGTAGACTAGAGAAACAAATTCATAAGCTCGCATATGTATATGAGAGAATTTTATATAAAGGGTAACTGTACATTAAAAAATATCCCAGCCCAGTCCAGATCAAGCCCATAAGTCTGTGTGCCAGGCAAGGTTCTCTTAGAGAAATAAAATCAGGACACTAGTAATTCTTTTTATATATTTATATATAGATAAAGGTATATAAGATAAGAAAGAACAGTTAGCTATCTATAAAGCAGTACAGATTGCTCGGTGCAACTCACTTGTGTGAGGTAGCTAGAAGACTGGCAGTCCTTCAAGTCTTGAGGGTCACTGAGCAGTCCTCTGTAGAACAATTCAGGCTATCTGGTCACAGGCAGCAAACAGCAGAGCAGGTCACCACCAGTCAGCCAGATGACAGAGTCCAATAGTCCCCAGCTCAAGAGATGTATATCCCAGGAGCGTGGCGAAGTAGGGCTTGAAGGATCCTCAACTCACAGCTCCACAGTCCACAATTAGGTGTCCCACAGGTAGTGTTGCTGGAAGTCGAGGCACAGGACGAACAAGGCAGCTCTCTGGTCCAAAGATCCAGAAGCAAGAGAGAGGGCGGGACTCATTGAGCCCTTCCTATCTCTGCCCTTCAATTCATCCTGTGTGTTCATTGGCCGTGCCGTCACAACAGACCCACCAATCTTCTGTGGCCATGTTGGCATAACAAACCTACCCAGTCTGATATTAGGCCATATGTCTGACAGCAATCTACAAAATTCTCTTCAGACTCACGAAACACATGCAAGGCTGCCAAATGCAGGGCGATCACAGGCCAGCAGGTACAAAGTCTTTGGATCAGCGGTGCTGTCAGCATCTCAGCACTGGAAGGAGCCTCCATGTGGCTTCTCTGGGTCCAAGGTTCTTGCTGCATCAGGGTAGGTCTATGTGGCTCCTCTTCAGGGATGTCTCGCAGGGAGCCAGCCTTGTCAGTTGAGTCTCTCAGGCAGCTAGCCTTGTCAGTGGAAAGTCTCCAAGGAAGTGAACCAAGAGAGACAGTGTCTCTGCCTCCAGGAAGGAATGACTACATTTCCCAGAATTCTCAGGAGAAGGCCATGCCCACCCAGAGGTCTCATTGGCTACCTCTAGATTGACAGGTTAGACTCCACCCCTATATTCTTAATCCTCAAATTGACACCACACTAGGTGACTGCTACACCAAGGTATTTTCAATCATCGACTATGCACCTGAGATCTGAAGCGAAGCAGGAGGACAGAAAAGGAATTGATGCTCTTGAACCACAGTGAGGTCAGAAACAGTGAAAATACCAGGGCCTTCCAGAAGTACGGTCACACCTGTGTTGGGAAAAGTACTGTCGAAAGGTTCCTTAGACAGGAGCCTGGTGAGACTTCACCTCACACACTTAGGAGGGGTTCTCAAGAGGGACTTCTTCCCAGTAAAGCAGAGCATCAATGAAAACGAGGATAACCTTCAAATTGCTGGTTGGACGCAGTGGCTGCCACAGTGGCATCAGACATAGCAACAGCCATGAGCATGGTCCAGGAGCGGGCTGTGTTCCATTCTATTGTTCATGGGTCAGAATGACTCAGAACCACCTCAATGGTACCTAACAAAACAACGCCACCTGCATGTGGTATTTCTGTTTCTCATTATTACAGCAGCACTAGCAAACTACCATACGTGAGTCTAAAAAAAAAGAAAAGATTTTTGTGTATCCACTCCACACTGCCATCTACAGTGATAACCGAGCTTAGGAATAAGGTGTGGAGCTGTGACGGGGACCAGGGAGATGACTCTA
Source organism: Nesogale talazaci (assembly GCA_004026705.1). Classification (NCBI taxonomy): domain Eukaryota; kingdom Metazoa; phylum Chordata; class Mammalia; order Afrosoricida; family Tenrecidae; genus Nesogale; species Nesogale talazaci. The sequence continues at coordinate 87,762 of PVJH01000294.1, read as the reverse complement.
ATGTGCGGGGGAACCCAAGTTCAACCTTCTGAAGGAACATCACTGAATGGTCATCGATCACCAAGGAAAGGACGCTCAGCTATCACATCGATCCATGCTGGCAGTCACAGAGAACTAGACTTAACTTCTTCTCCTTTTTTAAATTAAAAGATCATTTCACTGGGGGCCCTTAGAGCTCCTACAGCAATCCACACTTCAATTGTATCAAGCAAACTTGTATGTACGTTGCCATCATTATTTTCTAGACATTTATTTTCTATGGAGCCCTTGGTATCAGCTCCTCTTTCTTCCCTCCATCCTCCAGTCATGACCTCTTGATAAATTATGTTATTATTTTCATATCTTTTTTTGGGGGGTGGGGCATCACTGCCCTCTGGTAAGAGTGAGAGAACCAGCCTTGCTCCTGGAGAGCTACTGCTGGATTTGGACTGCCACGCCTGTGGGCTGCAGTCCCGCACTCAACCACCACGCCACCGGGGCTCAACCCTTTTTTTTTTTCATATCTTATACCAACTGCTATCTCCCTTCCCCCACGGTCTCTGTTGTTTGTCCACCTGATAGGGGTGTGTGTCTATGTGTTGAACATTGCAATCCGTCCCCCAGTCCTCACCTCCTCTCCCCACCTTCCCCCTACCTTTCTGGTCTCACTACTCCCATTCCTGTTGCTGGGTGCTGTGTGCTGTGAGCTCGTATCTCTTATCTGTACCTGTGCACTTACTTCAGTCTAGCCCACAGTGAAAGACTAGACTAGGATATGATGGTGGGGGAGGGAGGTGAGGAAGCCTCAAGGAACTAGAGGAGTATGCATTTCATCCGTGCTACACCGCACCCTGATTGACTCATCGCTTCCATGTGACCCTTGTGTGGAGGGATGTCCATTATCTAGAGACTGGTGTTGGGTCTCTGCTCCGACCTCCCTCATTCTCAGTAATGTGACTGCTTGTTTGTTTACTGGCTCTGATACCTATTACTAGGCCCACTTCTTAGCTGTGCTCCATTCCACTGATTCTCCATGTTGATGGAAAAGCATCCAACTTGTCTCTGCCTCAGGTCACTTTTACTCAGCAACTTCTTGCTGTACCCTCTTCTAACCGTCTTGTTCAACAGCCGATGCGCAGGCAGGCCCACTTCTTTCTCTTATCTTGTCAGTGAACTAAAGGCTCTAGGAACTTTGATTAGGGTGTCAATGCGGAAGACCACATCGGCTTGAGCCTAGCAGTGGGTGAAGGAAGTGGCCTGTCTGAAGGTCTAGAAAGATAACATGGTGGGTGGCTGTTTTCCAAGCACTACCCAGGGGCTGTAGCTACAGCAGACAAGCAGGGAGCCTGAGCCAGCTTTCCAAGCCCATATTCTTAGCTCGTTCAGTCCCTTTTGGTCTAGTCATTTGAACAGACCTCTGGCAGGTTCAGTTTTGTTTTGTTTTTAAGAAAGAAAACGGAAGCACCCATGATAGCCATCTTGTGACCGTGACCAATTATATACTGAATAGGCCTTAATGTTCTGAGCCTGCCCAGGAAACCTCTGAATCCATCAAGTTCTGTCCACTTGAAATAAGTCGGATAGTGGATGGTCTGGCTAACAACCCAGTCTTCCTTCCCAGCCTGAGGGAGGAAGCTTTTTCTCATTATCATGCTGTCCCCTCGGCCAACCAAAGTGCTCCACATACCACTGAACTGCCCGTTTCCGTGGTAGCAGGATCAAACGGCACCATCTTCCTCTTTGGGGGGTGCCAGCCTGTTGTGTTACCAGGAGGGCCCAAAATGCTGTAAGTGATGCCTAACAAGATAGGCCCCATCGGCTGGCCAGGGAAGCTCCGTATCTCATGGGGCTTGCCTCCTTCTGTGGGCCAGCCAGCCAGCAGCGATGGAGAGAAAAAGATCAAAGCAACCCAGGGCCCACAGGCCTGAATATCCATCCCGCTGCTGCGCGTGGTTCATGTTTCCCACACTTTTCACATGTGAACTCATGTCCTGAAGGTGGAGCTTTAGTACACAAGAAAATTAGAAAGGGACAGCAGGTTTGTACAAAATGGGGTAGAAGCCGGCAAAGAAGATTTATATGCTTGCTGGCTGCCTCTGGCCGGACTTTTTGGGCAAAAAGTAAGCATGGATTCTGGCTGTTGGCGGTGGTGGCTTGATTTCTTTCCCTTCCCTGTAGGAGTCTGCGCACAGTTAAATGGAAAGGGAAAGAGATGAAGTCTGCTCCCAAGTTCGGGCCTGATAGTTCCAGCCGAGTCCCAAGGAACTGTAGTTGCCGAAGCCATTTCTGCTTCTTGCTGGCCATATTTTGAAAGAGGATGTTTTCCTTTTCACAACGAGGCAGCAAAGAATTGAGTAGTGATCAAAATGCCGCCCCATAGAGGATGCTTAATCCAACTAGCTCCCAAGATAGTCTGCCGCTGACGGTACACCTCGACGGGGCTTAAAGAAATCACTCGGTTGCCAGTGAAGTAGAACTATCTCTGGGATGGAATGGAACCGTGGCTCTCTCAGCACATTTGTGTCCTTCAATATTCACAGGGGAAACTGTTCAAAATACCAGTGCATAAGTACCCTCCTATGCCATGCAGGATCCTATGGGCTGGGCAAGATATTTTTCAGATCCTACCTTTCCATTTTCCAGCAGTGCAAACATTCTTAAAATATTCCAGGCAGATGGGGACCGGGGGAGTGAGGCCTGTTTAATCAACGCAGACAAGTCATTGTATTTGCTTTGGCTGAAGCTCGCCTGATGAGTGAGCATTAACCCAGGATCTCAGGTTGGTTTCCCCCTCTTCTACCACTATCCCCACTTATAACCCCCCCACCCCCCCATGGTCACTACCCACTGACAGGCAACAAGGTGCCCTCTGGCTTAGTGGGTTCTATGTTGGTTTGCTAACCACAAGGCCAGCGGTTTGACTCCACCAGTTGCTTCTCAGGAGATAGATGAAGTTATCTCTTCCCGTAAAGATGTGCAGCCTTGGACACCCTCGTGAGTAGCTGGACTCTGTCCTACGGGGTCACTATGAGTCGGAATGGACTCAGCTATTGGGCAGACAAAGGTCATATCCAGTTTCACATGAGATTCTGTGGGAAGAGGTGACCCTGTGGAATTCGGATATGAAGGCCACTCTGGGAACAATGTGATCCTCGAACTGCTCTGGGAGGGCTGCAACTGCCTCTCTCTCTCTCTCTCTCTCTCTCTCTCTCTCTCTCTCTCTCTGTCATCTCTCTCTTCTTCCCTTAAGCCAGCGACCTGCCTTTTCCTTCAGAGTTGGATAAGAACTTATACAGAACTTGAATCACTGTTGCAGAAGTTTAAAAACTGCAACAGTTGCTCCTTCTCAGGGACTCAGTACTTGTGTGGGAGCAAGCCCACTTACCCTTCCCCCTCCTCGAAACAGTCTAGCTGGGCTGGAGAACTAGAGGAAGAGAGGCTAGCAACCAATTCCCCCCTAGGGGGGTCTCTGGTCTGGAAACAGCCTGGGAAGAGAGGGAGATGATTTCCCAAGGATGCCTGGGAGTCCTTCTGCCACACTTTGAGAGAGCTACCTGCTGCTTCAGGAACGTGTGCACTAATTCGCTATGCTATGAAATTTCTTGGGGGCCTTGGTGGGGGGGGGGTGGCACCCGGTTGATCTTTGCCTCCTGGGTGAGGGCTGGTATCTCAGGGGTTGTAAAAGGAAAGGGGATAGCAGGGGAACCTTCAACCAGATAAAGCAATCTGGCTCTGAGGTTAGAAGCTTGGGCTGGGTCTTGTGGGGTCTCTTGGTGTCTATTTAAGATCCTGCCCTGAGCAATGACCTGTAGGAGTTATTGTAATGCCCACAGGCGGCAGTGGACTAGAATGGCACGTGTAAACGGCCCTGGTGCCTCCAGAGGAGGATTCAAATTCATCTCCGCTGTTTGTTTACCAGCAGTAAGATTCCAGCAAATTCCATAACCTCTCCCCGGTCATTTTCCACGACTACTAAATGGGCATGATAATAACAGTCACTAATTAATAGGATTGTTATGAGGATAAAATGAGGTTTAATCCGTGCCTTGAATTTAGAGCAGCACCGAGCACGCAGCAAATGCTCACTAAATGTTAGCCATGATCATTAAGGCTAGATGGTGAGCAGAACTTTCTAAACGCTGGCTTGAGAGCCTGGGACTCCGTTGCCAAGGGAGATCAGAGAACCTTTTCAAATATGAAAGCTCCAGCCCCAGGGATTGTCCAGAACAAGAGTCTTGGCGCCTGCCTTTCTCCCACCTCACTCCTGGGGCCCAGGGAAACGCGCTCCCTGCCATCGGGACTCCTGGGTCCCGGGAGGTTTGGGCTCGTCCACGTCCCGCGCGTGCACCCCTTCCTCGGGCCTCCCTCCCCCGCCGCTCCACACCTGTCAGCCGCCCTCGCCGCCTCCCCATGGCCTGAGCCGAGCCCTCTTCTCCAAGCCCTCTGTGTCCTGGGTCCCCGATCCCTACGCCTCGGCGTCTCTCCGCCGCTCTAGTAAACAAAACCCGGGTGGCGGAGCTGCCCGGCGGGCAGAAGATCTCGGGAGCCCGCTCGGAGCGCCGTTTGCGCGCCCCGGGAGCCCCGGGCGAGCCAAAGGGCGATGGTGGCGGCCGCGGTGGCAGCGGCAGGCGGCTCAGCTTTGTTATGAATAGATGAAAGAGGCCACCTACACAGTAACCCAAATTACGAGACCTCCCTCCTCCCTATCTCACCGAATCAAGAGAGGAGGGGAGATGGGCGTGGAGGGAGGGAGGACGGGCGGGCAGGAGGCGGAGGGCGGAGGAGGAAGAGGATGAGGAAGGGGGCCAGTTGCTTCCCACTTTGACAATGGGAAAGTGAAACGCACAAGGGCACCCAACCCCTCCAGCCCTCCCCGCCCGCCTCGCTCCGCTCCGCTCCGCCCGTCCCCTCCCTTCCCCTCCGCGCCTCCCCGCGAGCGCAGCGCTGCACAGAGGAACTCTCGGGCGAGGAAGAAGCGGCGGCGCCGCAGCGCGCAGGGCTTGCCGCCGCCGCCGCACCAGCTGCCGGAGCGAGCCCGCCGCGCGCCTCCCGCCCTGCTCTCCTTCCCCGGCTTGCCGCGAGCATGGGGCGGCCGCGGGAGCCCGAGCGCGCGCAGGAGCCGCCGCCACCGCCGCCCGCGTCTCTGTCTCCGTCGCCGCGCGCCTGAGCCGCCGTCGCCGCGCGCCCTGCCCGGGGGCGGCCCCCGCAGCCCCATGGAGGTCTCTCGGAGGAAGGCGCCGCCGCGCCCCCCGCGCCCCGCCGCGCCGCTGCCCCTGCTCGCCTATCTGCTGGCGCTGGCGGCGCCCGGCCGGGGCGCGGGCGAGCCCGTGTGGCGGTCGGAGCAAGCCATCGGAGCCATCGCGGCGAGCCGGACGCACGGCGTGTTCGTGGCGAGCGGCAGCTGCCTGGACCAGCTGGACTACAGCCTGCAGCACCGGGTCTCGCGCCTGTACCGGGACCAAGCGGGCAACTGCACGGAGCCCGTCTCGCTGGCGCCCCCCGCGCGGCCCCGGCCCGGCAGCAGCTTCAGCAAGCTGCTGCTGCCCTACCGGGAGGGGGCGCCGAACGGCGACGGGCTGCTGCTCACCGGCTGGACCTTCGACCGGGGCGCCTGCGAGGTGCGGCCCCTGGGCAACCTGAACCTCAGCTCGCTGCGCAACGGCACCGAGGTGGTGTCGTGCCACCCGCAGGGCTCGACGGCCGGCGTGGTGTACCGCGCCAGCCACAAGAACCGCTGGTACCTGGCCGTGGCCGCCACCTACGTGCTGCCCGAGCCGGAGAAGGCGAGCCGCTGCAACCCGGCCGCGTCTGACCGCGGCACGGCCATCGCGCTCAAGGACACGGAGGGGCGCAGCCTGGCCACGGAGGAGATGGGTCGCCTCAAGCTGCGCGAGGGCGCGGGCAGCCTGCACTTCGTGGACGCCTTTCTGTGGAACGGCAGCGTCTACTTCCCCTACTACCCCTACAACTACAGCAGCGGGGCCGCCACCGGCTGGCCCAGCATGGCGCGCATCGCGCAGAGCGCGGAGGTGTTGCTGTTCCAGGGCCAGGCGGCCCTCGACTGCGGCGGCGGGCTCCCCGACGGCCGCCGCCTGCTCCTCTCCTCCAGCCTGGTGGAGGCTCTGGACCTCTGGGCGGGCGTGTTCAGCGCGGCCACCGGGGAGGGCCAGGAGACGCGCTCCCCCGCCACCACGGCGCTCTGCCTCTTCAGGATGAGTGAGATCCAGGCGCGCGCCAAGAGCTGCAGCTGGGACTTCCAGACCGATCACAACTGCGTAAGTCCTGCCTCCGGGACCCCCCGTGGGGCGAGGGGCTCGCTGGCCAGAGAGAGTGGGGGCGGCGGGCGGAGTGGACCGGTGCCAAGTCTTGGGTCCACGCACGCTAGCTTCGCCTGATGGCCCTTGGCATTCAGACACCCTCAGCTACTCAAAAAGTAGGGCGGGGGGGGGGGAGTTCCCCCAGAGGGAGGCTGGGAAAGGCAGGGAGAAGGTAGGAGTTAGGCGCCAAACTCTAGTGAGTGCATCTTAAGGCAGCCCTTCTCCGTCCAGATGTGGACGCGAGCCGTCACTGAGCCTCCTCGAGGAGCCCCCAGTTACCCAAGCTGCTGGGCCAGGGGCATCTGCTGCACCCTCAGCTTCACCTCATCAGGTATGTGGGCTGGACCTTCTTGGTCAGCACCGTTAGCAAACACTGCGCCCTAGCAGAGAGGCCTAAGGATTTAACTGCCACACCCCACCCTTTGTGCCCCCCCCCCCCAGTTCCCCAGGTACACAGGGGGTGTGTCCTGAAGAGTTTGGTGTCCTCCTGTCTACGAGGGAAGATGCTAGTAGCCCAGAGAAGAGGCTCCTGCATGGGGGAACAGAGCCCTGAGCCAGAGACAGGGCAAGGGGGCGGGGCTGTAGCTCTGTGGAGCGGGTGCTGTGGGCTCCAGCTGAGGGAAGGGCTGGGAAGGGAGAAGTCTTTGTGGGTGCCAGCCTCACCCTGGAGGGGAGAGAGCAAGGGAAAGTGTTGGGGGTTGCTATTGACAGTTCCTGAGCCTCAGCTTGAGGGTCTGGGTGCTGGGCTCCCTGGCACCCCCGTTGTGTTGTGCCTGAAGCAGGCAAACCTCATTGGCTTTCCCTGAGCTCCCAGGGCACCCACCGCTTGAATCTTGAGATTGGCATTTCTTTGACCAGCAAATAAAGCGGCAGTTCAAGAGGGTCCAGTTGATGGGGATTATGAAGCCATTGTGCACTGCTCGGGAGGCGGTTTCCTTCCAAGGCTGCTGGCAGATCAACTCCACATATGGCTCCTGAGAGGGGAGCCCGCTGAGAGCCTCCTTTATAACTGGACAGAAATCAAAGAGCAGAAATTAACGGCTACAGGTGTTGCCATTGTTTTGGGGTATAAAATGAGTCTACGTGGAGGGGAGCAGTCTCCACTTGGAAGACGTGTTGTGCAGCCATGTAGGGGAGATTGGGGTGGTAAGGTATACCAGGCTGTGTACAGAAACACACACACCCCCTTCCCACCCGCCCCACCCCGCTCTGCAAATACATTTTGGCAAATGTACTAGCCCTATTTATGACGAAGGAGGGAAAAAGAAGACAAAAAATTACTGGGAGGTCTTTTTTACATGGAGTGGTCAGTCGCTTCTTCCTCCTTGCCTATTACCTGCCTTGGTGGCATAGCAGGTTATGCATTGGCTGAATGTGAGAGCTGTAGTTCAAACCCACCAGTCTCTCAGAGGGAGAAAGAGGGGGCTTTCTACTTCTGTAAACAGTTACAGTCTTGGAGACCCATGGGGACAGTTCTACTCTGTCCCATAGGGCCCTTTCCAGTCATTTTTAACTCGATGGCTTTGGGGTCTGTGAGTTGTTATTTGTTTGCATTTAGTTACTGGTACAATCAGTGCATACCTATAGGTACGTATACATGTGTGCAAATAAGTGTAAGTAGCATGTTCCCTCTTAAATGACTTAGTTTTTTGATACTCCTATGACTTCTTCTTTATTACTGGTTTTATGTAGATCTTTGTAATCTGAAAGTTCAAGTTTGGCAAAATCACTGTCATCTACTTCTCTTTGAAAGACTCCAGCTTGGGTCAAGATGTAGGCACAGTGGATGTCTAGGATTAATCACAAGACCGCTCCAAAGCCCACAGCAGGTGATAACTTGGGAAGTGCAGGCTTTGCCATCTGACAGCTGTGTAGATGGATGGAGCCAAAACAGTCCTCTTGACTGCCTCTCCCTACCCATCGCATCTTCTGAGATCTTTGTCCCTTTCCCAACCCAGTTAGCACCCCGAGCACACAGCAGCCACCTTCGGGCTCTATCAGGTGTCTCTGCTTGTGCTGGGATGGAGAAAAGGGAGGTGAGGGGTGGGGGCAGACATACTGAAAGACTTAATCTTTCTGGAAGATTGCTGCTCCTTGCAAATCCAGCAAGGGATAAACGCAGGCTGCCAGAAATCTGGAAGTGGAAAAATAAATAATTTTGCCGAGTCCCCTCCCCACCACCACCACAGCATTTCTTGCTGCTGTTATTTATCGAGCACTCCCAGCGTGCTCAGAGCTGTGTATTCTGACAGGGTCGCTACCGCTGGAGCTTGTCATCCAAGTTAAATAATATACTCAGGTTCAAACAATAGCATGTCACCGCCGCACAGGTGGGAGCAAGCTTGAAGTTTTGCTTTTTTTTCTTTCTTTTTTTTTTCTTCATGTAAGTAAATTCCTTGCTGCTAATATGCATTAAAAAGACTTAATGGAATTGCATTTTGAGAGTGGTTTTGAAGGGGGGGGGGTGGTGGTGGTGGTGGTGGTGCTGGTAGTTTTGATGACAAAGCTGCTCATTTTCAAATCTATTGAATAAGCAGATAAGATACTTAATTCAACAGAGTTGCATCTCCTGCCTCCTAAATATAAGCGGGGCTGCGTGCTAGGTGACACCAGTTTTGTCGCTGAAAGGACAGTGGCAGGTTGCAACCCTCTTTGATGGGGTCATGGGATTGGCATGGTCCTCCCCCCCACCCCCACCCCCGGCCCCACTCCCCGGCTGTCACTCAGACAAATGATGTCATTTGGGTTGCAATTGTCCTACGTGTTATTTTCAGGTCTTGGGAGTGTGTTTTGGAAAAGGCATGCTGAATTACAGGTGCCTAAACCCAGAGACGGGGAGACGGACTTGGCAGGCTCTGGAGGCAGCCTCCATAGATCCCCAGGGCGATGCCTTCAGCACAGACACAGGCATTTTCACAGTCAGCTGTAGGCAGGCAGGCACACACGGCTGGGTCTGCCCGCCTTCTCCCCCTCTTGCTACAGGGCTCCCTCTTCTTTGCCATTTTCACTCCACCCTAGGTAGGAAAGTGACCGAGCTGCCTGGGAGGTTTCACCATCTCTACGTTGCTCTCACCTCATTTCGGCGGGTTCTCCACCCCTTCGGCTTCCCCTGCCAAGGATTCATTTCTGAGAGGCTTGTGCAGTGAGTGTGCATAGGCAGGGCCATGGACTCTCACGGCCAGGCCACCAACTTCGAGTCCCTATTCAGGAAACGAGCACATTCACTTCAGCCTCCAAACGCCAAGCGACTCGTTTCTGCAGACCGTTTCCATAATAACTCTCAAGAGTATTTATAGAGGACTGCCCTAGATTGTAAAAGGAGCCCTGGTGGCGATGTGGGTTAGGCATTGGGCCACTAACCGTCAGATCAGAGGCTCAAGCCCCACCGCCTCTCTGAGGGACCAAGATGAGGCTGTCTGCTCTCAGAAAGAATCACAGTGTCAGAAACCCTCTCTAGGGTCTCTGTGAGTCAGTCAGTATCGACTCCATGGCAGTGGGTTTCGTTTTCTGTTTCCCTAAGTATGGTTTTTGTGCAGCACCTCCTCAAGTCGGAGGTGGGGTCTGTGAGGTCGATTTCTGTTTTGTCTGAGGAGGAAGCTGAAGATTGGGTAAGTCACTTACTGAGGTCGATGAGCATCGTCAGAACCCCCCTACTCCTGCTTACTCTGTCTAGTGGCCACTTCCGCATTCATTCCCATGTCCTGGTGCATTTCAAGCTTTCTCTTGACTTCCCTGAACTAAAGAGACAGCAAACAATTTCTCTCTCTACCACCCCCCCTTCCCCCCCCCCGCCCCCCCAGAATTGGGGACTGAAACTAGAAAGGTTCCTTCAAGGCAATAGTGCCTGGTTCATTTCTTCCCTCTTGTTCATTCAGCATCCCAATTCTGACGTAAGGCAACTTGCCCTGCAGACACCACAGAGTCTCACATGCTCCCCAGCAGAAGAATAGCCCCTGGGGCATGTGGAGCTGTGTGTGCAGAGGCCCAGCCCAGGATCAGCCAGTGCAACCAGTTGACCAGCAAATCCACAATTGTCTTGTGATGTACATAGTAGTCCTCCAACTTCTGTCACCTGCCAGTCAGGCCTTTCTGCCTTCTTGTTGTTCACGCCAATCGAGTCCCCTCCTTCCCCTGCCAGCCGTGTGTGTGTGTGTGTGTGTAGGGTGGAGGGGGGGGGAGCAGAAGCAGAACAACCCCATAGGATTTGCTCCAGTGGGTGTGGCGGTTAAAATGCTGAACTGCAAACCCCAAAGCCCGCAGTTCGGACCCTGGATGATAGAATCTGCTTCTGTAAAGAAATGCAGCTGGGCAAGTTGACCCTGGCTTAAAGGGTGACTGTGAGTCAGAACGGCTCGATGGTACTGGGTGGGTTGGACCTTTTGAAAGCAGATCCCCTGGATCCGTCTGCCATCTCTGGGTGGAAGGAATTATCAACATTTTAGCCAGTATAGTTTACCTCCACAAGACATCTGCTATTGCAAAATTAGACTCACAGAGCCACAGTGCCCACTCAGAAAGGGAGGAAAAGCAGTAAGAGATACTATTGACTGATGAGTCCCCTGTGCCAGACTCTGTGCTGACCATGTACACGCCACGGTTTCAGTTGACTGTCCTCACTTTCTGAGGGCAAAGGCTGTGATAGTTATTATGATTCAACAGATGTGACTCATGGCCTTCAGTCAGGTCCTGGTATAAGTGGTAAATGGCAGAATACTTAGAATCTGGGAGGTTTGGCTCAAGGAAGGGCTTGAGCTTTAACCACCATGGTTAACAGCGCCCTGTCCAGAACCTGAGACACTGGGTTCTAATGCCAGTATGCTCCCACACAGAACCAACCTAGGGGCCCCTGCCCGAGAACCGTTGCCTGTGGACCAAGAGACACAGGCTAGAACAGGGTCTCCCTGCCTGTGAGGTGATTTCCTGGTTCTGTTTCTTTGCCCACTTGAAATTCTGACCCTGGAAGAGTTGTAGTTCTCCAGGCGTGCATTTCTACACAGCGACGTGTTCTTGTATTCAGGCCTTTAAACCTCCCGGAGTGGGCAGCGCTGCGGAGCTGAGCCAAGCCTCGGGGGACTGCTTGCTGTTCCTGGAGACCACCTGGCTGAACCAAAATCTAGAGAGCGCAACTGGTCCAAGCAGGGCTGTAGGTTGTCTCACCCGATGGTGGACAAACAATGAAAACATAAGGCCAGAGGGGAAGGACCCTTATAAACTTTGGTGCGGAGCAAACCCAGCAACTAGCATCATATCTGATACATTGCAGGGGCTGGGGGAATATTTGTTGTATGAATAAACGAAACGTCTTGGAGGAGGGTGTTGGAAAAACTTTCTGTCCTTGGCAGCGGTGTTTGCCTGAGTCCGGGCACGTCATGTTTCCTTCACTACTGTCCTCTTAATGGCTGGTGACTGGGAACCTTTACAGGAAACAAAGCATGGGGCTAGTACAGAAGGTCCTGGGTTATAGCACCCTCCACTCCTCTCATTTTTTCATAGATCTTCACTCATTGGGACAGACTTTTTGTCTTGCCGACCTGACAATGGACTTTGACCATAGACATGCCCCATGTATGGAACATATCATTTCATCATGTGCATGGCCGTGCCTGTCAAGGAACCACCAAAGAAAATGACCAGGAGCCACACGACGGTGCCTCTCCATGTGTGCTTTCTGGACCAGCAGCACCGTCACCACAGAACTTTGCTGAGGGTCTCACCCTCAGACCTCCTCGATCAGAAACCCGGAGGGGTAGAGACTGGCTAGCTGGGATTTAACAAGCCCTCTAGCTTTGAGAACTGCTGCTCAGAGTGACACAATGCTCCTGATTGGCCTGGGGATTCCAGCGGTGGCAGCTGGGAAAGGAATCAGTCCCATTCTTTCCTATTGCAATTTACGTTCTGACCAGAAAAAGGTTCCACTTGTTCTACTGCTCTCATATTTTCTCTTTTAAGTGCTCAAAGGCAGTGCCTGGAAAACAGCATTTGGGGCTTGGAGTCTGACTCCCAAGAACCTATACATCTTGGTTTAATTAGCTCCTGTACGCTTGCGTACAAGAGTTTACATTTCACTCCAGATTGTAAGAGAATTCCCCGGGTCTTCCATCCTGCTGCGTATGGAAGCTAATCCCTTACACCAGCCATTCTCTCCCAGGGTCTGTTCTAGATAATGTCACTCCTGATACCCTTGTCTATCTGTGCTGGTCTCAGAAGGTTGCATAGAACCAAGATCTCCTAAGTCAAGACCACATTGGGGGGAGGGGGGGAAGAAATGGACGGAGCCTGGTAGAATCACGTGGAAATCATGAAGAAGAGAAAGGCTGGGTGGCGGTTACTTTCAGAAAGTCTGATGTCAGATCATCGGGGTTCAAAGCTGCCACACACCACCTGTGTATCCTTGGGCACATGGCTGAGCCTTCCTGCATAGTGTCACTGTGAGTGGAAAGTCAGTGTGTTTGGGTTTTTCGGTTTGGTGTTTCCATTTCTTCATCAATCAGTGATGATCAAAAAATGTCCAATCCAAGGGGTTAATACCCAGATTAATGAGTTAATATGTATAGACTGCTTCAAAGACTACTTGGCTCATAGTAAAGCATACATTGATGTTTGCTATCACCATCATCTCCATTGTTAACAATAATCAGACTGGGCTTCTTTTTGTTTTGTTTTGTTTTGTTTTCAGACTGGGCTTCTTGATACGAGTCCAGGTGGCTCCGAAGGGGCTTGGCGACAGGAAGTGATGGATGCTTACTGGGAGGGAGGGTTCACGGATGGGTGTGGCTGCTCCCCCTCCTCTACTTTCTCTTCCACCTGTATAAGGCCCAGCCGGTCTGGACCCTGCACACTACCTTTCCATCGCCTTTCTTTGCCCTACTTCAGTGACTATCTGGCAATGGCCACCTATGCTTTCAAAACATATTATCAAGGGAGCTGGAATCAGGTTCAAGGCATCTTTTCATGCCAGATTATGAGTCCTAGTTCAGTATAAGGGTTTCTTGCCTTTGGAACAGGTTGTAACCCCAATCATAGAAGAGCATGAAATGTGGCTGAGGGCCCCAGCAGACACTGTGGGCAGGTGCCTTTAGAATGGATTGGTAGAAAGACCAACAGCTTAACTACAACAGCATGGCCCCACTTCTGCCTCCCCTGGACACCTGCAGACATGGGCTAGGAACATTTACATCAGTGGTTCTCAACCTTCCTAATGCCATGACCCTTTAATACAGTTTCTTACGTTGTGGTGACAAACCTCCCCCCCCCCCCCAACAACAACCATAAAATTATTTTCATTGCTACTTCATAACTGTAATTTTGCTACTGTTGTGAATCGAGTGACTCTTGTGAAAGGGTCACTAGACCTCCAAAGGGGTCGTGACTCACAGGTTGAGAACCGTTGATTTAGATGATGAAGACAAAGGCCAAGGTCTACTTGAGGTGGGGTTGGGGGTGGGCCTCATAGGTGGTCTAGCATGTTTATGGGCACAGGAACAGGGCAGTGGTGGGTTTCTTTATGAAATGTGCTAGTCATTTTTCTTCAATAGTCCATCTGGATGAAAATGCTAATCTTGAAGCTGTCACAGAACAAATGGAATTGTGACCTGTGTTTCACAGTCTCCAGCATTGATTTTCTTATGCGTTTGACTTTTCTATTCAATAGTTATACATATTGTTTTCCTTGCTTATGAAAGAGGCTTTGACCCTAGCAATACCCAGTCACCCTGCTGGCCAATGCTATAACACAGGGGTCAGCGAATGTTTTCTGTAAAAGGGTAGATAGTCAATATTTTTTCAGGCTTTGCAGACTGCACATGGTCTCTGTGGCAATTACTCCACTCTGTAGTCATAGCTCAAAAGCATCCATAGATAATATATATAAAGCAATGAGTGGTGCTATCTGGATACTAAAATTTGAATTTCACATATTACAAAATAGTGTTCTTTCCCCCCCCAAGCATTTAGAAAATGTCAGCTGGTGGGCCACATAAATTTGACCCCCAGGGAGTAGGGTGCTGACCCCTGCAGCTACAAAAAGGGTGAACTTTAAACAAGAGCACAATGCAGAGTGATGCTAGGTGGAATACAAATTTAACATACAAGATGCTGTGGGAGCACTGAGGAAGTGTTATTAAACTCAACCTGTGAGCTTCTCAGGGGCTTCAGAGAGATGCTTAATCTGTGGCTTTAAGAGTGTGTATAAGTTGCTAAGTGGGGAGCGTAGGGAAGGGAAGTCCAGGAAAAAGAAACAGCTTGTGTCCATGCGGGAAGTTGAGTAAGCTTGTAAGCTGCAAGTTGCTCACTCTGGCTGAAGAGTGTCCAGAAATAAAGTGTTCAGGCCCAGATGGTGCCAACAAAGGTCTTTGGATTTTATCCGGATGGTCAGTCATTTTCAGACTTTTCAAATCATGACTTTAAAATAAATCTTAATCAGAAAATCCATCTGAAAGAAAAGACACAAACCCAACATAACAAATCATCCTTCATCTCCCACCTCTGGATAAGATCATTGTCAATGCTGGGTATGGAGAGGTGGAATGGGGCTGGGGATGTCCCTAGAATCCTGCAATCTGTGTTCTGTCATCTTCTCCCTGAGACATCACAAATTATCTCTTGAGATATGCTGATCACAAGTGAGAATACCCTGGCTATGGGGGATGGAACCGCAGACAGAAATGATCATTGAGAAGATGAGGTATATAAGCAAGGCTGGAGGCAAACTATCTGGTTAGAAGGATAATCCTTAACTCGACGAATTCATTTCTTGAGTTCCTGTTATATGCCAAGTACTGGGTAAAAATACCCCCCCCCCTGCAGTGGTAACTAAAGTAGATAAGAAATTAAAGGAATTATTTTTATACTAACGAATGATAGCTAACCAATAGTCTTGTTGCAGAAATGGACATCCTGATCCTCAAAATTTTATGGGGACCCCAAATAGCACCTCAATAGCCAAAACAATCTTGAAGAAGAACAATTAAATGCTCACGTTTACCAATCCAGGATGTACTACTACAATGCTGCAGTCGTCAAAACAATGTGGTGCTGATACAAAAATAGAGATGTGCATCAATGGGAAAGAAATGGGAGCCCAGAAATAGACTTAAAAACCTATAACCAACTCATTTTTGACAAGAGTGCCAAGTCCATTCAATGGAGAAAAATATTCTTTTCCACAAATGATGTGCAGACAACTATATATTCATATGCAAAAGAATGAAGTTGGACCCACACTTCATGCCATAAATGAAAATTAACTCTAAATGGATGAATGGCCTTAATATAAGAACTACAAGTCTTAGATAGAAATATAGAGGTAAAGTTTAAGACTCTGATTTTAATAGTGGATTCTTAACTATGATACCCCAAACTCAAGCATTAAAGAAAAATAATAGTAAATTGGACTTCATCATGATTAAAAACTGTATCAACTTAACTGGCCCAGGATTCTTAGTACTTTGGCAGTTAACATCTAGTAATTTCCATGACTGAACCAAACAGAATGTCATCACAGACAATCAGTTATAAGCTTCCATAATGGGATTAGAGTAGGGTGGAAGGTAACCCCCATATTTATGGCACAGTCCTGATGCAATTAATAGCCTTGGGGGTGTGACCTCCTTCCAATACAAGTGGAAACTATGGAAAAGCTTACTTGAATTTTTTTATTCCTGGATCTGGCTCATCAACCTCTGATTTTTTGCACCTGAACCAATGGTCTGCCATATGGCCTGGTGATCCTGGGAGTTATCAGAGGCCTGCTAACTGACCTGCCAACCATGGATTCCTTCACCTTTATAGCCATCATCCTGTAGTCTTCTTGCTGATCTTAAGATTATCAGCTCCCAAAGCTTCTCAAGTTAGCAGAAGCCTCCAGGTTCATATCTGACCGATGGGAGGACACATTTTTTGTAACCATACATCTGATAAGAGTTTAACTTTCAGAATGTATAAAGAAATCCTATAACACAACAGCACAAAGCACAAACAACCCAATTTAATATCAAAGGAGTTGACTAGATACATCTCATATATATATATACATATATATTAAAATGACCAATAAATACTTGAGAAAATGCTTGACATCTTAGTTATCATTATGTTTTAAGCTGCCGTCAAGTCAAATCCAACAGTGACCTGTGTCTCAGGAAACATTTCTCAGCCCTCTGCCTTCTTCATGATCATTGGTGTCTCTCTGAGTCCATTCATCACTCATCAAAAGATGTCAACTTATGGTAACCTAAAGAATGGCTTTTCGTAAGACTTTCATAGCTTTCCTATGAGGACGGCTTCACCCATTGTGCTTAGGGGCCTCGTGGGTTAGGGATCCAACATGATGACACATAACAACACCCTTGATGGCAACTACGGCACAGAGTAAAATTACCCCATCGGTTTTTAAGGCTGTAATCCTTACAGGAACAGACTGCCACACCTTTCTCTTGCAGTGTGACCGGTGAAGTTGAACTACCCAGCTTTCTTCAATTAATTGCCAAACGTTCAATTACCAGGACTCCTTTTCTTCTCATTAAACTCATTTTCATACGGTCGATTCTGACTCATAGTGACCTTACAAGGGGAATACAAATCAAAACCACAATGAGATGCCTGTTAGGACTGCCCATAGGTCATACCCATTTGAACTGCCACGATCATTGGGGAGGATGTGGGGAAATCGGGAGTCAAGGTACATTCTTGGTAGGCATGAAATGCTGAAGTCATTGGAGGA
This sequence comes from Nesogale talazaci, assembly GCA_004026705.1. Lineage (NCBI taxonomy): Eukaryota > Metazoa > Chordata > Mammalia > Afrosoricida > Tenrecidae > Nesogale > Nesogale talazaci. The sequence continues at coordinate 70,746 of PVJH01000294.1, read as the reverse complement.
AAGCGTTTGGCAGTTCCTAAAAAAGTTTATCATAGAATTGCCACCTGATCCAGCAAATCCACTCCTAGGTTTATACTGACTGAATTGAAAGCAAGAATGATGATAGATACTTGTACATGAATGTTCACTGTAACATAATTCATAACAGCTAAAAGTGGAAACGATTCAAATTTGACATGTCCCATCAGTAGATGAATGGATCATTGCGACATGTATATCCTTAAACTGGACTACTACTCAGCCCTAAAAAGAAGCAATGAAGTTCTGATATTGGCTACAACATGGGTACTTGGAAAACAAGACCTGTTGAACCAGTTGCTGATGAGTGGAATCAGGATAACCATGGTGTGTCAGAGTAGGATGTGTTGCATATGGTTTTCAATTGCTGACTTCTCAGAAGCAATTCATTAGACCTTTCTTCTAAGGTACCTGCAGGTGAACTTAAGTTTCCAACCTGCCAGTTAACAGCTTGACCTATGATCCACGTGCACCACCCAGAGAGAGAGTCTTTGGAAAGCATTATGATATGTGAAGTAGTCAGACATGAATAATTATTATATGATCCCAACGATACATCTCAAAGAGAAATGAAAACAAAAAACCCCAGCTCATTGCTATTGAGTCAATTGTGACTCTTGGCAACATTATCGGCTATATCTAGAATAGGCAAATACATGTAAGGAGAGAAGAGAAGATCAGTGGTTACCAGGAGCTAGGGCGGATGGAATGGGGAGGTATTGCTTAAAGGGAAGAGTTTTTGTGTTTTCCTTTAAAAAAAATCATTTTATTGGGGGCTCGAACAATTCTTTTCACAACCCAGACACTCACCCATTGTGTCAAGCACATTTGTTCATTTGTTGAAGGGTAGAGTTTTTGTATGGGTTGATGAAAAGCTTTTGGAAATGGAAAGCAATAACATGGTGAATGTAATTAATGTTATGGCACGTTTTTGTTATATGTATTTTACCACAAGAAATTAAAGATAATGATAAAATATAATAGGAGATTATAGATAAGTCTTAGAGAGTATAGGATCATTGTGAGTCAGAATTTAATTGATGGTAGTGGATTAGTGGTGGGTTACAGGGCACTAGGTATGATTTTAATGATTCTAACATTACCCATTTAATCTTCACCACAGCCCTACAGTGTCAGGGGCTACTTTCATTAACAGAAGTGGACTGAGATTTGGGCTATAAGATAAAACAAAATAAACAAAACCAGGTGATATGAGAAAATGAGGCCATTTTAGGAAGGACCCTGTGTAACTCTTCTTCAGGTGGTATTACTGAGGATGAAGTTACAGGGAGGCGTTCCCACACGGAACTGGGGACAGAACACTCCTGGCAGGCCAAGACTAAGTGCAAAAGATCAAACGGGAGGTGGGTTTGGTTGGTTTGAAGACCAAAGGGTTCATGTGGTAAAACAGAGGAACTTAGTGGGGAAGAGTGTGAGCCTTATGAGAGGAGGTTGGAGAAGGAAGCAGGGGTCTTATCCTAGGGGCCTTGTAGACGGTGGGAAGGAAATTGGATTTCATGCTCAAGACATGAGGGAGCTTTCAAAGGAAGTGAAATGATTAGATAGATGCACATTCCTAAATAATGGCTGCCTGAAGGAGATGGATGAGAGATTGAGCATCGTGGAGGCAAAGAGACCTACAGGGAGTGACTGTTGAGTCCAGGCAAGAAAAAAATCTTTGTTTGTTCTAAAGTGTGGTGACAAATATGAAGAGAAACAAATATGAAGATCACAGCAATGATCCAACGGAGAGATATTGAAGATCTGGACTGAGGCTGTGGCTCTAAGGGTGGAGAGGGGAGTAAGGTGAAATAGCTTTTTAAGATATAGACTTGAGAGACAAATTAGAAGGTGAATTTAATTAAAACAAAAATTTAGATGCCTTTAGGGCATTTTTATCGATTGAGTTGTATCCCCCTTCAGGATATATGTTGAATTCCTTTAGACCTTCTACAGTCTGAGATGGTGAGAGATCTACATACTGTCCCTGGCAAATTGGATATCTTGTTCGTTAATAGGATTTTCCTTTTGTTACATTAATGAAGCCACAATTGTAGAATGGGTCCTAAACCCAATCACATCTGAGTAGAAATAAAAGAGAATATTAACACAGAAATACACATATAAGAGACAACAGACTCATCACTTACCAGCCAAGGAACACCAAGGAACTAAGGCACATCTGAGGTTCATTTTGTGGAAGGTATTGACACTGCCATCTGGTTTGGATGTTTAGCCTCTAGAACAATCAGATTGTGGGAAAATGAAGCCACCCAGTTGTGGGATGTATTTCTGTTATTACAGCACCAGGCAACTGTGTCAGGGTAGGTTCTGTAGAGGAGCAAAAGAACCTTGCATGTGCTTGTATACAGAAAGAGAGTTCTAGCAAGAAATGGATTACCCAGTTGTAGAAGTAGGTTTGTCTGGCCCAGTTCAAGTCTGTCAGTCATCTGTAGGCTATAGACTTCTCTGTCTCATGTAGCCGTGGAAGCCGACAGAACAGGAAGCAGAATGGTGAAGCAGGAGGGCCACAGATGGCTTCTGAGATCAGCTTGTAACACAAAAAGAGACTGACAAAGCAGACACAGAATCCAGATCCAGCAGAAGGGTCTCTCACGTATACAAAAGGCCACTCCCCACGAGGAGGTACCATCAGGCTGTGACCTGATTGACAGGTTGGGCTCCACCCTCCCTCCCCCAGGTCTGTCTGGCTGACACCAACTCTAACACTCACCATACCTAAGATGGGTATCAGAAGGAGCTGCTAGATAGAGAGTTGGAAAGAGTCTTAGGAATCCGTCTTTCCAAACGTGGAGTGACTGTGATGTGCCAGACTCAGCGTTAGACCCGACACAATCTTCCTTGGGCTGTGTGTGTGTGTGTGTGTGTGTGTGTGTGTGTTTGTTGTGGGGAGTGGCCAGGTCTGACTCATCTTTGTTGCTCAGGTATCACTTAGACTTTGTGTTTGTTGAACTGGAAAGAGAAGAAAAATCGGAAGACCAGTGATTATAGTGCAATAAGAAGAGCTATAATAGGAATGAGGATGGGGGACTTTCTCGGGCAGGAGTCTTCAAACTTTTGAAACAGGGGGTCAGTTCACTGTCCCTCAAACCATTGGAGAGCTGGATTATAGTTTAAAAAAAAAACTGAGGGAAAGAGGAGCTTCTACCAAGGACTCAAGTAGAAAATATTTTGGAAATGGAGATGGCAACATGTATACAAATATGCTTGATACAAATGATGTATGGGGAAAAAAACAAATGATATATGGAGTATTATAAGAGCTGTATGAACCCCCAATAAGATCATGAAAAAAAAAACTGCTACGAACAAATTCACTGCGGGCCTGGGATGAATTGGCTGCTAAGCAGGACAGGCAGTGGTGGCAAACACACCCGGTGGCCAGATAAATGTCCTCGGCGGGCCACATGTGGCCCTTGGGCTATAGGTGTCCTGAAGGCCATAGTTTGAGGACACCTGTTCTAAGACCTCCACAATTGAGCTGTGCTTATAGGAAGACTAACAGTCAGATTGCCAAAAAAGAAGTGTGCTTCCCTATCAATTCATGACCATTCTTCTACATCCTCCCAACATGGTCTTCAAAGAGTACTCGAGAGGTGCCTTGACTCACCTGCCAGCATACAATCTGAGATGTCCTTCCTGAGGCTCCTCTCTTCCTCTCTGTGGCCACTTTAAAAACCTGGATGCCAAGCGCTGATCCCTACGTCTCTAGGGTAGCCTAGAGCAGCAGGTGGCTGAGCTGTCATGAGGATCAACCTCTTCTATTGAGCAATACTTTGATGTCCTCTAACCCAGGGCTCCTGGTCCTGTGGCGTTCTTGTGCTATGGACTTCATTGAAGCCTATAGGTTGCTTCTTAGATCAATCTGTTTAATTGAATAAAATACAAACACAGGGTTGCAAAAATAAACCAGTTATGTTAATATACAGATACATGCAGATATTTTAACATTTTTTAGATGTCATAAAATATCCAAACTCATTAAATAACAAAATTTAGAATCAGGAACCCAAAATAGCAAAATCTAGAGGCGTGGAACAGGGGATATCATTGCTGATGTCAGATGGATTTTGGCTGAAAGCAGAGAATAACACAAGGATGTTTACTTGTATTATATTGACTATGCAAAGGCATTCAACTGTGTGGCTTGTAACAAACTATGGATAGCCTTAAGGGGAATGGGGATTCCAGAACAATTGATTGCACTCGTGCAGAACATGTACATGGATTAAGAGGCAGTAGTGCAAACAGAACAGAACAAGGGACTATTGCATGGTTGAAAAGAAAGGTGTCTGTCAGGGTTGTGTCCTCTCACTATACTTATTCACTCTGTGTGCTGAACAAATAATCAGAGAAGCCGGACTATATGAAGAATGTGGCATTAGGATTAAAGGACGGTTTATAAACAACCTTCAATACGTAGATGACACAAAGTTGTGCTTGCTGAAAGTGAGGAGGACTTGCAATACTTGCCGATGAGATTTTAACCTTCGGTATGAATTTAAACTCAATGTAAAGAAAGCAAAAATCCTCACAACTGGATCAAGAGGTAATCTTATGGTGCATGGGCAGATGAGTGACTAAGTAAATGAGTAGGTCCATGGATGGGTGAATGTGTGAAGGCATAGAGAAATCCCAGTTACATTGAAAGACTGCCTATGGGCTTAAAACTCATAAATAATAGAGCTCACACTTAAAACCCAAATGTCTTTATGCCTGAAGCTCTTTTTCTTTTTACTATTCCATATCACCATCAGCTACTTTTAGTTTAAAGACTTAAAACTTTATTAAGCCATGGTTTTAAAAGTATGCAATTCTTACCCAGAGAAAGTACTGCCCCATTATTCTCAGAGCACACTTAAAGAACTTAATCTATGTTCTAAAGTCACAGTTTAAGTATACTGAATCCATGACCTATCTATACACTGAGATGGTGGGAAAGCTCAGAGTCTTTCTTTTACACATTGCTAATGAATTGTGGATGATACTTTTAGACATGACCAGGGTCCATGGCCATAGGAGATATATGGTAGTTTAATATTCTTCCCCAAGGCCAGAATGAAAACCTCCTATTTACAAGAGGCCAATCCAGACTCAGCTGAACTCTGTAATGGTAAGATTCACTTAGAAATGAACAATGATGCCTGATGAAATCATAACTCAAAATATTCAAACGCTTACCCATGTATTTATTCACTCATTCATTTATTCATTCAATAAACATTTATTGATAACCTACTACTTACCAGAAGCATACTAAATTCAAAATGTAGAATAAGACATATTTGTAGACCTTGGAATCTACCGGGAGACAGAAAATAAATAAATTTTACTAAAAAAATCATAAAAGTAGTTTGAAGGAAGCCAGTGGGATACTGCGATACAGAATAACAGTTGAGTAGGGGTGGGGACATTTAAACTTGAGACGTAAAAGATTAAGAAAAGTCCACATCCTTGTGAACTAGAACTACTATGTGCAAAGGCGCTGGGCAGAGATATTAGAATATGTCCAAGAATCTGAAAGAAAGCCAGTAGAGGAGTGTGAGTGAGAAGAGCAGCGAGGTATAAGTGTGGAGTAGACAGGCATCCACTCAGGTAAGGCCTGGGAGACAGTTGGATTTGATTGTAAGTAAGATGGGAATCCATTGACGAACAGCATTGGCTGTTTCATGTGTTAAAGGACCCCTCTGACTCCTGGATGGAGAACAGATTGTAGGGTGAAATGGAAAGACTGAGATCAGCAGATCGTGAAGGCTCCTCGCTAGTGGGTAGAAATTGTGGAGACAGAGAAGATGCATTTGCTGTCGAGTTTCTTAATTCTGCTACCATTTTCCTGGACTGGCTGTGGGGAATGAAAAGAGAGAGTGGAGGCTAAGTGTAGTGTCACTGAGCACACTACGAAAAACCAAAGAGTAGCAGTGCTGGAGGGAAGAAAAGTCTGGAAACAATTTGTCAATAACTATCAGCTGGTTGACAAGGGATGACATTTCCCTAGAGAGCATGTCAAATGGAAATGTCAGGAGTCGGGGGAGGGAGATAAGTTTGTGGGTTGTGGCCCTAGCATGTTCTACCAGCCAGGGACTCCACTGATAGACCAGGGACTGAAGTCAGTGGGTCGAGGTCCAGGCAATGGGAATACTGTCTCAAAACCCCTGATGCTGACGGAAAGGTTGGTGACTCAAGTCCATTCACAAGTGCCCTGGAGAAATGGTCTGGCAATCTACTGAACGTAATTGGGAAAACTAGCTTTGCTGGCCTGTGGAGCTAGAGCCAAGTGCCCTGGAGCTAATGTTTATGGCAGAGTGGCGTGCCCTATGGGCACTGATCAGCAGTGCTAAAGGAGCTTTACAACACTTGCCTGAGCGGAACAGAGGCCAGGGGCCACATGGCTGAGAGATCAGAAAGAAGCATGGCTTTTAGGCCTGGTTGAAAAGAGGTACTCCTGACAAGAAGAACTGTCTCCTGAACATTTCTGATCCTGGATTATGACCCACAAACTCCTCTAATAAGCCCCATCATTATGGGCAAAAAAAAAAAAAAAAAAGGAAAGCAGCCATTGAGAACTCCTTGGAGCATACCCCATGCACCTGGGATTGCCATGAATTGAAATCGACTCTGGCATCTGGTTGGTTTCATATGAAATGAACTGAGATGGACCAGAGAGAGAGAGAGAGAGGTCAGGGGATCAATCAGAATGGAGGGGGGGCTTTATGTTGAGAAGGAAAGGAACCATTTGGGGGAGTAGGATATGGGCAGGGGGCCCAGGAAGACATGCAGCGGTTAGGCTAACCCTGTGGTTAGCTCTTGGAACTCACGAAAGCCTAGGCATCTGTAAAGACTGCAGCCTGCTCAGCCCTGCTCGGTCCCCATGAGTCAGAACTATGGCACACCACCACAATAACAAGTTGGGAGGCCGGCAAGAGCTGGGTCCCTTGGAGGGAAGAGAAGATGCAAACGGACGAGGAGGAAGGGTGTTCAATGCTCGTGGCCCGGAGGTGTTTCCTGACCTGTGTTACCCAATGCTTGCCTAATGCAGAGGCTGCTCAGCTGTGTCCTTGAACTTCTCTATCCCTCCCACACTCTCTGAACTTTTCAGACGTTCAGAGAGGCCATTAACTTAGTCAGAACTGAATCAGTGCTGTGTTCGCTGGAAGAATGGAGGAAAGAGGTGGGAGCTGTATTGGCTGATACACTTACAGTCTAACTTGGGTGGATCAGTTTTTTCTCATCTTCCCGGCTTGATGAAGGGAGTCTTGGCTTTATTTTCACACACATTATTTCGTCAGAGCCTTACAGCCACGTTGAGAGGTATTTAGGGCATGAGGTACTGTTTCCATTTTTTAGATGCACTGTTTGAGGCTCCTGGATAGTGCAAACAGAATGGGGAACAGAGCTCAGGCATGAGGCTCCTCTAAGGTCCCCTAACCACAAGTAGGCCCCTGGGTAAGTAATAGGAAATGATGAAGAAACAGCTTCAAAACAAGTTCAGGCCAAAGGGGAACCAACATGCAAAAGGAACTGCTAAAGAAAAGCATTTTATCGAGGTGGAAGAAATAGGTAGACATCCGGCTGATGTTTGCACTCTTCCTCTTGGAGAACTCAAAATAAGGGAGTCCTAGCTGAGGCCAGTGGTTCAAACCCCACTGGCCACTCCAAGCGAGAAAGGTGAGGCTGTGAAGTCTTACAGCCTCAGAAATCCTACCCAGTGTCCCTATGAATCAGAATCATATTGATGGCAGCAGATTTCGTTGATTACTACTCTTGGGTTATGCAAATGGTCAACTCACTAAGCTACCACACCGAAGGTTGTAGGCTTGAGTCCACACCTTGGAAGAAAGGCCTGGGATTCTACTTCCCGAAATATTTTTGATGACCACATGATGTCACCAGGAGGTGACGTCAACCAGAAGGCAACTGGCTTCTGTTTTTCACTTCACTCTTGCTTGGCCTTCAGCACTCGAGGACCCACTCATATGCATATTTTCTCCTGTTGCCTTGGGAGCTACAGCATGGACAAGAACACCCTGCTCAACACATCCACAGGCAGTGCCACATCACACAGTTAGGGTAGGGCATGTGTCACTGAATGCCAGGAGGTGCCCTGAGAAGCTAGACTACGTGACTGGCACCCCCTGGCATTGTGCATTCATAACCAAGGGTGTTTATTGTCCATGGGTGATCATATGGAGAAATGGCAAGACCACCCTGCTTCCCTTGTGATAAGCTTAGCACTACTCTCTCTTTCTACACACACACACACACACACACACACACACACGTGCTCCCCCCATCTTCTGAGCCTCGGCCTCAGCTTGATATGCCAGGATTCAGTGCTCTCGCTTTGGCCCAGTCATTTTTTTGAGACAAGGCAGCTTTTTCCTCAAACTGGAAAGAGAAAAAGTTTCCCTGTCGCAGTTGGCGACCCTGTGGGCGTGACGATCGAGTTGGACATGACAGGCAGGAGAAGCAGAATGACAACTCTAAGGGAACCAAGTGAGCCCAAAGGGGAGACAAGGCTTAGCGCTAAATCAAGATAGGATTTTGTCATGAAAGGGAGAGCTGGCAAAAGCGTCATTACTAGGCATTAACCTTGTTACACAGAGACGAACAAGCAGAGGCTGGGATTCAGAAAGAAATTACACATAATCAACTAGACAGAAGAGGCTGAGAGCAACATTAGTGATTATGCCCTAAGGGGAGAGAAGGGCAAGATTCAAAAAAAAAAAAGAAAAGGAAAAAGAAAAAAGAAAGGTCCCCAAAGCGTAAGAATAATATCTGGACCCAGGGGGCCTGCTGCACCATATACCCCCTTGTCTGCTCATTTCCCTAGGTATTCACTCCACTTTTGTTAGGAGGTTTCTAGGGAGTCTTGTCTCTTTTTTGTTTTCAGTTGCTGAAATGAGCAGGAGAAAGCCATTCACTGGGCTCCCTTTTCCTTTCAAGGGGACCTGTCCCTTTCTGTGTGTTTCCAGCACAAAAGAGGGCCTTTCCATTCAGCCAGCAGCCCCTAGAGGTTGCCTGACGTGCAGGCCCCTTTTGCCCACTTTCTTCGAGTTCCACATTTATCACTGGCTAGAAAATCCTGTGACGGAAGTGCTGCAGCGTGGGGAGAGGCCCTAGCCCTGAGCAGGAAAAGTCCAAGCTGCATGCTCAGCCCTGCCACTCAGGAATTGTTTTTATGTACAACGTGGCGAGCCTTTCGCTGCAAGCATTAGAAAGTCCAACCAAGCCCTGTAGGGCTTAAATCACAACATTTATTGTTAACTTTGTAAAAAGTGTCAAGGTTGGAGCTTCTGTCGCTCGGCGCTGACCTCAAGAACCTAGCGTGTGTCTATCTCTCTTCTGCAGCATCTCAGTGTTCTGAGCTTCACCCTCCACCTTGAATCTCACGGAAGCAACACGGCTACTGTCAGGCTGCCATTTTGACCTCACATACTGCATTCAGAGGAAGGAAATGAGGAGAGAGGACAAAGAGACGATCCAAGCGCCTCCTCGTATCAATGAGAAAAACCATTCCCAGAAGCCCCTCCCATCTCTCCCACTTCCTACACTTCACTGGTCATAACTAGACCTCACAGCCAGGTCTCATTCTACCACCTCCACCACCACCAATCACTCATGAACCCATTCAAACTTAGTGACCCCCATGCATGTCAGAGGAAAACTGTGCTCTGGGGGTGGCAGGGGGTCAGGTGGGGTGGTGGTTCAGTGGTGATTCCTTTGAGGTGGATCATCAGTCCTTTGTTCTGAATTGGCTGGGAGTGGACGCAAACCTCCAACCTTTGAGTTGAGCCGCTGAGCATACCACCTACTTGGACCACCCAGCTCTAAAGGTGAAAGAGCAAATATCTGACCGTGGGGATGAGATTACCATTCGGCCCAGGCTAATCATGCTGTCAGACCTGCACCCACGGCGTCTAGGACAAAGTGAGCGTACCTCTGATTGAGAGGAGAGCTGCGGCAGCAGGTGTTTGCCTTTAGCACTGCTCGGTGCCAGAGACTGGTCTCAGCCCTAGAGCTCTGTTCTGGTTCGCTCAGTCCTCCCCGTAGGACCAGCGGAGTGACGGTGCTTATAATCACCTCCATTTCATAGAGGAAGAGGCCGAGTCACAACTCAATAATCGAGATCCATAAGTAAGGACACAAGGTTACTTATCTAATAAGTGAGAGGGCCAGCGTTCAAACCCAAGCTGTCCTAGCCTGCCTTTATTAGGTATGATGCAAACAGGACGCTCTTAACGTCCGTCAGCTGGTGGTGTGGTGGGCTCTGCATCCAGGTGCTAGTCGCAAGGTCAGTGATTCAAAACCTCCAACTTGATCCTTGGGAGAAAGATGAGGCTTACTGTTCCTCTAACAGGCTGGGGAAACCACAGGGGCAGTTCCACTCTGTCCTCTGTGGTTGCTGCTATCAGATGGAATCGCCTCATTGCCAGTGAGTTTTTTTGTTTAGTGCTACTACTCCTGTCATTATACTTTCACATCGTCTTCATGACAACCGCACCAATTGGGCTATGGAGGACAGAAATGCAGCAGGTACCCACTGGGTGAGAACACGAGTCTTTCCAGGTCAAGGAATGATGGCGGGATGAACCCCTCCAAACAAAGCTATGCAGAGACATGCCAATGTCTCCTGGCTGATATCTCTGGCATGTTCACAGGTTTCACAGAAATGGTGCACATGGTCAACTCATCTAGAATTTGAACAAGATTGTTTTTATTGTAAAGCAAAGTGTGTGTTGTGTTTTTCTTTCTTTGAAACCTAAAAGGTCACCCAATTTTTCCTTTTTTCGGCTCATAGTCACAAGGCTGCCTTATCTAAACAGTGGTCTAGCGTTTCGATCTGTGGACCCTTTTCTTGCTCTTCATTTTAAGTATAACCAAACTGCTTCTCATCTTCCCCAAGACATGAAAAGAAAGTAATCTTTTCACAGAGGATGGAGGGATGTGGGGGTGGGAGGGAATCTCTTAATGGGCTTTCCCCAAAACATCTTAAACCCAGTTTGATGTAGAATATTTTAAGCAAATAAGTCACTTTCTCTTAGGTTAGGCCATTTCTCCCTTGAAAAGTGATCCTAGCAATGGAGCAGGCTTATCTTCTCCTCGCAGTGCAAACTTCCACAAAGAAATATAGGCGACACTTTAAAGGCTTCAGAAATCAATTTAGTCCATGAATCCATTTAGTCTAGATGTTAATGAAACTTGGTGGGTTTAAAAATAATGAATATTTAATAAGACATAAATTGAAAGACATAAACACTGTTGGCAATAATATAATGAAGTTAATAAGTCTTGGTTCTCCCCCTCCCTCCCCAACCCACAACCCCTCTCCAGAAACCGGGCGAGGTTAGGAGTTGCTTTCTGAAGTTCGCAGGCCCTCCCATTTACTGAGATATGAATATGCCTTTGAAAACCTTAATACAGTTGGCAACTGAGCTCGGGCAGATAAAGCCTGCTATCGCACTGTGTGCAGTCGCTTCAGACAGCAACGGCTCTCTCTAGCTCCATATCTTCCTGAGATTGGTGCTACAAACTCCGTTTCCTGTTGTTGCAGGCAGGAAACGGGCACGAGGCACTTCATTCCTTTCAACTCAAAAGAAAGACGTTTTGGTCAACACTCTCCCTGCTCTCCGTTTAAAGAGGGGCTTGCTTTAAAGACCAGGCACAAGTGTATGATGACGTGTGCTCCAAACCGCAGTCAGTTTCAATGCCTTGGAGTTGAGAGTGAATGCGTGGCAGCGTCAGGTGCAGACCGTCCATCTGCTCGGGCCTCCCCCGGCTCTGTCTTAGCCACCATGCAGGACCAGGCTTGCCTCGCTCCCTCCGAAGGAATGACCCTTCTTTGGGCTTCCCAGTACACTTTTCTTGTCAAACCCTCTTTGCCACCCCACCCAGTAGGACCGCTTGCCACACATCTTGGGAAATGCTGGTGTTTAACCTCCCAGAAGCCAGAATCTACCTAACATGTGTTGCAGCAAACAGCCAGACTCTTTCCCCATTCTGCTGCGGGCTTCCTGCCGGCAACGCTGGGGACAAGTTGGCTTCCTATAGAAACTGGGGCATGTTCCACGGGCGGCTAGCTCACTGCCGGCAATTGGTACATGCTTAGTACACCATCAGCTAATGCCTTTCCACAGATTCCGGAGAAAAGGGGTTTTGCACATCATGACAGCAAGGGTGCTGCTCTTGGGAACCTTGCCTAAGAAGTGCACAAGGGTGGGATCCGCCCGAGGAGAAGCGCAGTGACATCATCTCATTATAATGAGAGTGATCACCCTTAATAAGGATCTTTTCTTTAATTTGTGCGTTTGTGTCAATGTTCAGAAAGAAGACGAACAACCTGAAAGAATACAGCCGATCGCCTCGTCCACCTTGATCCATTCTGACCTGACGTCCGTATATGGCACCGTGGTTTTGAACAGGACCATTTTATTCTTGGGGACTGGAGATGGCCAGTTACTGAAGGTGGGTTTCCTGGGTCTTCTTGAATGTCTATTTAAATAATGGTTTTTTTTCCTTCTCTTCTCCTTTTTACACTTTGTTTTTGCTTCTGGGTTATAGCCTCAAGTGATACAAATTGCACTGTGAACTCCTCTGAAGCCCCCAGAAATGGCCTGAAAGAAATCCAGGTGATTTAGATGTAATAAATACCCTAACCACCCAAGAAAATGTCAGGCACTCTGCTTCTCAGAAGAGTGCTATGATAGGTTCCCTTCCTTACTCATGATTCCCTGACTACCTTAAATGGGGGTCTGCTCTCTAACCCACCCCTGACTCACCTGCCTAAGACATTTAACCTTTCAGTCCCAGCTCCTTTGTAATGGAGTGCACAAAGCACCTGACCTCTCACAGCTTCTAAGAGAGGAGAGATTATAGGGCTCAAAATGGAGAGGGGGGGAAAACAACAACAGGTGTTCTTTTCCTCTAGCCCACTTGCCACCCACAGAGGGGTTTAGTTTCTGCCCTTTGTACCCCCACACACAATGGAGAGTTTAGAAATCTGAAACCCTTGGAAGAGACTCCATTTGTCTTTTATCTCTGAAGTCTATTGTATTTTCTCACTCCATGGACTGATTCTTAGCAAGTTCAGATGTTTGTTCCATGACAGGAGAAATGGGAAAAAATAAATAAAACCAGAGACAAATTTGTCCAAAAGTACATAGTAGCCGTGGGATTTTCGGCCGCTCCATATGCGTGAGAAAGTTGGACATTGCAGACAAAGAAGGTGGAAGAAGATTCAATGCATTTGAACTGTGGCACAGAATCATGAACTGCCAAAAGAACAAACAAATCTGTCCCGAAAGAAGTACAGCCAAAATGCATCTTAGAAGCCAGGATGGCCAGGGGTCATCTCACATACTTCAGACATGTGATCAGAGAAGACCAACCCCTGGAAAAGGACATCACGGTTGGTAATGTAAGGGACAGTGAAGAGAGGAAGACCCTTCAGGAGATGGATTGGCACAGTAGCTGCATTGGTGGGGTCAGACATAAGAACACTTGTGAAGATGGCACTGGGCTGGGTGGAGCTTTGGTCTGTTATGAATAGGGTCACAACAGTGAGCCAGAGTGAACTCTACAGCACCTACCAACGAGCATAGTGATCACTGTGTCTCATACCAACGATGATGAAGAGTGCAGAGGTCTTGGCAATGTTTTGTTCACAGTCATTCATCATGTTGCTGTAGCGCCAGGTGCCTTGACGGCAAGTCACAACAACAGCATTGTGTCGTGGCTTTTATTTTCCCCATGTCAACTTGAGACTATGAAGAGTGAAGGGGTGGAGCTTATCCTGTCAATCAGGTCGCGGCTGGATGACTTCATTTGGAGGCTCAACGGAGATGAGTACTTCACTGGAGGCTAGATACACTCTCTCTGCTACACATTTCTGTTGACAAGTCACATGGAGGTATGCTGATGGAACCAGAGTCCTGGCGCTTGGAGGAGTCACCTGGAGACCCATGTCAGGGCTGAGATGCTTCCTTCACCACTGGATCCACAAGATTTTTCACTGGGATCTTCCTGTGTTCAGCATCATTGCATGTGTTGTGCGAATCAGAAGAGGAATTGACAAACTGGTATAGGACATATGGGCTAACATCGGATTTATGGACTTAATCTGGACTTGACTGGGCTGGAATGTTTTTTTCAATATGCAATTACTCACTGTTATAAAGTTCTCTATTACACACATATGAGTGTCTCTCTGAATTTGTTTCTCTAGTCAATCCGGACTAACACGTTCCCCCTCCTCAGCTGGTAACTCCCGTGTCTCTCAGGTTCTGTCAGCTTCTATCCTGCGTGGATACTGAGGGACCTCTTTCCAAACTGATGTACATAACTCGCTGTGTGACTCGGTGAATCACTTTCCTCATCTATGAAATGAGATTGTACTAGATACCCTAGAAAACTTCTTGGGTGGTCTCTTGCTCTGTATATAAATCCCTCATTCTAGCTAAACCTATTCACTCGCTCTTCTCTAGTTGTGGATTACATGATCCTGCTTCTGCCTCTTTCCTCTGGCTGGACCCCATGCCTGGCAGGTGGGCTTTTCCCCTCTGCTTTACTGATTCCTGTCTAACTAGCCACCCCCTCCCCAGCAGTTTGCCACACTGAGGTGGCCTGTGTGTGACTGTGTGAGATGTTGCATGCTTTGCTCCCAGTAGTTCAAATGCCAGCAGGGTCTGCTGTGATGGACACACTTCATAGTGCTTCTAGATTAAGACACACTGGCCATCTACCTCCAAAAATGACCTGAGGAGCACAACAGAACTTGGGAGGATGAGCCCCCAAGTTGTAAGGCACCCAGAATGCCCAGTGAACCCAACTACAAACGTACCAATCATCTTGAAGTTGACAACCTTTGACTCCTTTATGGGGGTGGGGGTGGGGGGACTGTACCTTGAGTTAGAGTCGACTCAACAGGACCCAAAAACAACACCCCATCTCTGCTATGGCTCCCTTCCAAGATCACCTCCTCATCAAGGCTGTCTAAGTTTTAAGTGATCTTGTTTTGATGCTCTTGTTTTACACGCATGCTCTTTAGCGTCCGTGTAACTCCTTGCTTTGTTGCCTGAGTTCCTCCCCTACGTTTGCCTTGCCTCCCCCACTGGGTTCTCAGTGTTTGAGAAGGAAGCCATGGATTCCCCACAGTCCAGTAGAGGGCCGGGTGCCTGGTAGGCATTTGATTTTATCTGTTTTCTCTGGAGGAAACCCAGTAACATATGGGAGGGAATTTGTTTGTATACACATTCTTTTAAAGTACACATTGGTCATCTTTCCTATGGCGATGGCCTCGTTTCCCGGGGAGAGGCCAATACCCGGCCTTCATCCTGGACCAGTTGTTTGGTGAACCAGGAAACATCTGTGCCACTGCCAACCTGGTGAGGCTGATGGAAGCCTTTCCCCTGGCAGAAGAAGTCTCCATCCCTCCTCACCGGGCCTCCTCAGCAATGATCTTTTCAGATTTGGGATATTTTTGACAAGTGTTTTGACAAGAACACTGTCTCCCCAAAGCTGAGCCAACCAAACTGTTACATGGTGGGTTGAAGGTGAAGGAGCACTCGGATATAAATAGTCCCTCGTGGGACCGCCTGGTCTCGCCTGTCCTGTTTGTTCACCCCAACCATTGGTGTGTGGCCAGCCAGCGTGTAGGGACTGTGGCCTTGGAGCAGGGATGGGCTTCGGCTTTGTCTGTGGAGGAGAAGGAGGGAGCTGGCTGCCCCTTCAAAGGCCACAGCAAATAGCAAGGGCAGGTTGTCTTGTTGGTTTTGTTACCGCTAACATTTACAGTGCCTCCTCTGCGCCGGTCACTCTCCATCCTCTAATCCTCATTTAATCCTCTCAACAACCTCTTGAGGTACACATGTGGTGGTTGTTAGCTGTGGCGGAATTGCTTCCAACTGGTGGTGGCGCGTGCGTGCCCCGCGCCGCAACCCCCCCCCCCCCCCCCCCCCCCATACAACAAAATGCAACGCAGCCTAGTCCTCTGCTGTGCCCGTGAATGCTGTGGAGTGGGCTGCTGTAATCAGTATGCAGTGTTTTTTTATTGGCTGATTTTCAGAGGCAGACTTCCAGGCCTTTCTTCCTAGTCTGTCTCACTCTGCAGGCCACTGTAAAATCTGTGCAGTGTCCTAGCAACACACAAGCCTCCATTGACAGGTAAGAGGTGGCTGCACATGAATGACCACGGCCAAGAGTCCTACCTGGGTCTCCAGTCTGAACAGTGAGAATTCCACCGGGCAACGACCAAAGCCCTCTGCATAAGTATATGTGTTGGGCTGGCCTCTCTAAAGAAGGACAACTCATGACACTTCTATGTGTTGTGTCTAGAAAGAGATGAATATCAAGACATGGTTTACATGGTTGTGGAACCAGCTCGGTTCAAATCAGGCTTCTCCGCGGGATTCATGGAAGCTGATGAACAGGAAGAAGGAGAGACATCAGGCGGCACAGGTTGGTGGATGCATAGGCCGAAAGTTGGCTGAATGAATCCACTGTACATAGTCTGTTGTAGGCTCCTGGGATCAACAGGTGATGGATGCAGCGGAGATCTAGAAACCAGACACAGCTGAGTGCCAGAGAGGAGTCAACTCTGCTCAGTCTTTCTCTCGCATACAGAAAGGCTTATGATATCAAGCTGGTATCCTCAGACTGTGAGCTGATGATAGGTTAAGCTCTGCCCCTTCTCTTACACAGGTGTGTCTAGTTGACGTATTCCGGAGCCATCACCCTGTACTAGTGTCATGGTACAAATAAGGACACTGAGGTTCAGAGAGGTTGCGTAGCTTGCCCAGGATTGCACAGCGGCCGTGCAGAGATCTGAACCAAGATCAGCGTTTCATACACGGCACTGTTAACCTTCAAGCTACACTGCCTTTGTAACTTCTGCACAAAAGAGAAGACCATCTTGTCCGGAGAGTTTGGGGGAGGCATGCTGCTGGGGGTCTGTGCAGAGAAACTGGCACTTCTGAGAGGGTGAGGTAACCTCCAGCCCCAGGGAAGAACTCCACCCCAGACCCTCTGACCAAGGGAAGACTGAGGCTGTGGTAGATTTCTGGGAATGAGAGTCCCTCTTTCCAAGATGACCTCAGAGAATTCCCTCTTTCCACACACATTCTGAGTGACGAATGCAAGCTGAGTTGACCTCACCAGGCTCCCTAGACCAGCCCCCAAATCCCTGAGACACCCTCATTTATTCTCTTGGCTGCAGCCCTAAATGATCCAGGGAACCGAAGTCCCGGGATTGTACAGATGATTTGGGAGCTACCATTAATCCCCAAATCCCTTTCTTCAACAGCTTCATGCTTCTTCCTTGCCAGCTTGTCACCCGAACTGTTAGAAAAGACGAGCATCGATAGACACAAGTTTGGCTTCTTAAGACACAGTGTGGAGGAACTAATGAGCGGGGAGAACAAAGCCAGGGCCAATGCCAACGCTGAGAGGATGAGAGGGGGAAGAGGGCTTGGATCACCGGCAGCCTGACTCATCAGTTTCTAAGTAATCAAAAGTTGACAGCATTTTGACACAAACCACGGACTGCAGTCTAGGTCTGTTTGGATGAGAGACAGATAACAGTGACTGGGGGCCAATAACTGTTTGGGTAGGGTGTTGTTTTTTTTTTAACAACACACACAAAAAAAGAAAAAACAAAAAGAGAAAAACCCTGACTTCTCACATCTCTGAAAAGCTCGTGGAGTTTTTGTATAATTTGATGCAGCTATAAACCTCATGCCATTAAAATGTTTCTTCTTGCTGTAAAAGTAATGTATGCTTGCATAGAAAGCTGTAAACTAGAGGAAGGCGGGAGAGGCGAAGGGAAAGCAGGATTTCATCACGTCGAGGCAACAGCAGTCTGCATGTTGGGCGCTGCTCTCGGTGCTTATTTATGTCTCTGTTTTTATGTGAGATTAGACCCTCTGCACCACGTTGTCCTCTCCCCGTTAACCAGAGGGAATGCTTCTATGTAAACCCCATTGTCCATCGTTTGCAAACAGTCTAATTACTGCTGTGAGTGGCTGTCAATTTGATTCTGACTCACGGAGCCCCGCGTGGACAAAACAGACCTGCCTCCTAGGGTTCTCAGAGAAGCGCTGGTGGCATCATGCGTTTAGGTTGGGCTGCTCCCCACGAGGTAAGCCACTGGAAACCACCAACCACTCTTTGTGACTTTTCTGAAGCAGACTGCCAGGCCTGTTCTCTGAGGCACCTCTTCGTGGGTTCAAACCATCAACCTTCCAGCCATGACCTTTCCTCTAGTGATAGGGAAAGTTTGTGCCACCCAGGAGCTTCGCATGTTTTTAATCGGCATGCCATAGTCCCTCACGTGGGAATCTTACGCTCAGAATTAAAGCTCAGAAATCACCCTCACCTGTTGTTAACAGCAAGCCTCGCATTCTGTCCAAGTAAGGAGGTGTTTGCCTCGGAAGGTAAGATTTTGCAATGATCTCTGGAAACACTAAAGAGTTGGTAGAACGGCAATGCCATGACAGCTATCGCTCTCTGTTCCTACTCTTAAATCCCTTTATAAGGTTTTAAAGAAATGAAAGGGAGCTCGAGCTGCAGAGACCTGGAGAAGCATCTACCAGGTCCCTAATTTCATCCGTGTGTGGTTTGAGTGGCGCACCACTTTCCGCCTCCAGTTATTTCCCCATTTTACTTCCTTTCTGGACATGATTGCATACTATAATTTTTCGAGTTGTCAGCGTCTCCACTGAGATCAGCTGAAAAAATATATATATGGCAACTCTGAACTCAGTGTTTGGGAATCTGCTGTGCTCGTGACCCCCAGCCAGCCACGCGGCAAAGCCTCCCTCCCAATCTGCACTCGTCGGTCCTGTGGTCTGGATGCCTGTGAGCTGACGGTTGCACATAGCAAATTGTTCTCATCGCCAGGGCAAAGCGGAATCTCCTTCAGCTTTTCCAGGTGGCAAAATAAGCAACAGCGGTATTTGCATGAAATTTCAAATGCGTAATTTTATGCCTGCCCATTAACCTTTCTTGTAAGCATAGAAGATAAGAAGGCACCGGGTGAAGAATAATAATCGCTGGTATTTCTGAGCCCGTACCATGCGGCAGGCATCAGCACCCGTATTTGCAAGGGCTAACTCGTCTAATCCGTACATGTAGCTTCTGTGACCACCTCCAGTGTAGAAATGAGGGAACCCGAGCCTGAGAAAGGGTCGAGAGCGCTCTCAAGGTGATTTCAACAGAAGCAGTCTGTTGTGGACGTGCACGTTTTTAACCCCCAGCATGCTGGGCGGCACAAGCGGTTAGCATTCTTGGAGGGCGGAGTCTATCCGGGGGATCCGCAGAAAGAAGGCCTGAAGATGTACTTCCGCGTAAACCAGCCATTGAAAACCTAGGTGTCCTCCCCCATTAATGCGAGTGGGAATGAACCCACTGAGCTAGTTAAGGTTTATCGTACCAACCTGGATGGTAACCACATGGGGGATTAAGTGAAGGGTGGAGAGATCAATGGCTCACTGAGCCTGGCTTTTCTAGTTCTCTGAGCTCAGACTCTCTGATGGTCAGACCAGGGTACAGCTGCCTTAGCCAGTTTCCTGCATCAACTGGCAAGGCTCACTTCCTGCGAGATATTCCTGAGGAGAAGGACCTACTCTGATGGATGCAGCCCTGGGTGCTGGAGAAGCCGCGGGCAGAGCCCTGCCAGCACTGAGATGCTTACACTGCCAGTGACGGTTTCAGTCCGACTCACAGAGCCCCAAGTGTACAGAGCAGACCTGCCTCCTAGGGTTCTCAGAGGAGCGCTGGTGGCATCATGCTTATGGGTTGGGCTGCTCCCCACGAGGTAAGCTTTTCGAAACCACCAACCACTCTTCTTTTGAAACCACCAGCCACTCACTCTTCGTGACTTCTCCAAAGCAGACTGCCAGGCCTGTTCTCTGAGGGACCTCTTCGTGGGTTCAAACCATCAACCTTCCAGCCACGACCCTTTCTCTGGTGATCGGGAAAGTCTGTGCCACTCAGGAGCTCCCCATGTTTTAAATCAGCATGCCATATGCCATCACGTGGGAATCTTGCACTTATTAAAGTTATCACGTGAAGAAAAGAGGGGAGGGAATACGAAATCATTATAAGGACAAGGTCTATGTAGTCTCCCAAAGAAACATTCCAGGGAATAGAGGAGGGAGGTCCTGAGGAGACCCAGCACCGGACCTGAGGCCAGAATTAGGGTGAATGGGACATCACCAGGTGAGGCAATGGGTGCCCAAGGCAAAGCCGGAAGTGTCACAACTTAGAAGCAGTCCCTGTGGTTGACCATGAACAGTTTCAAGATTCACCGAACCTCACTCCACCGTGTGAGTTTGTAGGGACTCCCCAGTCTAGAACTGGGAATCCACAGGCCAGGAATTTTGCAACTCAGGCTGTGTGCTTCGCTTACTGTTTACCTTGAAATGAGTAGCATGGAGACAGTAGAGGGATTTACCTTCCTATTTAAATTTCACCTTTATGACTCTAACTACAGGCACTCCATTAACACCAGTGGGCAATTACGCCGCTTTCTCTTGTGTGTATCTCTGTGCATGTATCTCTGTGGTGGTTTGTGTCACCTCTGGTTTTCCGGTAAATGGTTTATAGGAGAGAGAAGGGCACAGAGAGAGACACACACAGATTTAATGCTGTTCACCCTGCGAATAGCTAGCCACGAAAAGAAGGCATGTTGCTGTGTGCCGTTGGGTCGGTTCTGAGTCACAGCAACTCTAGAAGCTAGAGCAAAACTCCCCCCACAGGGTTCAGCCGACTCCCTGGGGGCACTGTGGGATAAGCACTGTGCTGCTAACCACAAGATCAGGGGTTCAAACCCAGCAGCCACTCCTCATCAGAAAGATCAGGCTGTCTGCTTCCATAAAGAGGGACAGACTTGGAGACCCTCACAGGCTCACTCTGAGTTAGAGTCATCAAGTTTATTTTTGAGTGCTTGCCACTTTTCTCCTGCCAGCCGGTCCTTTCTGACTCGTCCAGTGGTCCCACTGCGCAGAGTCCAACGGTCCCTTGGGTTTCTGAGACGTTGAGTCTTCCTGAGCATAGGCAGCTTCACCAGTCTCCCTACGAGCCGCTGGTGGGTTGGAGTCACTGACCTGGGGGTTAGCCACGGAGGGCCCAGTCCGTTCTGGTCACCAGTTACACCTATGAATAGTCAAGAGGGGGAAAATCACACTATCATTTGTTGAATCCCCACCCCCTCTACACACACACACACACACACACACACACACACTTTCATTTTCTTTCCTGCAATGTCATTTCTGTGAGTGATGTTGGATTTTTAATGCAAGGGTCTGGTCTGAAAGTCCCTGCTGTGGGATGATAGCTGGGGAGGCTTCTTTTGTATGCAGCAAAAATCCCCAGGCTACTTAATCACCGACCGTGAGGCTTCAGGAAGATGCCAACTGAAGCAGTATGTTGACATGTACCGAAATCCCCCATCAGAGAAAATTTGTTTTCTACACAGGTTTCAGATGGAAATATCTGAAGAGTCTTGTGAAATAGCGAATGCTAATAGAGTACTTTTTCCCCCTTTTAATAACTAGTTACTGGGCACCTTTTAAATGCCAAGCACTGTTCTAAGTTTTGAGGGTCTAAAAGCAAATAATACAGAGCTGACTCCCTGCTCTCATGGCAGGGAAAGACACCACAAAAGCCAGAACAAGGGAAATTGAGTGAAGAATTGCCGCAGAGTGCTGTGCACTCTGAAGAAAACAGAGAGATGGAATAGAAAAATCGCAGGGTGTGCTAGAGGAATAATCAGGGAAAGCTTCTCAGAGGAAGTGACCTTTAAGGCCAAGAGGTTGAAGATGCTTATGAGACTATACCGGGAGGTGGCTCAACTTGATAACAGGATAGCTTTTATTAAGGTTGCATTCTGGGAACGAGAGCCAAAAATTTACACCATGCCCAAGGGTTGAGGGGTATGTGCAAATCTGGTGAAGTTTCTCTTATGCAAAATTCAATCCACTTGGGGTTTCTGTGACTCACTGTTGATCTTTGCTTTGCCTCCCTCTCTGAGGCTGCACAGCTAAAGCCAGCTAAAGAAGGAAATCTTTCCTTCCTGGCTTTCTCCCCTGTACGACTGTCTTTAGGAAGTTTAATTCATTGGTGGCCCAGGTTGGCCAGCAGGTGGGTGGGGCAGAGGTGGTATTAAGCAGAAGTTGGAGGGGGAAGAAGGGACCTGTCTGGAATATTCTGAGATGACCTTCTGAGGACCACTCTGTAGATACAAAGGTTCCCCAAGCCCTCCTTCCAGCAATTAGGGTCCCTGGCGATGAAAATGTAAACTGCCTTCTTGCACTGCCCTCGGGAGTGTGGTGATCATTCTGTGCACTGTCTAGCAAACACAGTGGGACCCACTCATCCTCAAACACTTAAATCATCTAAATTGTGTGGATCCATGGATCTGAAGACAATGCACAGACAGGGAATGCAAAGGGGTGCCCAAAGAAAATGATGTCATGTAAGGGGGGGGTAGCCCATTTGGAGTTTGTTTCACCAGGTCAGACTGTTCATCAAGCTTTCTATTTAAAGGTTCTGAAAAGATTGAGTAACAGCATGTAACAAAAAAGGCCTTACCTGGGCAGATGGGGAACTGGTTTTTGCCACCACGATGATGCACCTGCTCACACAGCCAATAGCTCACACAGTGCAATAGTTTTGGCAAAAAAAAAAAAAAAAAAGATCAGCATGTCTCTCTTATCCTCCTCACCTGAATCACTTGGCCCTGCTCCCTGTGACGTCTTTTTGTTTCCACTAATGAAGAGGGGCATGAAAGGGCAGCAATTTCACGACTGAAGAGATGAAGAAAACAATGTCAGTCATCCAAACAGACGAGTTTGAGGAACAGTCCCAAGAATGAAATCACAGATTTGACAAATGTATTAAGTGCAATGGAGAGTCCTTTGAAGGTGTAAGATTGTTTTGTTAAAAAAATTTAAATACATAGCTTTTTAAAAATCTGTTTTTGGAGGGGTAACCCCTCCCCCCATACACTACCATGCATTCTGTAAAAATCACCCATTCTGGCCTTTGTGGCAACCAATGATACCAGTTCCACGGGTGTCCTTCAGATGCATGATCTCTACAAGCAAAGGCCAGTAACCTCCAGCTACTGTCAGTGTGATTTGGCCTCAGGGTAGCCCCAGGTGTGTCCACATGAATTGTGCCCCCTGGGGCTGGGTGGGTTTTACAAATCATTTTATTGGGGGCTTGGACAACTCATCACAATCCTTATATCCATTCATTGTGTCAAGCACACGTGTACATTTGTTGCCATCATCATTCTCAAAACACTTGCTTTCTACTTGAGCCTTTGGTATCAACTACTCATCGCCCCCAACCACCCACCCCCTCATGAATCCTTGATCATTTATAAATTATTGTTATTTCTCCATGTCTTATACGGTCCGACATCTTGGGTGGTTTTTTTTTTAAGCAGCTTTATTGGCATATAATTCAGATCCCAGACGATTCAATGGTTTAAATGGATGAAAAAGAGTTGTGCAGTCATCAACACCATCAATTTTAGAACATCCTCTTCTTTCTTGCATAGAGTCTTCAGTAGCTGATTCTTTCAGAAGATTACCAGGTCTTTTTCCCAAGGCATCCCTGAGTAGACTTGAGCCTCAACCTTTCAGTGAGCAGTACAGCACATTAGCCATTTGCACTACCCAGGAACTGCTTCTAAGCAAAAGGAGAGATGTTTTCCCTTGACTCTGAAATCAGTACTGTCATTGTTGTTCTTCATTGCATCGGTTAAGATTTGTGGTGACCTGGTGCATGACAGAACGAAGCATTGCTTCA
This sequence comes from Nesogale talazaci, assembly GCA_004026705.1. Taxonomy (NCBI): domain Eukaryota; kingdom Metazoa; phylum Chordata; class Mammalia; order Afrosoricida; family Tenrecidae; genus Nesogale; species Nesogale talazaci. The sequence goes on along the minus strand of PVJH01000294.1, from coordinate 46,893 downwards.
TCCTGCGCCTTCTTCATGATCTTGAGCATAAATTGCCTCCCTTAACACACATGTTGTTTTTGCCTTTTTCATGAGATGAAATCTTAGTGTTTATAACATATCTGTATATCAAGAACTTTATAATTAGTTTTATGGCTAACTCATTTTCCACTGCTAACTCCATAATGTATCTAGCCAGTTCCCTATCATTGGACATTTAAAAAGTTTTCAATCTCGTTATAATTTGTGATGCTGTAATGACACTTTGTGTCCACATGCCATTTCACATATATAAAGAGATGAGAGGTCCAAGAGTGTATGGGGTCATCATTGTGATAGTTAATTCCCACTTGCTTTCCAGTGAAGTCCTGTTCCCATCATTAGGGAAGCTTTGCAATAGACACCCAGCATCAGTAATTATCAGGACAAGCTTCAATATCAGCCATGCGAGGTGGCGTATTCTAGAAACCAATGTGTAAATCTTGGACACAGTAAACTTTGGCAATTATCCCAAAAGAAGAAAAGGGAAGGAGAGAGGAAGAAAAGCTATCCTGACCCAAGTGAACCTTCTAGAGACTACTGGTGCCTCTGTCTTCAGCAAGCATACTCTACGAGTTAGTAAAATATACTTCCAGGGAAAATTGTACTACAGCTCTAAGTCATTTTAAATGGTCAATATGGTAATGCTTTTTGTAAATTAGGTATTTATTTTTTCATTTTAATTGTAAATATCATCATTGTTTATTTCCAAAACTTTCCATTACACCAAACAGAAACTCTATGCCCATTAGGCAATAACTCCCATATTACTCTTCACTCATCACCTGATAACCATTAATCTACTTTAAAATTTTTTAATCTACTTTCTGTATCACTGTATTTACCTCTTCTAGCTATTTAATATAACTGGGGTATTATAATGTCCATCATTTTGTCTTAAAGCAAATTCCAGACTCATGTTCATCAAAGACTCTTTCAAAGGAGTAAAAGAGAACCTTCAGATTGGGAAAAGTTTAGGAATACAACATATCTGATAAAAGTCTAATCTCTAAACTTTATAGAAAACATCTCAGTAGCAAAAACACTAACAATCCAATTGGAAAATGGGCAGAGGATATGACCAAACATGTTCCCAAAGAGAACATCTAATGCTGCAATTATTAGCTATCAGAGATTTACAAATCAAAACTATAATAAAATATCATCTTACCCCTAACAATAAGGGCACTATTAAGACAAACAAACAAAAATAATAGGTAATAACAAATGTCGATGAGGTCGTGGGGAGACCAGAGCCTTATACACTACTGGTGAAAATGTAAAATGGTGCAACAACCATTGTGGGAAATGATATGATTCCTTAAAAAGCTAGAAACAGAAATACATTATGATCCAGCAATTACCCTGCTAGATATCTACCTTAAAGAGATAAGAGCCATAACATGAATAGACATGTACACACTCGCATTTGTTGCTTTGTTCAAAAGATGAAAACAGCCTACGTGCCTTTCAGTGGAGGAATTAGCAAACCGTGATACATATATACACACTAAACACAGTGAGAAGAAGAAAGATGAATCTGTGAAATGGCTCACAACGTATGTGATGTTGAAGGACATTGTACTGAATAAAATAAGTTGATCACAAAAAGACAGATATTGTGTGAGACCGCTATTATTTTAAAAACACATGGGATTAAAAAAAATAATTTTCATGGTTAGCAGGGATGGCAGTAGAAGGAGGAAAAACTGCTAACTAGACAGAAGATACATTTGTTAAGGATGGCCACAGGAATGGTTGTGCACAATCTACAGGAGATCAGCACGTGGCCAAGCTCAAGGAAGGAAGGTGATGAGAGGACAGCAAGAACAAAGAGGAGCTAAAGTAACTACTATAAATGACATAGATAATTTTGTAACAACTTATGAATGGATACTTAAGTTGATAGGTATGCTAGAGAAGTATGGGAGGATGTAAGGAAGTACATCCACTTGCAGATATAGGTTTGGTTGTGTATATTTTTACATACGTATGTGTAGATGCTACAGATGTATCCATATAGGCCTTAGAACACCCAAAGATTACAACTGTGGAAAATTCTCAGACATAACTTGACATCTTACAGAATGATGTTCTTAGGCTTGTGGGTGTAAGACTATTGTGTTAGGGCATGTCTATGTCAATTGGCACAACATAGTCTGTAAAGACAATGTTCTGCGTTCTACCTTGGTGAGTAGCCTCTAGAGTCTTAAAAGCTCACAAGTCACCAACTAAGGTACAACTATTGGTCTCTTCTCATTTGGAGCACAGGAGAGGGAAGAAAACCAAAGACTAAAGGAAGCAGTCAGTTCAGAGCACTAATGGATCATATGAACCACAGACTACTATGACTAAGATCAGATGAACTAGATGGTGTCCAGCTACCATGATGGATGACTCTGGTTGGAATGACATCAGAGGGTCCCACAAGATCGGGAGAAAAATGTAGAGTAAAAAATAAAATCCACCAAAAAGACCAGACTGACTTACCAGTCAGACAGAACCTGGAGGAGCCCTGAGACTATGACCCTTTTCTGGCCTGGAACAGAAGCCATTCCCAAAGACTGCCAACAGACAGGCCCATAAAAGAACAGTAACACCCAAGAAGAAAGTGTTCTTTAGAGGAATCAATTTGATGAGCTCTAAAGGAAAACATTTGTCTGATGACAAAGATGAGAAGACAGGCAGAGGTAGAAAATGTAGATAAGAGGAAATGGGGAACATAAGGGAGGAATGGGGACAGCGCAAAAAAAAATGTGAAAAACACAGCCAATGTCATGGAATGCTTTACAAACTTTCACCCATGCGCGGGCGTACACACACACACACACACACAGAAGAGAAAATAAACTCCAAGCACGATGTTATTTCACTTGTACATTTTTCACTGTGCATCTCTGGAAAAAAGACCATTTTCTTTTTAACCATATGACCACACATAGTAAAAACACCAGTAATGCTATAGCGTTATTTAGCATTCTATCCTCATTAAATTTACGCAGTCTATTGGTGCAGTGGTTTTGCTTTGGGCGGCTAACCACAGAGTTAGCAGTTTGACCACCAGCTGCTCCAAGGGAGAAAGATGAAAGTTTTCATTTCTGTAAAAAGTTACAGTCTCAGGATCCCACAGGGTCAGTTCTCCTCTGCCCTCAAGGGTTGCCATGAGTCAGAAGCAACTCAAGGGTAGCGAGTGAATGAGTGATAACTACATTTCCCTGATGGACTCAAAAATGCCTTTGTAGGTATAGCTATAGGCATGCATACATGCAAATATGCTAATTTATAATGAAAGGGATAGAAACCAATGTTCATATATTTATACGTTAAGTATTAAGACAGCAGGCAGACTCCAGGCCTCCCATAACACAAGAACACTTTGTTCTGATAATCTGGCGCTCTTGGAAACTCACCTTCCCTACATTATTGCTGAAGACAAATGTGTGCACAAGCAAATGTGGTGAAGAGAGCAGATGGTGCCCGGCTATCAAAAGATATAGCATCTGACATCTTAAATGCTTGAATTTAAACAAGCAATCATCATGCAGGGAAGCAAATAAGCCCACATGGAAAAAGCACACCAGCTTGTGTGATCATGAGGTGTTGAGAGGATCAGGTATCTGATATCAAAAGATCCAAAACAAACAACTATATTGATGCAATTGGATATCCCCCCACAAAACGGTTATAAGAAAAGGATGAAACACATTATTCTTCTATCCTGAATGCTCTCTCCTCCCCACTAACATAGCCCAGTTCTAACTTAAAAATCTAGCTAGACCAGAGAACAAAACAAACATTGGTACAGATAAAAGCTCTCAACACATGGAATTCAGGACAGATAAATCCCTCAGGAGCAGTAGTGGAAGTAGTGCTATCATGAGGGTAGGGAGATGGTCCAGGAGGGAGAAGGAGAAGAAAAAGGGAACTCATCACAAGGTTGGATATATATAGCTCCCCCCTCAAGGGGATGAAAAACAAATGTGGGTGAAGGGAGACAACAGACAGTGTTAGGTACAAAATAATAACAATTTTTTAATTGATCAAGGATTCATGAGGGTGGGGGAGGGGGGGGAGTAAAAGAGGAGCTTATACCAAGGGCTCCAGTAGGAAATGCATTGAAAATTATGATGGAAACATATGTACAAATATGCTAGATACAATTGCTGTGTGGACTGTTATAAAAGTTGGAAGAATCCCCCAGTAAAATGATTTTTAATGCCTTTTTATAGTTGTTTTGTTCAAAATGGGTGTCTGACAAGGTCCTCAAATCACATGTGGTTCTGTCTCTTAATTTAGAGCAACTCCCCCCCACCCCCCACTTCCTTTAATTTCCTGCCCTTGACCTGGTGACATGGTGGTTACTTGTTGGGCTGCTAATGGCAAGGCCAGCAGTTTGAAACCAGCAGTCCTCCCAGGGAGAAACATGAGGTTTTTTAATCCCACAAAGAGTTCCTTATAGACCTGACCCGAGTTGGTTCTGTGTGCAAATATCTCTTCCTTGCTCCATGACAGAAATCTCTTCCCTGGCTTTTGGAATGTTGATGAGGGTCTTTTCTTTCTTACTCATTATTTGTACTTTGGTGCTTATTACAATTTTATTCTTATCACCTTATTTTGAAATTTGGTTTTTACTGTTTCTGTTGGGTTTCCTAGTTTGTGACTCACGAAAGGAGTGGATGCATAGTGATAATAATGGAGATATGGGTTGATCCGGGCATGCAGGGGTGGGAGTGAATGATGGGGAGGGAAGGGAATTTGGGAAGTAAGAAATGGAGGCGGGAGCGGGGAGGGCGCACTAGAACTGACTGATTGCACAACCCACTTTAAAGGCTATGTAACTGTCGGGCAGGGTAGAGGTGAGGGAATGTTCTGAAACTGATATGGTAATTATTGTATAATTCTTGATATAGTTGAACCGTTGATGTATATATTATGTAAACAATAAAGCCGATAAAGTTTCTTTTGAAGAGTTTCAGTCTCAGAAACTCAGGGGGGCCATTTCACCTTTTCCTGAGGTTGCTCTGAGTCAAAACCAGTCGTCAGGGAGTTGGGGTTTTGGGATTGATTTTAAAGAGATCAGATCATTTGGCCTGTAAACTGTCTCACATTTGGGGTTTAGCTGTTTGATTTCCTGTGGCATCAGTTAGCCATTCCTCTGCTCCTGTTTTCTAAAGCTAAATGGGCGTTACCACTAAACACTTGAGACTCGGCTTCACTGGAAGAATCTTTGAGAGATGGTGATGCCAAGTGATGCTTTTGACACAATGAATTCTTGGGAGTATACCTGGGCAGCAACCTTCCTTCTCTGGACCCTCACTTGCAAATACTATTTTTGAAAGAAAGCCAGCTTCCCATCACTCCTCCTCTATACAACCATCTTCTAGAACAGAACCAGTTGTTTGTATCTCAGCTGATTAAGGAAGTTTATGAAGTAGAGATGGGAAGATAAGAAGTTGGCAAGTCTATACCTTCGTCAGGAACTAACTACCTGATCATCCCTTTGCTCACAGTTCTCTGCAGGATTCTCCAGTAGAACTTTCCACAATGACAGAGATGTTCTGTATCAGAAGTCTCCAATAAGACAACCACTCACAAGTCACGTGGGGCCACTTAAAATGCAACACATGTGATGGGGAAACTGGGATTTTAATTTTTTTGGGGGGGACATCACTGCCCTCTGGTGATCATGGGAGCTACCCAGCCTTGCTCCCGGAGAGCTGCTGCTGGATTTGAACTGCCAAGCCAATGGACCGCAGTCCCGCACTCAACCACTACGCCACCAGGGCTCAGCCTGGGATTTTAGTTTAATATAAATTTAGAACACATGGCGAATGGTTACCATGGTGGACAATGAGACTCTACAGTCATTTTTAAGTGACTGGGGCACAGATTTGCCCACCTTCCTTGAGACCTCACTGCCACTTAGGGTGGTGGTGTTTGTTGTTTCTTATAAGCCCTGTGTAAGCTATGCTTTGACCTTGACCTTTGATCCTTGACCTTGGGAGAGCCGGTGCTGAGTGTTCTGGCGGTGTGGGGCTTCCAGTGAGTCACTGACTGCACTGGCTCCCCGTGGATTCAACCCAGAGCTGACGATGGAGGGGAGTCCAAGCCAGACTCCAGCCCAGGCGCTGGGAGTAGGAGGGACCTCAGAGAAACCCTCTGTGTACCCCGTTGCTACAGTGCCTTTGATTAAAGAGCAAATCCCAAACTGTTGCGATGCAGGTAACCCACCACTGAAGAATAGATCTGTAAGAGTCTTCTTGGTGGGCAGCACATCTGAGTTGCCAACTTTTTCTTTCCACACTATGTGCTTGATGTAACTGATGTCCCAGAGGTGGCAGTGGGTGTACTGATTTTATAGCGAGGCACCTTCAGTGTCTGCAGTGTTGTATCGAATGAAGTAATAGATGGAACGATGGATAGGACAGGATCCACACTCACGAGGAGCTCGCAATCTGGTGATAGATTAAAATTGAACATTGCTTTTACCAAGGGGTTTCAAGAAGTTGGTGGGGGAAATTCCATTATCTTCTTATTCCATTTTCCCTGGACTTTTTGGAAGCCTTCTTGCATTATTTCACATTTTTCACAATTCTCATTTGAGCTCTCCCAACTTTACATAGGGAAGGCATTATGAGGCTCATTATACAGATAAGTTCTATTATGCAGATGAGGATGGTGAGACCGCAGGAGAGTCAGTACGATAAGTTACTTGTTCAAAGAAGCACAGCTACTTAACAGTAAGGTCAAGAGGCAAACTCAAGGCCAAGCCCCCGTTACATCTCTCCTGGATTATTGCAGTGGTGTCCTGGCTGGTCTTTATCCCCATGCTTCAAACTCCGCTCTAGATCAGTGACCAAATGGTTCCTTTTAACTCCTAACTCAGATCTGCCAGACCATGTCATCCCTCTGTCCGAAGCCCTGCATGGCTCTCTCACTTCCTCTCTCCCAGAGTAAAAAGCCAAATCTGCACCCAGACCTACAGGAACCTGTCTTAGTCCACCCCTCTTACCCCTTACTCTGATGCCTAACCCTTTCAATTTCACTGGCTCCCCTTGCCCATACTGACCTCCTCCCATTTCAGAGCTGTTGTCCTGGTAGTTCCTTCTTAAAGACACGCCTTCCCCTGGATATCTGCATGGCTGCTCCATCACCTCCCGCAAGTCTCTAAATAAGTGTCACCTTCTCAGTGAGG